>OU015495.1:95580331-96080331 GCA_907164885.2 Dolomedes plantarius
TATTTAGGAGGCCAAAAATCTTTAAGTCTTATGAATTGTCTTCAAAATGATCCTCTTGTTATTTAGCGTATCTATAAATTTAGCATATCTTATATCCATTTGACTGTTTTCATAGAGTTGCCCGGTAGGCGACTTTTTATTCTTGCCAATGGCGATACTTGCGCCAAATGCACCTGGATAGCAGAAAAGTACATTATTTATTTATTTATTTATTATTATTATTATTTTACCTTCAGTTTAGGAATTACTGAAGGATGAGACTTTGGATTCTCATGGGAGACAAACAGTAATAAAAATTTGTCAGCTGCAGAGAAGTATTGCAATAATTTCCAGAACTCAAAATTATTTTTCAGAAATAGTTTTTTCGGCGCTAAAAAGTATAAAAAGGTTGTTAAACAGTAAGTTTTCAGACTTTTCTTAAACTGAGCTCTATCCATAAAATTAGGTTGTTATAAATAAACGTGAGTTGATTGTATTCACTCTTCCTTCAAGCAATACCTCTGTTTCAAATAAGAAGTTTTGTATTAAGGAATAGGCATTTCTTTTAATAAAAAAATTATGCACGCTTTAAAGCAGGTATAACATTTTTTTGAAGACATTGCTTTTCCTTGATGCAAAAATTCTCCATTTTATCTTAATTTATGCTAGTGTTTAAAATTCTGAATATTGCAATTTCATGTTATTGATCAAATGTAAAAAATATTTTAGCATTATCCTTTGACATGCTGTATCCTCTTATTAAAATAAAACAACAACAAAAATTAGCGTCATTGGGTATATTTTGAAGGAAGACAGAATAATTTATTGAAATATGAATGTTGAAATTTCGCATATTTTAGTACGTAGTTATAATAATTGTTGAATGTTTTAATTTCCATGATAATCTATTCATTTGTCCTTCTGCGTGCTCAAGCATAAAAATGAGTGCAAGTGTATGTCAGATATTTCCTTGCAGTCCTGTATTTTAATGATAAATTTGAGAGTCACTAAGGTAACTTCTGTTCTGGTAACATAATACCGTGAATTCTAAAATTTCCTCGATGTAAGGTATAAATATGGAACACATCCCGTAGAAAGTTCGTCTCTTAGAGGACTTTTCCTTCCTAGCTATATAGCTGTGTGTATGTATTTGTGTAGCCGTGAAATATTTAAAAAATATGGTACAGAAATTAATGAAAAAGTTACAAATACGCTAAAATGTTTTTCTGAAATGATATAATTTTTAAAAAATTACTTTTTTGTGCTTACCTGCAATGTAATCGCTTTTCTCAATTAACCAATTCTTAGGAAGTATTTGAAACAGTCGCAAATGTGGAGAAAGAGTGATATTTTCTTCATTTCTATTCTGCCACTTAATAGAAATAATCATTCCTCTGATATGCAACCCCCTTTGCGACCCAGGTATTTTGTTCCAGCGTTGAAACTAATTACAAACAGTCAGCCGATAAAAAACCTATAGTAATTTAAAGTAACAAACACTTTATTAAGAAATCACGAAGCATATACAAATTTATAACTCTTTCACGTGCACGTATTTGTGGTTCATTGCTAGAAACAACTGCTAGAAAACTAGCCAGAACATGGCCCGAAATCAAAATTTCTATATTTTAAGTCGCGAAATAAATGGTGTAAAATCCTTGTAGAGCGAGATCGTTGGCAAACCAACACAGCATAATTAACACTTTGACACCATTTAAATTTAGTACTATAGTCTATTTGTTGAGTTAGAGAAGAAATTATGGTATATCCGCATAAGGAGATTTTTGTAAGCTGTTTGAACTTTTAAAAAATATAATAATAATAACGGGAAGACTATTTAAATTACTTTCGCTCCATGATGTTTTTCGTTTAGAAGATTAATCCGAAATATTAAGTTCGAAGGGAGGAACCGCTATTTCTTTTCGCTTTCGCGTTCCTATTTGTCTCTTAATTATACATCTAGTCTTTCACTGATTCCTTCGGTAAAAGTAATAAAGATGCTTTAAGGCTTCTATGTACTAAGAAAAAAAATCGTATTTCCCTTTTCCTCTTCTTGCAGACCCTTGTGGTGGGAGGAGTCCAGTTGGCAGTTCGAGAATACCACCTCCCTTAGGATAGACATTTTGAGAGATTGTAATGGCTCTCTCTCTATAGGGGGGGGGGTTAAGCGCTGCCCCGAAATTTTTTATTTAAAATATATTTTTGTCAACTATTTACAGGTACATAAATGCTGATAATCAAATAAAATTGGTATTGTCAGATAGCCTTAACTTTTCTGCAAAGCGCTACAGAATTCATTTTATAAATTTCGTCCACCGAAAGAATTTATGAGCGTTTAAAACACACTATACCAGATTTTTCCCCGAATAGTTTAAATTTTAAAATATTGATTGCATTTAAAAAAAAAAAAGCGAAAAATGTACACAAATGTAAAATTTTTTTCTCTATGACGGAGTACAATTAAAAAAAAAAAAAAAAAATCTTTGAATCCAAGTCAATCCGTGGACAAATTTTCTCCATAGGTTAACATTGAGGTGAGAGAATCCAATGGGGTTAGTACATAGCAGCCTTAAAGATGCTATACTACGGCTCCGAATTTTGTCGAGAGGAGAATGGAGCACGAGATTTCTCTTTTACAGATACACGTGACATTTTATGTGACATCACAATTTTCATGTGACCTATTATTCAGAAACATTCTTAATGTACCACTACTTATCTTGAGATCCTATGGATTGGTAGGAAATTTTTCATCGACTCTAGAGAGAGACAAGTTTTAGTTAAATTGTTGTTGTTGTTTCTAATGCCTCCTGGCCGGAAATATTCCAGACCAGGTCCACATAGGCTAGCGGGCTGAGGGGTGCGGCTCCGGTTTATAATGACACCACAAGAGTCCGATTTAGCCAAGTGCCACCTCAATTTCGACCAAGCACCTCCAGGTGGTGATATCTGGGGGTATCATACCCTCTCCCACCCTCTCTGCTCTCATAGAGGGATTTTCCGGTCTACGGATTTAAAGTGATCGTATCCTGCATAGACAAGGAGGTATTTAATGACACTTGTCGGAATTCGATCCCAGCACCCTCAGAACCGGAAGCCGACGCGCTACCATTAGGCTACCTCGGATTAGTTAAATTGTCATCAAATAAATTAAGAGTTCCACACAACGCGAAATCTCGTAGATTAACATAATCCTTCAATAATTCCCCCAAGTATTGACGTTTCTGTTTAAAATAACAAGCCCAAATAAGCTCTTCTGAACAGAGAATAATAATCTATTTTAATACAAAACCTCACATCTTGTAGCTGTTTCCTAGCGAGTGAGAAGAAGAAATCGGTATGATGATATAGTTATATTTTTAAACAAACTATTTCATGGTGACTAGCAAGCCATTAAATTTCTTTCTTTCAGTTTTTCTTTGGAAAAACCAAAAAAATAAAAACTTTTCTTATATTGTATTGTTCTTCAGATCTCTGTATAACTGGAAAAAAAAAAAGAAAAACAGAAATTATTCACATAAATTAATAAAATCAAAAATTTGAAGAATACCTTTTATAAGTCTCGTTGTGGCTGAAAATTTCTAATTTCGTTCCGATATCTTTCCGGATCCGGCTTTGTGAAGACTATGAAAAAGTACAAACAGTAAACACAGCTGAAATCTCTAAACTAATTACCAAAAATAAAACGACGGAAGAAGCTTAAAAATATCTCAGAGGAAGAAAATTAATACAATTAGATAAGCTGAGCTTCTGGGTATTACAAGGGCTATTATTTTGTGAAGCTCTAGAATAACAATAGCTATTTTTATGTATAAATAGCGTGAGCTATCCATTAACAGTGGAAACGCCTGAGCTGTCCGCTTTGAAACGTAAGCTTATGTCACGCATGGCTATAATTAAACGCTCAACCAGTTTGTAATCAACCCTTTATGGTAGATTTTACTGGCCCATAACCGAACCGCTAACTGGATATTTGTTATTAATGCAGTTTATTTGCATTTTTGAAACATATCCGGATACTTCGAGCTTTTACACAAACAGTTGTTGAACCAAATTTGCAACCAAAGTTGTTGTATACAAATGTGTTGACATTTATTTCTGAATTTCAATGAGAACAACAGTTCACCATTTTCTCTACCAAATTATCTTTTGAACCTCAAATAATTATTAAGAAGAAGCTAACTTTTGAAAGCTTTCAAGATTTTCATCTGCATACCTACGACAGCTTACGATGTTTATTTTACTATCGCAGACTTGTGCAAAACTGAATGGCGAAGATACTTGTGGATACGTTATTCTCTTGTAAATTCAGAGTTAGTTTTTTAATAGTTTTGTACAAACTTCTTAATGGCACTTCATAAAGTAAGTACTCATAAAGTTCTCTTCATAAAAGTCTTCATAAAGTTTTCACCGAAAGCAGGAGGTACAAATGACGGATAAAGTCTCAAAAATTAAATAAAATTTAAAACCGCATGCCCATTATTTTGCCAAAGAAATGCAATTGAGAGAAAGATGTCTAGAATTGTATTTATTACATTGTCTTCAGCAGGGATTCAAGAAATCCTTGTATTTAATATCATGGTTGAGGGTTCTTTTGTGATTGAAAGTTTTACTATAGACAAGCACAAACTTCAAAACGGCTTGCAATTGGTTACATTAGTTCCTGTTTCTGAATAAAAACATAAGTCTTTTAAAGTTCCCATTATAGCAATTAAATAAGAATTGGTTTCATTAAATTGCTGTAAAGGAGACGATTGAAAAATCTCTTGTACGAAACGCTTAGTGTGTTTTCTCATATCTCCGTTTTAACAATTTAATCAGTACTGAATGATATATAAACAATATCTCGTTAACTCAGCAGAGAAAATGTCCATTCATAGATGGTAACTATGAATCTGCAATTAGCACTCTTAATATCTTGCAATAATTGAACCCTGACTATGAATTGGTGGGACATTGACCTTCTTTGTGTTATCTCTGTGGACCGACATACGCTCCTAAATAAACCGCTGGATTTCATTAAGCTATTTGTTATTTGAATAACTTTTACGTTTATAAAATTTCGCCCGAAAATTGATAAAAAACTTAGCTGTTGTAAACTTCAAGAAAACTAACCTAAGATGTACAATCGTTATAACAATTGTTCTTGCCCCATATGCAAATGAAAATACGAGGGTGATCGATTGAAAGAATATATACATTTGAAAACCTTTCTATTTAGCATGAAACAAGAAATGACCTTTCGATCTAGAACATGATCGACCTTAAACAACAAAAGACAGAGAAACTAGGCCAGTGGTATTTAACAGAGAATCTACGGTGATCCATTAACCTTCTGGATGAAAGGAACTGGTATTATTAGTGGAGACGACCATTGTTTCAGACAGTGTCCCGTAAAAGCCACGATGTTGTATCACCCCATCTTTTCAAACAACCGTCTGTCGAATAAGTGTTTTTTATTCGTTTTTCTGATCTCATCGTGACAGACTTTTATCTTAATTTATCGTGCACTGCCGTGTATACCAGTGTTTCTTCCCCTTCTTTATGTTTTGTGGATAAAAACTTATCTAAATTAGTTTATAAAAAAAAAACCAGTGCTATATTCTGTGTAATAGTTTTTTTTTGTGTGTGTGTGGAAAAACTTTGCAATTTTGGTTCACCAGATCCTTTTATCTCAAAAACTATGCAAGGACATAAAATGAAAGTAGAGACTCTATGGCCGAGATAAATGCGTTTTCTTTAACGTGTTCAATCTTTCCCTGGCGTTATTTTAATTCCTCAAGCTATTGAGCTCGGTAATAAACTAAAATACTGTAATAAACTGTATGTTTCATAATTTCATGACTAATCTTTGGAACAATTTAAGGTGAAATCTTTTAACAACTGATTTTATAATTGTTTAGAAACTTTATTTGCTCTGTACATTTGGGAAGATATTATTTTCCCTTTTCTTTCTTTTTTTTATTACTATTAAAACAAGTAAAATATAACCGGTTTAGAACAAGGGTTGTTTTGTTGTTAGTTTCAACATGAACTCTATTTCTAAAATATATTTTTTTTAAAACTAATCCGTCACTCCCTACACACACACACATACCCGAACAGAGAAAGGGATCCTGGTTGCTCCAGTGCTAGCCAACCATATAAACCCCATAAACGCCTTCTAATTATACCCTTAATTGATAGAATTATAGAGCGAGTAACATCAAAACGGAGCGTCCACATTACTGAACTCACGTTTCGATTCACTGAGAAACGAGGGACTGTTTTCAATTTGATCGGTATTTTAAATACCCTTAACGATCGTGACTTCCTCACATGATCTCTGATTCAGGTACTTTTCAGATGATTTCTTCAGCGTGAACAGTTTTGCTTTTCGACTTTTTCGTCCAACTTTGAGTTGGAATTGTGGACTGATAATTAATAGTTATTTTTTAAACTTCTAAATGCATTCTGTTTCTATTATTTATCAAATTTACGCTCTTATCTACATACCCTTCTGATGTATTTTTGTGATTAGTAGGTATTAGGTTGATATTTTCTTTTAATTTCATCAGTACTGTATAGGGCAGTTATGAGACTGTGACGCACTACTTATCGTCGGTACTGTATAGGGCAGTTATGAGACTGTGACGTACCACTTATCATCGGTAATGTAGGGCAGTTATGAGACTTTGACGTACTACTTATCATCGGTATTTTATAGGGCAGTTATGAGACTGTGACGTACTACTTATCATCGGTACTGTAAAGGGTAGTTAGGAGACTGTGATGTACTACTTATCATCGGTACTTTATGGCGCAGTTATGAGACTGTGATTTACTACTTGCCCTCGAACATACGAAATGCTAACGCAAATGACTGCGAAAAATTGGCAAATTAGGTATATCTGTTTAAAAAAAAACACTAGGTACGTGTGTTTCAGTTTTCTTACTTTTTGTAAAAAAGAGATTACAAATGAAGCTGAATTTAAAAATGCAACCTTGTATCATAAAAACATGCTCTTCGTACGCACAAAAGGATAAGATTCTATACCTGTCAGATACAAAAGAAATCTGTGCACACCTTACAAATTTATATTTTAAAAAAAGAAACAAACATCCTTCTAAGGTCTGTGGGATCTTATATCTAGGCTTTAATTTTTCATTCGAATCGATTAATTCAAACATTACAAAATAAAAAGAATTTATTGATCTAAAATTTTTTGTGTAATGAAAAATGAATTTTGACCTTAATAATTTAATATATATACATATATATATTTTTTTTGCATGTTCAAACGTTATTTGTGAATAGCGGAGCTGTTTGTAAACATTTTAAAAAAATTGTATTGAAAATGACACGTTAATCATCGCAAAAGAAACCTAAAAGTTATGATTTTATTAATTGCTTTTGACCGCTAAAATTTTTTTCTATCACTTGGCAGTAATTAGTGATATATCTAGGCGTCATTATTTATAATCATACTATTCAGTACGATGTAATATACTATTCAGTATGATGTGGACATCACATGAATATGGTCATTTTTAGGTAACAAAAAAAAATCTCCCTTTAATATACCCATTTAAAATTTACCTTCCATTAATACATCATTCATTTTCAGTAAAGAAATAGAATATTTTTCTATCCCTTCGTCAGAATACTGTTACTTCTTGCCCTGCTTTCTTATACCTTATGAACAATTCACGAGAGAACCTGATTCTTTTTAGATGCTCATGTCAGATTGTTGAAAAGGCTGAATAATAAAGTAATGTTTGCGTCGTGTAGCAGAAATAAAATATGGAGTAGACAATCGTAGTCTAATCCTCTAAAAAATGAAACAGAAATACAGGGGAATTCTTTGGTGGGCGGGGAGATTTAAGGATGTCTCCTGAACCCGAGATTCGCCAATCTATTCTGAGTGCTTAGAACTGAGTAAAAAGAATGGAGATTTAGGATAGATGATAACAGGATGTATAAATTTAATCTCTTTTTTTTTTCTTTTTTATGGTATCACAGACTGAAAATAATTCTCTTCGAATCTAAGCGATCGAACCCAAATCTTCGAATCTGTTACCGTGAATGGTCTGGACTTAGTCGTCTGCTTTCAAACCATTTCGGGACAAACACAACTATGATTTTTTTTTATTTGTTTAGATTGCTAAAGACAACAGGCTTGTGCTAGTTCAGTAGGGGCTTGTGCTAAATCAGTAGGGGCATATTGCGATTACTCAAAATGCAATCTTTGTGACTTCATTTTTTTGTCTGAGATGAAATTCATTATTTCCAGACAACTGGAACCTTAAAGATCATGAATTTCCACTCTTAAATGCGAGGGTAATTTGCTCTCGTGCATCTCTGTAAATCTTGAGTATTAGAGATGTATTTTATGAACGAAGTTGTTGACAGCTAGCTCTTTACAAATTCTACAGGGTGATTCATTCGGGACTTCGATCCCAAAAAAGCAATGTAATTTTGAAAGGGGTGGAGGGGAGATTTCAAAAGATGAAGTTTGATGTTAAATCTACCAAGAGAATTTTGTGCTGATAAGGCTCGCACAGAGAGGAATTCCTTATGTTTAAAGGCATGAGATGTCCACAAATACACGGGTAGACCTAACTCTGAGTTTCTCAGAACAGCATACGGAGGCTAATATGTTGAGATTTTCCATGGCCAATAAGACATGCCGTATTTTTCGGACCACAAGACGCATCTTTTTACATAAAAAAAATCGACTTAAAATTGGGGTGCGTCTTTTGGTCCGAAGGTAACGTTAAAATTAAAATTTTATTACATATATCATATATATTTATTATATATATTTTGTATATATTATTTATTATACATTTTTTATTATATATATGTGTGTGTGAGTGATGATATTCACATGCATAAAACGAATTTGACGACATGGGAACACATATAGAAGGCAATCGCTGTTGAATATGCCGTCGTGAGCACTTGACGAGAGAAGCACTTTATAGAACAGAACACTGGGAAAATAAACACCCTAACTCACCGTACTGTAAACACATGAGAAGTGACACACGAATGGTATCCATTAGATTTATTGTTGTTGCTTATACCACTTGACCGACAGCAACATCAGATCAAGTCCCGAAGGCTATGGGCGATGTAGGTGCGGCTCCTGGTTTGACTGGCACCACCGGAGTCCGACTTGGCCAAAGGGCCAGTCCCGTAATTTTGAACCGAGTTCAATTGACGAGACCAGAACGCTTGACCCCGCACCTCCAGAAGTAATTTTGAGAACTTGGAAGACATTGCAGCCACGACAGATTTTGTAACTTGACCAAAGGACTTGACCAAAGGACGCAAACACACTAGTTCGGACTTGCCGGAAATTGAATATACTGGACACCACATAATGGAACGGACAGCGGCGGCATACATCGCGCGAAAATAGCAAAGCAAGAGAATGACAACAGGACAGAACAAAGAAACAGTTAGAAAGCGCGCGGGAATCAACATTGTTTGACCTTATATACCCAGGGTTCATGACCCTACCGCTAGGGGGCTAAAATTCTTTTAGTTGGCTCAGTCCGATCATGTGGTATGAGTCGAAAATCGTATGATTTTCGAAGGGGGATCGAGATCAAGGGATTCTGACTCATGTCTAAAAATAACTTCACCGCGCGTGCATTAAAGAGAATAGAATATTCGGTTATTTCGATTTCGTTTTTGAAATAGGGCTGTGCTTTATTAAGGTTGAAACAAGGATAATTTAGAATACGCGTTAAATTAGGACAATTAATAATAGTGGGGCGTTATTGTTACTTACACACACACACACACACACACACACTATATTATAAAGCAAGAAATTTCAAAATACCTTTATATGCCTAACAAAGTACAAAATATTATTTTCTAAATATGCTCCCATAAATTTGAGGTGCGTCTTATCGTCCGAAAAATACAGTAATTCACAATTACTAATGAAAGAAGTTTAACTGAAAAGCTGTGCAAGATGGAGAGGGATTCAAAAAAGTTTAAGATTATAGTTCACACACACACACACACACACACATATATATATATATATATATATATATATATATATATATATATATATATATATATATATATATATATATATATATATATATATATATATATATATATATATATATATATATATATATATATATATATATATATATATATATATATGTGTGTGTGTGTATATATATATATATATATATATAAGAAGAACATATGTAGGAAGTTGAACAATTCTTTTACAGATAGAGAGAATTTTAATTTTAGGCCCAGAGAATTAATTGTCCATTGCTCAGTGCGGCAAAAAAATTATAAAGTATTCAAAATAATATTCAGCCTCCCATTCGACTCGAGAGTTGCCTCCCCAGAATGTATCTGTCTGCGCGCGTCCCACATCTCATCAGTGCCGACATGGTAACCGAAGAATATAAGCATGTGGTAACGGACAGCGGCAGCGGAGCGTGAACGACGGATGCTGTAATTGTGCAACAATGGGGGAGGAGGTTCGTTGGACGTTTTCATGTCTCGGTGCCCTGCGTGCGCTTTCTTCTCCTTTTATATTCAGCCCGCGTGCTCCAACTGGAAGGGTTAAGAAACAGCATGTTCATTGCGCGAATGCTCTCGATAAAATCGGATGCTCCGACGGGAGAATGGGTGATCATGTGAATGAACGTATCTTGCCGTGCGCATATCTGTAACATACACAGCTTTTGTGAGCTCAGAAATTCTCTGCCATCAAAAGCACGCATCATTTGTAGCTTTTTTTTTTTGCCCATTAAGCGACTTTGCGAAATCCTGTAACCGCGGTTCCTTGTGTAGTTGGCAATTTTTTTTTTCTCTTTCGTTTTATGTGGTGATTCTAGTGCTGTTTGTTAAACGTTTGTTGTTTCGATGGCTCGTGTGTGGTGTCGTTACGCCTGTGATTGCTTCAAAATCGCTGTTGAGCACTTTAGCCTAGCCTTTGGCCTATCTTTCCATAGAATTCAATGAAACGGGGTTCCTCGTGCTTAATAAGTATCACGCACTCGTTCGAGCTCATTTGTTAAGTTAATGTTGAACAAAATTGCGTACAAACTTTGTCTACACTGGTGTGTTACATAACACGGAAGAGAAAACATCCCAGGTGTGTGGAGTAAGGTTATTGTCCTCGTCTTGTTAGAGACGGTTTTTTTTTTCTTATTGAAATAAATAGTTAGAATAATAGTTGAAGAAAATGAAAGATCATCTGGTTTTAACAATCTTCGGATTTCAGATCTGTGTAATTACTCTATAAAATGTGCAACTGTATAATTACTATGTAAAACTGTGTAATTAGCTAAAAGAATTTGTAGGTTTTTAGAGCGTTAACTGTTATCCTTTACTAACAATGGCCTGCTAGAAAGAGAGAGGTTTTATATAGCTAAATCTGTTTGAACTGCTGCGACCTTCCCAGTTTCATATTCAACCAGAGGAAAGGGCACTCTAGTTCTAAGTCTCTGGAATTAGCAAGTGAAAAAGGCGTTTGACAGTTTGCTCGTGGATCATTCCACTAGAAAGATAATGGAAAGTGACAATGATAACAACATTTAATATTTCATATGGTTTAGTGTACTATTAATTTCTCTTGAATATTTTAAATGCATAATTCTTTTGCCATCCCCCAGTCTTACATTTAGTTTTACATATCGTATAAAATTCATTGTAGATTTTGAGATAGTAGAGGACTTAATATTATCATCATCATCATATATATATATATATATATATATATATATATACATATATATATAAGTCGATTCTGGTTTATCGGACCGAATCCCGCCTTGTAACATAAGGCATGTTCGTATAATCGGACCAGCCGTATTAGGACCAAAATGATCGCGTCCCGATGTGGTCCGATTAACCGGAATCGACTGTGTGTGTGTGTGTATGTATATATATATAATCTATATATATAATGTATATATATCTATATATATATATAATATTATATGATGAATTTCTATATTTCTACCAGTCATAATCTTTCACTGAACTACGTTAAAAAGATATGTACAAGAGGTTAGAACTTCGTTTTCAACCATCATAAACATCTCTCAAAGTAATCTTTTGGTTCATCATTTTTTTTTTCTGCTGTAGACTGTGGAAAAATATAAAACGCGACCAAAAATCAACATATGTGATCAAGAAAACATATTCAGGATTTCTAAAAATATCATTCTATACTTCTTTCTCCATTGTCAACACCCCACTCTCTCTGGGTTGTGATTCATGCTTTCGGCGGACGAACCGGAATGATCTAGGTACAGAGTCAGTGAACGCTCCGTCATTGTAATTGGCCTTCAAACAATATGCAGATTGTGCTGCTGAAAGTTTGGCGGTGAGAAATATTTTAAGTGTGTCAAGGATATTGTTCGAAAGGAGTCACGTTTGACATCTGTTTTTATAGATGGGATGAAGATCAATAAAACGGAAGATTTTATCGCCGGCCCCATTGAAATTTATAAATGCATAATTATAATGATTCATCCGCTACGCGAGTGGCTGTTTTGATCAACACCTGCATCCTTTCAAAGTGCATTTTTAAAATTAAATACTGTCAAGTTTAAAAATGGTATTTTGACAGCATCCGGCACGAGGTATTAATGATACTCTATAACTGTGTGCCCGCGAAGATGTTGAAATGCGCCCGACTTTATTTTGAAATTTCTTTTACAAACTTTATTATTTTACTGCGTTGATTTAAAAAATGTGTCAAACACGGACAACATGCCATCAATAGCACACTGGTCGTCATTCGGTGGGGGTGATCTAAACTTACTGGTGACCATCTGGACGATTGTTTAAGAACGGGAATATCATCTTATATTCCCAATTACGAAAAATTAGCTAATTCAGTTCAGAGTCAAAAATCTCATTAAATTTCAAATAAAGTATTTATAAGTAATAAACCCAATTATACTGTTTATTTTATTTTTATTTCCATGTGTCTACTTATAAAATCAAATCATCAAAATTTTATTATGTTTCTTCTAGTTTTTTTTCAAAACATAATTATTGTAATAATATTAGATTGGTAACGTACTGTTGATTAAAAAAAATGAAATGTTCCAAAGGACTTACAAGTCCATGATTTAAAAACAAACAATTAATTCTGGATCTGACGCAATAACATTTTAAGTTTATTGCTAAAGAAATTTAATCACTATTTTTTCACAATTAATATGGAGCAATTCAATTGGATAAGAAATCTTTTCCTAGCCGGTGCCGAAAATTCAGCAGAAGCACTTTTCCTTCGAATTCGAAAGAAATTTATAGAATTGAGGAACGACGGGGCGTTGAAACTAAACTTCAGTGAAATGTCATTGGCTAATTTTTGGATTTCAGTTAAGAAAGAATATTCTCAAATTTCTGACAAGGCCATTGCAATTTTGCTCCCTTTTTCTACGACATACTTATGCGAACAAAGCTTTTCGACACTGGTTCTAATTAAAAAGGACAAACGATCGTGTTTAAAGGGTCTTGACCATGAACTTCGGGTAGCACTTTCTAATATAGAACCAAATATAAAACGTATAAGTTCATCAAAATAAGCTCAAATATCTCATTAATAAATTAGTTATTATATTTAAATTAACTTTGATTAATAAGGCTTAAGTAAAGACCAAAAAAAAAATAAATTTTAATACTAAAATTCAAAGAGAATTTTTTTTTTACTTGTAATCTATAACTTATATTTTTGTTCTTGTGTTGGTGTACAATTCAAAATGATTTACATAAAACTTAAATAGTTGTAATTATCTACATACATAGAGCTATTTTATTGTGTTTTTTATCTAATAAAAACATATACGTATTGTTGTAATTTATGTATTTGTAAGCTTTTACTTATGGTGTGTCGCGGAATTATCTAAAAAACGTTACTGTGCCGTGGAAGATAAAAGGTTGCGGAGCTCTGTCCTAGACCACGGGAAGGTTGAGAACCACTGCTCTATACGATAATAAGCCTGATCCCCCTTTCGAAACGAGCCTTACGCAAGGCAAGACCTTTCTTGTTTAGTTCTAGGTCCTTTGGAATGAGTAAGTGATAAAGACGCTTGACATTTCGTTCATGGATCATTCCACTGGAAAGATAATGAAAAGTAGCAATGATTACAACATTTGATTTATATTTCATATGCCATAGTGTAAAGTTTCCGTTGGAAAGTCGGTCGATAACAAAACGACTAGGGCGCTTGTCGAACCCTCCGTTCGCATGGGTTTCCAATCGTACTATGCTTTTAAATTGTAAATTCAAATCATTTTACCTCGCATGCACATGAGGAACTCATTAGGGTTTTTTTTCTTGCATGGCGTCACTGTCTGGTCTTTAGGACATTCGCTAGTAAGTCCTTGGCTGTGGGAAATATTCAGATTAACAAATATCGCGTCAGAATTTTCCCACGCAACCTTTTGAAAACACTCGACTTCTTCAACCGCAGTGAGTCCATTCGACAGTATCTTAACATGGAAAGAACTAAGATCGCACTGGGTATAATTTTTTTTTTTTCATATTGGAAAATATCTTAAAAATTCGGCATCAAGGTTAACAACTGGAGTATTAATTAGGAATTTTCGAGACTCGAATTTCCAGGGCCAAAGTTCCAAGAAATGCAGTGATAGTCTGAAATTCATTGCGATTTTGTTTTTGTCTCTTACGAAGGAGGAATTACTAAGTTTTCGAAGTATTTTTATTTTATTTATTTATTTATTTAGGACGCTTCAATATGAGTGTGTGCCTACACAGACAGACAAAGTTTAACATTCTGTAACGTTTCGGAAGTATAAATCCTTCTTTCTTTACTTATGAAAGGAATCTAATATAGTATATTAAGGCTGCTGTGTACTAACCCTATTAGATTCGCTCATCTCAATGTTAACCAACGGAGAAAATGTGTCTACTCTTGACAGCTTCATAAATGCTGATAATCCATTTAAAAATGACATTTTCGGGTAGCCTGAACTTTTCTGCACCTTGCAACAGGATTCATTTTAGAAATTGCGTCCATCAAAGGAATTGAGGAGCGTTTAAAAACACTAGACCAGATTTTTCCCGGAATAATTTAAATTTTAAAATATTATTTGCATTTTTCTAAAACAAAAAAATGTCCCAAGGTGTAAAGTATCTTTCTCTGTTACGGAGTACAATTTTTAAAAGAGAAATCTTTAAATCCAAGTCGGCAATCCTTGGACACATTATCTCCATAGGTTAACATTGAGAGGAGCGAATCCAATAGGATTAGTACACAGCAGCCTTAACGCCGCATTCTTTTAAAAAGTGCATTTTCAAACACTTACAGATTTTTAAGTTGTGTTAAGAGATCAATTAATGCAAAGTATGCTCGAGTGGTTAATCATAAAGAGCTTGTAAATGGAACTATTTTGACCTTGCTTTGAACCTATTTCACAACTTGCAGACTATCAAATGAATTGTTTCTTCTGAATCAAACTTGAATGAGAGCATGATTCCTTTTGAAGTTCCGCCTCGAAGGCACGATTTACCACTGACAGATTGCATTGATTTACTGCAGTAAATGGGTCTAAGGCACAAAATACATCTAAATAAATTTTATTTACTCTTATTTTGTGATGATTTTATTTTCATCAAACAATTGTTTGTATGAAGATTATCGTGCGTGTAAAAAAATTACTAGAACTGATTGAAATTTTGATTGAAAAATTATGATTCAAAATTAAATACATACCAGTCCCTCGATTTGTTCAACGTTTTCATTTTTCTGCATACATAGGTAAGGTTCATATTAATATGTACCTTTTAGTATTTATTGAAGATTTATTTATTAAAAAAAATCACTTAACCCTTCAGCGGGCGTGCCAATTTTTGGAACGCCAGCAGGCGCGCGTGGCACAAAATGCAACGTCTCTTTCAACCTTGATTATTCCTTTTGTAATAAACTTTTTATTTCAAATTGAAAATAATAATTCTGTGTTTTATGACAAGGGTGTAGCTATAAATAGAAACTGTTTAGAGCATTCAAACCTTAGATGTAAAAACAAACCATTCAAAATTACGAAAATGTTGCACTCTGTACACGGGCGCACCCGCTGAAGGGTTAAAAAGAACAACAAAAAAAATTTCAGGGAAAGTATTTTTGAAATTTTTACTTATATCAATCTTGATGACAGTTTTAATGGAAATAGTAAAAAAGAACGCTGCATAACATTTCATACAGATACCTTGCGAAGAAACTTCGATATATCTTTTTAAGAGCGGCAAATCATGCAAAATTTCCATTCCAAGATAAATAGACTTAAAGTATAAATATACAGGAGGATACGCATGGCAGCATAAAAATATCATATCTGGGATTGTAATCTTCGTGGAAACATGCGATTTGTGTTATTTTATTCTAAATCATATGTTTTGAGCCAATCAATAAAAATGAGTATTTGAGCTCTCTTTTAGTTAGTTCAAAGACCAAAAAAGCATCAAATTTTCCACCAGTAGTCCATGGAATTAAGGCATAAGGAAAGCTTATATAAAACCATATACGACAGAAAGCCTTCTACTTAACAGAAGCTCCTTGCTTTTAAAACCGTTGAAGACAATCTGTTTCGTTTTTCCCCCTTAAATAAATATAAAAGAAAATGAAATCTGGTCAGTTTATATTAAAGGACGTATTTTGAGTCTAGTGCTTCCTTTACGAACTACGAGGCATCCTATATTCAGCCCGTTAACTGTGGATCAGAAAGGATTTAGCCGATCTTCAAAGAGCGACTCGGACAAATTATGGTAATCTGTTTCTAATATGATTATATTTGATACCCTAAAAATGGATTCCTGCGTTTAATGAGGGAAATCTTCGCAATTCCTCTGGGCTTAAGAACGAGTTTTACACTTACGTCATTTCTCACGAAGGTGGAAGTAGGAACTTCACAGAACATTTACCGCACGTATTTAACGACAGGGAAATTCCCATTCGTGTTGGATGTTCTCTTGACTGAGACACCACACAGGAAGTATCTGTCGCAACGACCGCACCCAATACGGGTATGGATAAATATTGTCAACTAATTATTCGATACTGAAGGATACATTCTCTATTAGTTCAAAGAAATAACGATTTATCCTTTTGAGGCTTATTAGAATTTAGCCTTTAAATGTATTTTGGGGATATTTAATCCTTAATATCGATGCATGCTCATTAAGTACGTAAGTCGTTTCAGAGAAGTGATAAACCGTTAGTACTAACCACTCCGCTAAATCTCTGCCTAATTAACCCTTTTGACACTAAGTAATTAACTGCCAGCACGTGCTAGTTTTTAGTACATTTTTAATTGCATAGTCTAGGCGCTAATTCTAATTAGATAAAGATTGTTAATGTAAGTTGTATTTGTTATCAGTCTTAAGACGGGATTTCAGGGGGAAAAAAAAGGTTTGTTAACGTCATATGACGTACGATTTCAATTGCCGTTCCTCAAGCATTATTCCAAGAAACTTTTAATACGTTTGAGTAGACGTAAAAATACTTTGGGCAGTATTTATATATGATCAGTTCCGAAAGCTTAAACATTCTTTCCTTTTTCCCTTATTGTTACATTCAGAGCCACGAAATTCAACAAATTTTGTCCTAGGAATTACGTACTGAAGTCAACAGAAGAAAGTGATCCATTGCTTGAATACATACGGAAGAGTTCTTTTAGAAACTTAAACATTGTGATAAAAGCTGGAATTATATATACCATATGTCGAAGTAAAAAAGGCCAATCGCAATTTTTTTTTTCATAATTTTCAGGGAATTCACTAATTTTTTGTTTATTTGACAGTAATTTACGACGCAATAAAAAAAAATTCATTCCTCTACATCAGCTGGTAATGTCAGAATTGATCATTTTCATTCCAGTCCATGAGATTACGGCATATTATGTGGACGAGATAGTGCAATTGTATAATTTGACTTGTTTAACTCAGTGTGGTCGTATTAACCTCAGATATGGGTGTTTTATTTATTGGAATTAATTTTCATATGACGTCCCCCTGTGATATCATCTTACAATCGTATAATAGACACGAGTAATTAATCGTATAATAGACAAATATTACTTCATTTTAACATGACGTGTACTTAACATATTTAGTTTGATATTTTAAGAATTTTAACTTGTGTAAGTAGTAAATTTTAACTGCGGAACTTGCGTTTTACGGAACTATCAGATGTACCGTAGCAAACATTATGTTGTTGTTGCTTACAAACGTCACAGACAACAGCTCTCAAGACATTAGTCTACGGACTGTCCAGTATTTTCGATGATATTGCTAAAATTACTAAGTGCAGAGTACACGTCCAGATGTTCACATGTCGTAGGCTTACAAGAGTTACAGAGAGTCTGAGGAATCCGCGATTCCAATGCGGAAGAGGTGAGATCGCCAAACAATCATACCCAGTCATGTAGCAAACATTATCATAACAACAGTTGTCACCGTGTGCATCGAACAAAGTATCCAACGAGTCCAAAAACTTCCTTATCGGTTTTTTTTTCTTACTCCCTATTTACCTTTTTAGAGTAATCAAATCATTATTTCAAGACGTGAATGCGCTTAATTCAACTTACAACAAAACTTGTGAAGTTTCATCAAAAATCCTATAAATCTTTGAAGCATGTTGACTTAGTATGATGTGCGATCAGAATAGATCTTAACGAATAATTGCTGACAGTAGATATATCGCCTCAAAGGGTTAAATATCTCAACTGCTAACAGCAACTGTATCATGAATTTGGTCATAAAACGGAAAAAAGTTGTTTTCTGCACCTTCCTTGATCCATTTATGTACACAAAGCCATCTCAAAAAAATAATAATAAATAAATTTTTTAAAAAAATCCACTAAACTGTCTAGAACTTGTTTCTCACTGCAAAGGGAAATCTTAAGTAGGATTTATTTTAATAAATGGGTAACTCCTGGCTACTTTTCCGTAATGTACTATCAAGATGAATATATATTTACATTTAAATATTCTGTGACTGTGAATTTATAGCATTCTGTCGCATAAAAAAATTCAAACAGGCGGCCATGCGGAATACAATGTTTTTCAATATCTCAATCAGCTGTATAATTTATGAAGGAAATTAATAGTTTTTTCATACATACGGCGTGAATTTATAATTATAGTGTTAATCAGTGGCGTAGCGAGCATAACTGGCGCCCGGGGCACGATACCTTTTTCTCAACCCCCCCCCCCTAAAAAAAAAAAAAAAAAAATAGCATCCCGTAAAATCTTGTTTGTCTTGGTGACCATTTGGCGCCCCTTTGCGAGTGGCGCCCTGGGCATGACAGACCCCCCTTGCCCCCCCTCGCTACGCCACTGGTGTTAATTATGCACTATAATTATAATACTGTTATGTATAATACTATTATAATTATAGTGTCAAAATACAATGGAATGGAATTGTCTCCAGAACAGGTATTTATTATGAAAAATTTATATTACAGGGGACACAGATTCCAACTGGATTATACCGGGTTTGTTGGACATAAACACTTCCGAATTTTTCATGACAGCCCAAAGTTGTCTTTCTTGCATACTGAAATTACTATGTTTATCTTTTACCGTTGCTCGAGGCGTTCCAAATATACGTTTTAGAATTATTCTTCGTGGTGTCGTATGACATACTTAAACGAGATACTGAAGAACAATGTAATAATTGCCTTTGTTCCATTGTTCCGTAGCTGGGCTTGGTCAGGGAAATTATTTCTGGATCACAAAAATCAAGTCTTTGAAACAGAAGTCCTGTGTATATGAGACTTATACCTGTAAAATATTTCCTGATTTTTTTTTTCTTTGCGGTGCAGTCGAGAACAGAGAGTATTCTAATGTTGTGGATACTGAATCCTTTATCTTTTGCTTCCGGTTTAGGGTATTATGTCCTGATTTATATTTTTTTGGCGTAAAATTCGATGCTCTACATTTCTTCGACAAGGTTTTGTCTCGCACATAGTTTACACAGACACATTATCCTAATATATATGTATATGTATGTCTGTATGTATGCATTTTGTGTTTACATGTTATTTGCTCTGTTGGGTTATTCGTCTTCCAAGTTCCATTTAAATGCTGCCCGTAAGCATAATGCATTATTGTTTAAAAATTTGGTTATGACCTCATTCTTAGGAATCTGGCAGCCTCGAGCGAAACTCCTCCTTAAAGAATATATATATATATATATATATATATAATATACAGGGTGGTTATAATTAAAGTTCCACTTTGAAATGGTCATAAAAGGAAAACTACTGGACCAAATGTTATCAAACTTGGTAATAGTTTAAAGGAGGTCATGGGAATTTCTTTTCCGCCAAACAAAAGAAAAAAGTTCAAAAATTCCACACCAGGGTGGAAATGGTGCTGTATGCAATATTGTTAAACGAAATAGGGGTCGGAATCTAACTTAGCCTTTTGTTACACGGGTTTAACATTTTGTATACCCTTAAGAAACATTGACCTAAACAAAATTACCACTTAAAGTGTGCGCATTCCGGAAATCGTTTTCTTACAGATCGCTAATTTGTGAATTTTGAATTGTGCCACATTGGACATGCTTTGTAACACGTTTCAGAAACGATTAAACACATTTTAAATCGATGTCTTCATGTCTTATTTCGTTTAACAATATTGCCTACAGCGCCATTTCCCCCCTGGTGGTGAGTTTTTTTTTTTTTTTATTAAATTAAATTAAAGGAAATTCTCATGACCTCCTTTAAACTATTACCAAGTTTGGTAACATTTGGTCCAGTAGTTTTCCTTTTATTACCATTTCAAAGTAGAACTTTAGTTATAACCACCCTGTATATATATAATATACACAAATAAATATATATTCAGTCATTCACTCGTGTGATCTTTAAAAAAGGTTCTTTAAAGTTTATTTCTTAAAGATCACATCTTTCAAAACTTACCTTCGTTTAATGATAATGTCGGCACTGTTGATAAAGCAATCGTACTTTAGTTATCCTTCTTACGCCAGTTTTCAGTTTCAGCTTTAACATATTTTTCATCTTTCATCGGAAAAAAGCTGCCTCTCTCTCTCTCTCTCTCTTTATATATATATATATATATATATATATATATATATATATATATATATATATATATATATATATATATATATATATATATATATATATTAATAATAATAATAATCTCTGAAAAATTAGATTTCAAATTAACAGACTTCAAAGTTGCAATTCACATGCTTACATATTTTTTTTTTCCTCTCCAAAATTGAGTTGTTAAACAATTTTATATCTCAACCTTGTCTGACCATCACACCTCTCTGTCTTTGCAGCGGTACGAGCGCAGGTGGTGCTGTACGCCATTTTCAACAATGCGGGCATTCGGGGCAACATCACCTTCTACCAGGGACCAGAGGACCTCAACGTCACCATATCGGTGCACCTCAGCTCGGTCACGCACGAACCTAGGTCCTTCGCTTGGGGAATCTACTCCTTCCCGGTGTTCTTCGACTCCAAAGCGCCGTGCGCCTCTTCCGAGCTCGGATCCACGTGAGTTGTTCCTCTCTAAAATATGCTTTGGAAACCATCAGAAACCCCACGCACAGGACGTCTGGCTAGAGTTTTGAAACGTTCCTTTGTTTGTTCTTCAGATGGTAAACAAAAACCGGACTTTTCGAAACGGGAGCGGATGAATATGTTGATGCGTTAATGGGCCCATTGAGGTGGTATTTTCAAGAGGTCGTGTGTGGGGAAATACTGACGCGAGATTGGTTAAGCTGTATATTACCCACCCCCAGAAACCCTTAAGCTATACGTGACGTCACGCCCTAGGGGGGGGGGGGCGTTATGGTTCATTTTGCTCTGTCGTTAAATGACTTCAAGACATGACATTAATGCCATAATCAAAGAGGAAACTATAGAGGGACTAAGTTTTTAACTTGGCCTTGAACTAACCATAGAGGGATTGGTACCAAGTTTTTGATCCCCCCCCCCAAAAAAAAAACTCACTTAACTGAAAGCTTAATTGGTCAATTATTAACTTAAGGCTTATTTACCTATTGGATTTATCCAGCGGTTGGAATATCTATTTTTCGTAACTAATGAAGAATTTAAGCTGATATCAACATTTGTACTGAAATGAAGACACATTTTGAGATAATTTCACTAACTATCTCAATCCATTCGTTTTACTCATAACTAGAAATGAATTATTCCTCGTAATTATCAATAAATGCTCTTGGGGACAGTGGTTTTAGTATTCTTTCTTTTTTTTTTACCACCTTTCAAAAATAGTTGAAAACTTTTCCATTCCTCGGACTAGAGTCGCACAACTCAGTTAGTGCCCTTTCAATCTGAAAATAAAATAGTATTGCCGCAAACAGACGATAATGCTTTCAGCCCACAGATAGCAGCAGTGTTATATGAAATGAACCCGTCATCAAACACCAAAAATTAATAATGAATAACACCAAGTAATATAATTAAAATTCATAAATCGGTAGCTCTTCTTTTTAACCGATTTTTTTTATTTCTACTTAGCTCTGGAGGAACTTATTTTTGCATATATGGCACTATTGATACTGTTTTTGTTGTATTAATGGACAAGGGACCTTCAAACTCAAATTATTTTATTTTCAATTTTTAAGTCTATATACAGAAAGAAAATAATTAATATTCTTCTTTACTCCATCGAAGACCATTAGAATTCAAAACTAGGAATTTTTGGCAGAATAAGGCCTGTTTTTCAAAAAAAAAAATTTAACGTTATTCAAAATGCCCCATGCTCATTCTAAATCATTTAAAAACCTTAAATGTTTTAATATTAATTTACCATATGTTTATAAAGATAATTGTGCATTGGTTTTTTTCTTGTAGGAATCTAATGTCCTAAATAACTTTTTTTTTTAAATTCTGCCTGTTATCATTTTTATGATTTTGCATGCCTATTTTATTTCATGGTCTATAAATTTGAAAAATATTTGAGGTTTCAAAGAACTATGCACAGTGTTATGAAACACACTTTTATTAATAATCCTGAGAAATTTTGTACAAATCGGAAGGCTCTTGGAAAATTTTTAAAAATTTCTTGTATTTTTGAAGAATTTTTTGAAAAAAATTCTTATTCTTCTACAAAACACTTATTTGTGAATTCTAAGTTAATTCAATGCACTAAAAATGAATATTAATTAAACTCATGTGGTATATTAAGTAAAATATTGAAAAATTTAAAAAAAGAGTTCAAGGTCCCTTGTCCCTTTAAATGACAAACTGTATTACATAAATAGTGGGTAAAAGTATTGAAGGTTAGGTAAAAGTATTTTATAATTGAGATCTATGTTATAACAATCATCGCTTCCTGCTTTTGATGCTAGCTAAACCTAAAGGCCGTCTGCACACGAGGCAACTCAAAAGAAACTGATAACCGACTCGAATCACAAACCAGTCCGTGATGAGTCGCAACCTATGTAATTGAATGGAGCCACGCACACGGCGCAACTGGTTACAAACCCGTCCGACGGGTTTGTAACCAGTTGCGCCGTGTGCGTGGCTCCATTCAATTACATAGGTTGCGACTCATCACGGACTGGTTTGTGATTCGAGTCGGTTATCAGTTTCTTTTGAGTTGCTCAGTGTGCAGACGGCCAAACTTGTACAATCTTATCTCTTAACTATTGCCCAACAATCATATTAGTCACGCTCCTACTTCCTTTCCCTCTAAACATGACGAGGAGTATGAAAATCCTTGATCCATTGTTTGGTTCTTCGTTGATCGAAAATAGCGGCAACATTAGAAATCACCTAATCACCGAGCGCTCTATAGAAGCTCCTTCTTGACCTTGAAGAGGTTAGAATTAATACTTCCTCAAAAATACCTACACCACGGGTAGCCATCCATAAATCGGTCGTTGTCCATAAATTCATCCCCGAGAGTGCACTGATGGTCTCATTAAAAGAGAGCTTAACCGTCAAATCGAATTCTTGCCGAGGTCATAGATTTGACGCACCTGTTGATTTACGCGTTTTACTGTTGGATTCGGTATGCATTGCCAGACGTGTAACTCTTTTTTTATAATGTAATAATTATATCGTGCTTGCTCTGCTTCATTGCACAATCTCATTCTATTTGGTCTTCAGATTAGTTCCATGCTTTTCATGGGTTATTCTTTTATTCTCTGAATTGAACTCTGGATTACTTGTATGTGTGATTCATCCCACCTCAATGATAAACCTGTGTTTAAACTCTTTTAATTCTTCTCAGCTTTGTTTGCTTAAGAAGTGCGTACTTTACTTATGTTTTTTCCAATCCCTTTGATCAATATGAAGCGCTGCAAATACAGCCCTAAGCAACATCATGTGAACGACTCGGAATTTCTGCCAGACTAGATGTATGGTTTTTCTTAATGTGTACAAACCTGATAAAAAATAATTGTTTTGGTAGTAGCACTTAATTTTTATGAAGGGATTTTCTGAATACTGTTATAAAAAATGAAATAACTGCTTCTATAGGAAAGAGTTTAGGAACCTTGTCATTTCTCTGGCGACATCAATTGTATTTACACTGCTGGCCATTAAAATTGCAACACCAGGAAAGAAAGCAAATATCAAAACTTTACAGATTGTACATATACAGCATAATGGGAAGAAAACATGATTAAATATATAGGCAATTTGGGGGTATACAGGGTCCGAAATTAGTACACACAGCTGCCGCGTCTGATAGCTAAAATGGCTCTAACCCGGTTAGGCATCGAGTCGAACTGGGTTTGGGTGATAAATCCGGGCAAGACATTCCATGCTGCTTCAAGTCTATGCCACACTTCATAAATCGTAGTGGCTGGAGAGAGGTGGTGGCCCATTCTTTCAGAAACCCATGGGGGAGAGATCTGGAGAACGTGCTGGCCAGGGCAGCAGTCGAACAACCTCTGTGTCGAGTTAGGTCAGGACACGACGGGCAACATGCGGTCTTGCGTTATGTTGTTGAAAGATTGCGTTTCCGAGGCCTCGAAGATAAGGCACAGCCACCGGCCTTAAGATCTGAGAAATGTAACGATGGCCGTTCACGATGTCACGATGCGAACAAGAGGTGTTCGTGTCGTGTACCCAATCGCTGCCATACCATCACACCAGGTTATCCTGCATGGTGTTCAGTATGACCCTCCTGAAGCCATCGATTCCATATTCACAGGACAGTCGTTGTAATCGACCAATTCGAGTAGCAATATCGCGCAACGATAAACCGCCCTCTCGATAGGCCACGATCCTGCCGCTATCGAATTCCGACACATGCTGGTAACCGTTTCTGCGTCTCATACGAGGCATAACAAGATTTTCTCATAAACAACCAACATTCAAATGCGATTTCCGAATGAGAAACCCGCTGCGTAACATTTCTTTTATACAGAGTTTGAGATGTCGTTTCTCCCTCCTGCGTCGTTCGATTGCGCTTAAATGCTAATAATTTGCATATCCCAGCATCTTCTTCCTTTCATGTGAATTTAACGTTTGTATCATCCTTTCTTCATGGTGTTGCAATTTTAATGGCCAGCAGTGTACATATAGTATTGCCATCCAGTTTCACGGTATATCTGTAGATTCAAAAGCTGTTCTAGAAAGTTGTGGTATGTGGCAGAACGAGGTTTAGATTCTACATTCTGTAATGCAATTCTTCAAGCAACATCAGTCGTTGGCCTTCAAAAGAAAGAAATCACTTTTAAAGATCGCCCTGAACAGAAATACTTGGGCTTGAAGATTTTTTTTTTATCATTGAGATATTGACTGGAGAACATTCTCATCTTGCTCTTTTTCGTTACACGTCTGTTTTATTAGAAAGAAATACTTTTTCCCCAACACATATAATCCAATACGTCGGAAGTTCCCAACACACATAATTCTACCTTTTGTACTTTGTACTTTTTATCTTTTACAGTGGTCAGTGTGTTGTAGTTTTATCTGACTCGCTACACCGGTCTGTGATTTAATGTTTAAATGAAATATGTTTCGTGTTGTGTGATGGTTTTTGAGTCTTACAAACTCATTATGTCAGTGAGCTCGTTTGTTTAGAAGCCATACGATCTGTTTGCACGGAGACGACAACAATCCCTTTAGATCTGAAGATGTCTTAACCTCCTTTCATCTCACAGTCTGTGAATACTTAGTACTTTTAATAACAGAATCTGGTATCTCAATTGATGTCTCTCAAAACAGAAGTTATTAAAAAAAGTTCTGATAGGAAATGTTGTAAAATCTTTTCTTTACGTTCTCAATACGATATCTTCCTCTTAACAGATTTTTTATCTTAAAACATTTGTTCTACTTTGTGTATCATAATTCAGGGTGGCGACAGAACCGGGAATTCAGGGAAATCAGGGAATTCTCAGGGAAGAATCATTTTCTGGAAAAACTCAGGGAAAACTCAGGGAGGTTTCATTTAACTCAGGGGAAAATTTGGAATTTTGTTTTGCA
The DNA here is from genome assembly GCA_907164885.2 of Dolomedes plantarius. NCBI lineage: Eukaryota > Metazoa > Arthropoda > Arachnida > Araneae > Dolomedidae > Dolomedes > Dolomedes plantarius. Next base: position 95,606,769 of record OU015495.1, read on the forward strand.
AGTGGCCGTTTCTTTAAATCCCAGCGAAAAGATCAAAACGGGAATTTCCCCTTCTCTTTGTCCCTCGCGGTAACTACCCTACGTATATAAAATTAGCTAAACGTTGCGAATACCACGACCTTGACCTTATTCCGACTGGCTGCTTGATCGAGTTTTTTCATAAACAAAGACATCTACTGCAGTCTGTGGCACGTATTATTGTTGTAGTCTTCAAGAATCTTCGATCGTCTGGAGTTTTGGATCTTTCTGCACGACCAGCTACGAATTCCAGCTACTTCGACCACGATGAATTTTTTATTAAAAAAATAATTTCATTTGAATTATGCATCAATACAAGGTAAGAATATATTTTGTTTTCATTTAGAGGTACTCTTCCATTAGCCGGGCGCCAATTTGAAGCAAAATCAAAATGTCGCCAATTTTTTTTTCTTTTTCCATTCCAAAAATGAAAGTGTATTTTTTACGTAAACATCCAGAAAAAAGAGTTACATACATTGTATTTTGTTATATTTAACCTGTAACGGCCGGAAATCCAGTAACCGAAGTCTATCGCGGTGCCGCGTTCCCTAATGTCAATAATAGGCGTTTAGCGCCTGCGGCTTTTAAAAATACTAACGGCCGGAAAAGCCTGTAAAAGTTAAACATCCGGTTCCAATTTAATCAACATTTAAAAAATTCATTTTATTTCAAAAATACGTAAATTTGACGATTTTTGCGACATTTTGATTTTGGTTCAAGGTGGCGCCCGGCTAACGGGAAAGTACCAATTTAGATTATGCATGATTTTTTAATATATATGTGTTAGAAATTCTTATATATTTTCGCTATGTTAGTAAGTAGTTAAATAATGTAAAATTTTCAAGGCTAAGCTTCCTTGTCTGTGTCATTTATTGCCAAGATGATTTCGCGCCAATCCTTGCGGCGCGGCTTGTTCTGCTCCCCTCGGGTTTGCTTTGGTTTGGAACGCTACTGTCAATTTTTGCTACACGAGAGCTAATTAGACCGGGAACTACAGCTTAAAGCTGATTCCGAAAGGCAACAAACATTCATGCAAAGAGTGCCGCTCGAACCCGGTAACGTAGCGAGCATAACTGGCGCCCGGGCCACGATACCTTTTTGGTGCCCCCTTCCGAAAAACATATAGTAATATATATAGAATTAGTGAAAAGGACCATTTGGCGCCCCTCTGTAAGTGGCGCTCGGGGCATAATAGACCCCCTCTCACTACGCCACTGCTCGAACTCCGACTTTCGTACCGAAAGCCAACTCCTTAGGTATTTGGTCATCGTCCGGCTAAACTCCCCTCGGGAGAGCCACCTCGATGAGCTACGTCACAAGAATTGCTGTAATAGTAAGCCGGCCGGTTCAGAAGGGTCAAACGTCAGTACACTGATTTTTTTCTGCTGTGTAGGTGACCACTTTGATTTTTTTTTCGCACTTCCGGGTTTTTGCACGTGTTCTTGGTAATTGATTTTCTAATCTGATTCTGTTTAGTTTGCACACTTCTTTTGGACAATATAGCATATTTATACATTTATATATATATATATATATATATATATATATATATATATATATATATATATAATATATATAATATACATTTATATTAAATTGAAATAGATTGCTTAGATTTTTTGCATAAATATTTTGCACGTGTCATTAATTTTTTAGCCTGATTTTCTTTAATTTATATTTTTTCTTTTAGCTAAATATATTTATACATAGCATATTTATACATATATACAGCATAATATAGTAATATATAATATATTTATATTAAATTGAAATAGATTAAATTAGATTGTTGAATTTATTAATTTTATTTGAAGTGATTAGGATTGTCAATTGAATATTATTTTAGAAAATTATTTTTGCTTTATGAAAAAAATTTTAATTTACAAGTAAGTTTTATTTATTAATAAATTTCTTTATACTCTTATTTTATTGAAAAAGATTACTAAATAAGCTATGTTGTATGTTATCGGTAATAAGCAATGAGAAGTGGCTGTTATGCGTTAATGTGAGGTTTTATTTACAGTTAAATTTAATATTGACACATTCATATTCTTTTAAATTTATTCCTTGCATCTTATTATTTCTCTTTCTTTTTTTTTTTTTAGATAAAAAAATGTCACAATTTAAGAGCTCATTTCAACAGCATTGGAAGTCAAAGTTCACCTGGCGCAGGGAGGTACCAGGCAATAAGAACATAGCCTTTTGCCAACTATGCCAATGAAAGTTTAGTTTGAGCAATATGGGTTTACGAGCAGTGAGAAGTCATAAAAGCATAATATGAACAGTGAGAATGAAAAAGATGTTTTATTATCAGGAAGTGTTGGCAGCTACTTTGCATCATCCAAAACACCTACTTTATCTGATTCTACAGATATAAATGTAACCTGTCAGAACAAGTCGAAGGATATAGATACTATTGCTCCAGCTTTTCTTGAGGCTCAACAGAATAAGCAGTCATGCAACATAAAAAATTACTGTTTAAAACAAAATGTTACAGAAGCTGAGATACTGTGGTGCTTGCAATCTATAATGACACATAAGTCATTACGGTCTGCGGAGAAAGATTTGAAATGTTTCTCCAGGATGTTCCCAGATTCTGATATCGCCAAAAGCATGCAATTGGGCCGGGATAAAATGGCATACGTAATTGTTCATGGTATTTCACCACTTTTTGAGAAAGCCTTATTAGAAGAGGTTCTTGCTTCTGAATATTTTGTCATAGGATTTGGTGAATTCTTTAACAAAAATCTCCCCAAAACAACAGATGGACCTGAATGTGCGGTATTGAAAAGCAGATGAAGTTGGGGTAAGAACTTGTTATTTAACATCGGTATTCCTTCAGCGGAGTCGTGCTTCTGATTTATTAACTGCCTTTTTAGATGCTATGAAGAGTTTTGATATAAAAAATAAGCTTCTATGGCTTTCCATGGATGGTCCTAATGTGAACTAGAAGTTTTTTAAAGACATCTAAGATAACATAAGAGATGGAAATGGAGGACCAGAGATTTTAAACGTTGGGTCCTGTGGGCTGCATGCAATAAATGTTGCATTTAAAACTGGAACTGTGGCGACTGGTTGGAAAATTTTAGAATTCCATAGATCATTGTACTACTTATTTAAAGATTCGCCAGCAAGAAGGTCCAAATACACCTTATATTGAAACTCAACCTTATTTCCCTGAAAATTTTGTTCAGTGAGGTGGCTAGAAAACTCTGAAGTTGTAAAAATGTAGTTTATTAAATGTTCAATCTATAACTTAATATTATCTATCTATTATGGTATACAATAAAAGTATTTTTTACTTGTGTCAAGTGTCAAGTTTATCATTATAGCCGGGGAATTGCTCTGCGAACGGACGAGGAAACTCAGGGAATTTCATGAAAAACACTCTGGAAATCAGGGAAAACTCAGGGAACTTTTTGCTTCAGTTTTTGTAGCCACCCTGTAATTACAAAACAAATCCGATGGAAGTAATGTCCTTAAGTAATGTTATGCGGGGATGTTTCGACACTTCTTTTTTAAGCACGTACAGCCCAGGGTTGTAAGCGAAGGCATGTTTATGAAGCTGCCAGCCTGAGTGAACTCTTCTGCATCATTGATCTGTGAATAATTAAGTATTTATGGCAAATTAATCCCGCTGGAAAACCATGAAAATGTGTAAATATTAACTGGCTAAGATCAATGAGCGTAACGCAGATTTTGGTCATGCTCTTGAAATAATGAATAAAGGGATAGCACAGAATAAATACGCATCTTAATGAGCGGTATTCAAGTTTGCGGAGCCATAAATGGCGCTATACATTGTCATTTACATCCGCTAATGAGCCGTGACCAGCGAAAGATAACACAAAGAAAAATAAAAATACTATGGTACAGAAGTGAAGATAGTCATCAGGATCATGTCCTTAAAAAAAATAATCAGTTTGTTTTTAGCTAGATTCCAAAAGATAATTAGTTTTTGTTCGCTGATATTGCCACGTGACGTTTTTAAACTCGGTCAGATGATGAGATTATGATCACCTGCACTGTGTCCACCGTTTCAGATGTTAAAATTAATTCCTAACTTACTTCTTTAGCTCTGGCTTTTTTCAACCGCCATGTAATAAAAAATGTCTTGATAATGTTTTATTTCAGAGACGGGCTGGATACTTTTCCCACCAGTCGATAATCTAACGTGGATCATTTTTTGAGAAGTTATGTGATGAATTATGATTGGAATCTTAGTCGAAAAATTCACATTGGTCTCGTAACTGGTACTCACTGCAACCGGAAAGAACTCTTTATCAATATATTAAGCAACAGCTTTCGAACTTACCGTGTAAAATATTAGACTGCAAAGTAGAATAACGTGACTAATCATTTTGAGCGGTTAGGGATAAAAAAATAAATCTCTTATCTCAAACACTTTTCTTTTGAGATTGCTTTAGCATTTTAAAGATTTTAAATACTCCAATATTTTCCTCGCACCATCTCAGAATATAAGTTTTCTCACATCGGCAGCCGATCTTACTACGATCTCCGTCCTTAATTGATGCTTGAACTTTTTTTTTTGGCAGCACTGTATTTGGCTTTCTCCAAACTAAAATATTTCCATTACAATGAATTATGATAAATTTTTCTGTCTGAAAACAACGCTTTAGAGACTTTAGACCATTAGTCAACACTTTAGTCCATCTCTTCTCTGGGAACACTCGCTCTGTAAGCAGCTGAATAAAATATTCTGCAGGTAGTTTTTATACGAACCCCTCTTATTCAAATTTTCCTTCAGCATTGCTTAAACTTCATCAGGTAATGAAATTCTCAGATTTAGTTAAACTGAAAGTTTGTTGGGGAGTGAACTTAAGCGTTTGGCTTCATGTTGGTTTGCATTCCTAACTGCAGTTCAATTTAAAACGCCGGATTGCATTTTTTCTTAACAATTGACTTCTTTTAAACAGATTTCCTATTTCTAAAAAAGATTTGTTAATATTAAGGCCAAGTATGGTGGTTTTTCTTTTCTCCGTAGATGCTTAAGGCTCTGCAACCAATTTTGGCAGTAGGAACAAATAGATCGAAATTACAAGAATCTTTATACCTGATAATAATAATAGTAAAAATGTCTAACTTCCTAAACCTACTGCATTGTACCCAGGGAAAATTATTTAAACTTAATATATTTGCATACATATCATTACTGTGGTAACACCTTTTCCCTGAGATTCCGTGTACATTCAAATGCTTTTTAAATTTTTGAAACAAGGAAGAAATATTTACATGCCTGACGAGCAACATTAGATCAGGTAATGATGATGTTACCAATCACCAATAACTATTTGGATAATATTTCCACGTCAGGTTGACCACCTGAGACATATGCTGTAAAGCACCCCAAGCCCATGGTCAAGAAAGCGGAGAAAGCCTTGGTCCACAGCGGACTGTTGCGATATTAAGTTTTTTTTTTAATTTTATATCTTATTGGTAACATTTAATTTTAAGAAAAGTTCTCATCAGCTCGCAACTTATTTTACAGTTAATTTTAGGAAATAGCTTTAAAAATCTGGTGTGTTAAAATATTTTTTCCTACTATTGTACGTGTCAAAGTTTTAACAGGATTATAATTCAAAAATACAATTTTATTGCGAAGTTCTTTGAGGTGTACCTCCATAACATTTTATTATGTTTTTATTGGTGACGCTTATTAAATTTCATTAACTTTCTAAGCAAGCGATTGTATCTTCTCATCAAAGACATATTTCATCCATCATTCAAAATCGGAATCATACGGTTTATCATACTGATTCGAAAAATGTTTTGTACCTCAAAGAGAAGGAGATTAAAAAGCATTTGGTGGTGACATTCAATACTTGGCAGTCTTTTCATGAACTTGTTTATTTTCACTCGAGTTAAATGCCTTGTTAATTGACGCACGTTTATGTGTTCCGGCTACAAGAATGACCTAAATACACAATAAGTATAATGTAGGTAGAACCACTTTCGGTTTTTTGATGAAATCTAAGTTGATGATTAAGTTTCACTTTAGTGGCATTTCTGGTTCAGCTGTGGGATGTTTTGAATATATTATTTCATGTACACTCGAAAGTAAAGGTTCCCTCTCATTTAATAAACATAAATTAATTTTTCTAACACAGTTATGAACAAGTTGGGTAACTTCCTGTGAAAAATTTTTTTTTTAAATGTATATAATTTCAAATCCATTTTGAAATTAGCGTATTTGTATGAAATATGCTTCAATGATTTTTTTTGACTGATAGTAGAGAACACAAAATTTAATTGTATTACATTAAAATTATTGTATGTTAATTCCGTTCAATTTCACATCAATTTTTTTTAGTTAATCATATTTTGACCGACTAAATACATTCTTAACTGATTATCTGAAATTGATCAGGTATTTAATAAAGTTTTCATTTGACTCTAGGGTTGTTTTTGATATTTCCTTCATAAAGGAAATAGCATTTAAGAGGAAATGCAGCTTTTAATGAAATTACCCTACATAAAATAACGAATCTGTAACGAGCTGCCTGTTTTTCTGGAGGTTGCTATGTACTAACCCTATTGGATTCACTCACCTCAATGTTGACCTATAGAGAAAATGTGTCCAAGGATTGCCGACTTGGATTTAAAGTTTATTATTATTATTATTATACTCTGTGTAATAGAGAAAGAAATTTGACGAATTGGGGGCATTTTTCGTGGTGTTTTTTTTTTTTTTTGTAAATGCAAATATTTTAAAATTTAAATTACTCGGGGGGAAAAATCTGGTCTGGGGTGTATTAAACGCTTCTAAATTCCTTTGGTGGACGAATTTTATAAAATGAATCCTGCTACAAAGTGCAGAAAAGTTTACGAGGGTATCTGAAAATACGATTTTTATTTAGTTATCATCATTTATGTAGCTGTAAATAGTAGACTCCGTAGGTTAACATTGAGGTGAGCAAATCCAATAGGGTTAGTACACAGCAGCCTTAATCTTACTAGAATGTGGATGGCTAAGGTTCAAAGGTTAGACCGTATTATGGCAAACGTAATAACAAACTATAGTTTATTGCTAGACTTTAACTTACAACTGTAAGTTATCATAAATGTTAGAATTAAAATCGAAAAACTCATGTATAGCGAAGTACCTTGATAAATATATCTTCTACCCGGAGCCCATCTTAACAAATTCCAAATCTCTCTATCCATACTCTGATTTCCACTAAATAAACGTTTACACTAGGCTGTAAGTTTCATCTTCGGATCGACTATACTAGCTAAATGTTATGGGTCATGGTTAGGCCGTGAGTTAAAGCCATTTATACTTACTCAGTTTTTCGCTCGCTTGACTTGATACTTAAAGAAGAATTTTTTTAGTTACTTAAACTCATATTTGACCGACTAAATACATTTTAAGCTGATTACTTGAAATTAATAGTTTTGAGATGAGAAGGCAATTTAACGATGAACAAAAGAGAAAGTATATTAAGTAACCAAAACAGTTTCACATTCGGATTAACATTTCTTTAGTAAAAGAATTAAATATTTTTTAATGCTTTATATTTAGGAAAGGAAAATATATTTCAAAATACAGAGTATGAAATGGGTGTATTTCGAGTGTCAAGCATGAAATGAAGTGTCAAGTATGCAGTATGAGCATTTTAAGATAAGAATTGTGAATGTGAAGTATACGTACTGTGAGATTTTCGGGTGTCAAGTATGAATTTAATGTATTGTTAGTTTCAAGTATGAATCGAGTGTATTTCTAGTGTCAAGTGTGAATAGAATGTGTTTTAAGTGTCAGTGTGCAATATGGGAATTTTAAGGTATTAATTGTGAATGTGAAGTCAAGTATACGCATCGTGTGCCAAATTTGTTTAGTACCAAATATTCAAAATTATTTTTAAAGTGTAAAATCTTGAGAATACGGTAATTTTCAATATGTAGCTTACTGTCAACAATAATACTGTATTTTAAGTTTATTCTAATCGCTGAATTGGTCAGTTGGTTCATTGTTTTGGAGGGCTGCATATCTTCCTTACCGCTAAATTAATATTCAAATCCCCCCCCCCCTCCTAGTATTAAGTACTCTATTTTCTTTGAAATCACAAGAAATAAAAAGTAATAAAATAAAATAAGGCACATTTCTTGGAAACACGTATTAGAAAGTCAAACGGAAGATATTATGAAAGTTTTAATTTTTAGAATGCAATACATCTGATCATTTTCCTTTATCCCAGTTTGATCCCAGACTCACTGGATAACCTTATAAATTAAAAATAAATGTAGTATTTTGTTTTGTTGTATTATAAATTTATTGACTTTTGAGAAGCATTATCCTCATTATTTATTTGGACGGGTTTTCATTCGAAACTTTATTGAAAAATTTTTTTAAATCAATTTAATATTTTTTTCTTTGTTATTGTTTTCAAATGGGCTGAAATTGTTTTTCTGCTAAAAACTTGTTTTTGCATCTACCGTGAGAAAAAAAAATCTTAATTTTTAACACAGTCTTTATTTATTAAATATACCACCACCCAATGAAACTATCAAGTATAATCAAAAAATATTCTTCTCTCTCTAAAGCTTTAGAAACACTGCTTCTGTCAGAAACACGTCGACATCTTCACAAGCTAAGCAAATATCCTCTTCATTTATGTATGTATTGGGATTCTGGTACTCCTTGGACTAAAACGATGAAATCGATACATAATTCTCAGCTAGAAGGTTTAGAATATTGTTTTTGATGATAAAGAGGTTCTTTCTATTATCTTTATACGTGCTATGTAGTAAAACGGTGTTGCAATGATTTCGAAAATCATAGCAATGCAGTTTTCATCTAAAAGGGAAAACTACATCATTATTTCCCTCGATGATCAGTTTTCTGCATACTTTTCATGCTTGTGAGTTTACATTTTCCTCTTCCCATTCATTCCAGATTCCACGATCTTGCCAAACGCCATGGTTCCATAATGATTCCTGCAGCAGACGGGATGCCACAAGTGTTCACAGACGCAGACCTAAAGCTCCAAGGTCCCAATACAATTTGGGGGCGGTCCCTTTTACTCAGAAGCACGGCCTACAACACGGATCTAAGGACCTGTGCCAATATTGCCAGCGACGGTGATGCTAAGACTGTTGAGGCCACTTTCTCTTCTCCAGTAGCTGGAACAGTCATCTTCAGGCAGAGCGAGTTGGGCGAAACCACCATTTTTGCCAACATTTTTCACATTACTGAAGAATATACGCCATCCACCAACCACGAATGGAGAATTTTGGCCACTGACATACTGGATACCTCGAGGGAAGCATCTAGAAAAAGACGATGTGAATATTTGCAGGTGAGAGCATATTACGTTTGGGTGCTTGTTCTTTAAAGAAATTAAATTTCAAAGTTTTCAGTTTAATAGGATATATATTCTATATTGTCATTAAAAGAGGCAGAGGATTTTTCTTGCCACCATTGGATGTATGGCAGAGTTTCTCCGAAACGGTGGGGACACAATTCCTCCAAATGGGGTGTAGAGATAAACAGCTGTTCGATAGTACCTTGGCTAGGATTTTATATTTTCAGTTTAAGTTTCATACCCAGCCCATAGCAAGGTTCTTTAATATTTTTAATATTTGATTAAATACTTACTGGTATTTATTTTGAACTACTTTCAAGAGATCGACTAATGTAAATCCAGAATTCTGAGTTACAATGCCTATGAGTAAAACAGCAAACTCAAAGTATGTAAATTAAGTTAAACTAAAGCTTTTAGAAGTTGATAAATGTATCGGATGCTCGCAGTTTTCTTTCCAAACAGACTGCGATCAAAACTAAAAAAATGGAGCCAAATCCTTTTATATGATGACTGGAATTACAACCCTAATATCTCACGCTCCACAGAAGTTTTTTTTTTCCCAAGAGTTTAAAAAAAAAATTGCATTTAGTCTGTTTTGGGGTTTACATAAATTTTACATACTTTATCAATATCAGAGATTTTTACTGTCCACACAGTAGTTGTCAAGCTGGCCAACCCCAATAGAATGATGCCATGAAAACAATAGGATTTTTCACTTTCACTTTAAAAATATGTGATTTAAAAAAACAAAAGTGAAAAACCGTTTGTGGCAGCTTATGCCAGTTATCATTTAAAATGACAAAACGTAACATTCATAAAACTTCAGTAGTTGTTATTTTTTTTCATAAATTATGAATATTGTTCCTAGGTCCTTTTCGACCCCAATAACGTAGAAGATACCGATTGCTCCAAAAACTCTCATCACAACTGCAAGATTGGGGAAATGACTCGTAAGCACGGAGAGGCAGTAGTCGGGGCTACGAATTCCCGCTACTCTAAAAGGTGAGAACATTCTATGATTGCAAACGTTGTATTTGTTTTTCAAAGGCAATATATTTTTATTCCATTTTTTGATTCTTTGTGTTAGCTTATTTTCGTGCTATCTGAAGAACATTCTTATATATATATATATACAGGGTGTCCCAAAACGACCGCATAAACTCTGCACAGCTAGATTCCTCGTTGGGAGTACATAAAAACTGCCCAAAGAAGCGTTCCTGTACGATCCATAGTTTACGAGAAAAATACGAAAAACAAAGTATGACGTCACTGCCGGTTCAAGAAAAAAACACTTTATTGGACATATCAACAACAATATTTGCATATCTTTCCAGACGATAATGTTTAAAACGTTCGGGGATCGCCTGCTTGGACCACATCTGTTGTCTGAACGGCTCATACTTGGACAGTCATACTTGGTGTTTCTCAATGAGGTCTTAACCGAGTTCCTCGATGACATACCATTAGCGGCAATACAGGGACTTTGGTTCCAGCATGATGGGGCTCCGGCGCATTTCTGTGCTCCTGTACGTGGTTGGCTGGATATGGAATACCCTGGCTGCTGGATGGGACGTGGGGGTCCGGTTCTATGGCCGCCACGTTCGCCAGATCTTACACCGTTGGGTTTTTTACTATGGGGCCATCTCAAGGAACTGGTGTATCGAGACGTAGTGACAACACAAATGGACTTAGTTGCTCGTCTGCATGCTGCATGTTGCATGTACTTCGGTGGACCGCGCGATGCTGCAACGTGTGATGACAGCCATTCCACGGCGTGCTCAAGCTTGCCTCGACATGCACGGCGGACGCTTTGAACATCTGCTTTAAATTGTGCATGCTGTTGATATGTTCAATAAAGTGTATTTTCTTGCACTGGCAGTGACGTCATACTTTGTTTTTCGTATTTTTCTCGCAAACTATGGATCGTACAGGAACGCTTCTTTGGGCAGTTTTTATGTACTCCCAACGAGGAATCTAGCTGTGCAGAGTTTATGCGGCCGTTTTGGGACACCCTGTATACTGTGTTAGAAAGAAACAATATTTCAATATATGCACTCGAATATGTTCAACTGATTGTTCAATATATTGGTCACACTGTCTTAACCCAGTTTTTGATTTGCTGTGTTCATTTATTTTTGTATTATGCGGAGAATATACCTAGCGTTAGTAAAGGAAATATTCTCGAACTGGTCCTCTGCAGCTAGCAGCTTCTACGGTGGTTACCAATATTTGTTCTTCTTGCTCATAAACGAATATAAGTAGTATTATTTATGCAACTGGTACGACATTGTTTTGATTTATTAGATCATATTGACATCAGCAACGTGTATATTGCATGTTAATGAGGTTGTTCCTCCCACTTTCAGCTGAAGGAGAGATCTGAATTTTTACGGTCAAAGGACCAGCACTTCTTTAAGCTGAGAACTACAAGATTATATGATGTAGATATGAAAGAACGTAAAAAATTCAGCGACTGAAACTTGTTCCGCGGAAGGTTACCACCGAAACATTTATAATGATCATTTACTGCGTTACACCCGATAAATATAGGCCAGAAAAGGCACGAGAACATGTTCTTGTGAGAATCCATTTTAAATATTTCTTTCAACACTTCTCTACTTGATGATCTTCAGGAAAAGTTGTATAGAAAGCTATTACTGAAGAAAAAGTATCGTCTTAACGCTATTACTTTAATAATTTTAATGATCCTCTCTTAAACTTACCCGTCATCTGAAAAGCTTGTCGTTCTTGACTATTACTTCTTTAGAACCTTTTTTGCAAATGATCCCACGTGAACCGAAAAAGAGAGAAGCTTGAAAATTTGTAACGGCATACGTTTTCAAATCTTTGCTTTTTCATCTTACATTGAGTTTCATTGGTATATTTTTCAACCTTTTTGAATTTTACTTTTACTGCTTACATTTTAGACAATTTAAATAGATTTCACTCTTCGCTTAATAAAATCTTACGTTTTTACGAAAAGAATTCTGTTCAAAATTCTTATCTGTTCTTTCACGGAAAAGTTCTGCCTGAGAGGATGGAAAATTTCAGTGTTTTGATATGTTTAACTTCTTATGTATAATTTGTTTTCAATTTTTTCCTAAATAAAGTAGTCCTTGACCGACTAGGAAATATCTCGTATTTTTCACAACTTTTTTTTTCGTTAATAGTTCCGTCGAAAAAGAATTAAGCATAACCGATAAATATTGTCTTCATAGATGTGTTAAAACAATGATTGGTTTCTAAAAAAAACGCTTACCGGAGAATGCATGTTATTCCACCTCAATTTCATTCTAATAAACAAACAATTCCTCGAAGGGAAAAAAAATTGGCCATGCCGAGCGTCTAAAATTGAAATCGGCAGAAATAAAAACCGGCCTAATTTTCATCAGACCGTGAAAGAGCCTTTTTAAATTTGTCTTTAAGTGAAACAAGGTCACTTATATATCAGCATTCGTCTGCTTTCCATGAAGTTTCTAATACCTTTATTGCATTTAAGCATGGTATTAAACGGGATATATGGTATATCTATTTTATCATCAAACTGAATTGCCGCATATTATATGAGACTTTTCCCGAGAAAAATTGTGAATCAAAAGGAAACTAAATTTTATCAATGCAATTATTGGGAGGTGATGTCAAACAAACAAGCGGGATAAGTGTTGTGTTTAGTTTAATAATCATTGAAGAAATAAATGAAGTATCGTTAACTGAAAAATACACGAAAAAAATTCACGCACAGTTCTTCACAATTTATTTTGCCTGAATGAAGCTTCCAGCGCATGGGTACGAGTCCTAACCCCAGGCAAGGCATTGACTTTCCTGAGATGTGTCCTCATAGGAAGAAAGGTTGGTACGCGTATAAGATTGTTGCTCATAAGGTAATGTAGCAAATAAGAGATGACTTGAGTAAGGGCGAACGCCCTCTGGAGAAGTGCCTGCTGAGCTCATTGGTCAGCGACTTAAATATGCGCAGATCGCCCTTGCATTACAAGTCCGTAATTAAGATAAACTGAACAAATTTAAAAGTCTGAAAAAAAAGAAGTATCTCGAACGTCTTTATCGGCTAACCTTGCTGGGGAGCCTTCGACAAGGGCGAAACCTAGATCCAAAGCTGGGGAGGAACGTTGGATATATATATATATATATATATATATATATATATATATATATATATATATATATATATATATATATATATAAAGAATTAAAAGCAGTCTTGAGAATGCAAATTTCTTTGATTTATCCATCTTCTTCAAAAATATATTAAAATTAAGATTCACTATGTCACGATGCGAGAAAATCTTATCAATCCAGACAATAGAGTACCAGATCTTGTTACTCGAGAAGCTACAGCACCTGCAGAAACTGCCGTGACACACATTTTTCCCCAGGCCAGCTGTTTCAGTGTCCATCTATCCGAATTACAAAGAACAGGCAGTATATCCCCTTATCATATAAGGGTACCCAAAATGATAGTGGGACATATGTGAACATTCAGGAAGTAATAGTGATACATGAGGTATATATCCGCTACACATAGTAGCTATGTTGGTTGAAGGAAGTGTCCCAACGCTTTACTAGATTTTGGATGCCCTGAGCGAAGAACGTCCAAGCGGAACCAGTCTTCAATGGCGTACCGGACGTCTGCATCGCTAGCAAACCGGCGGCCCTTGAGAGTTTTTTTCAGAGGTCCGAATATATGGTACGTAGTTGCAGGGCGATAGTTTTGGGCTGTAGAGGCAGGGCCTGATTATGAACGCTGGGGGCCCCTGGGCAGATGCTATTTGGGGGCCCCCCCTCATGAACATTTATAAAAATAAGGACTATCCATGAGCTATATATACTATTAGAAGTACTAGGTGCATACACCAAGGGGGTTTGGGGGCCCCCTAGCATCAGGGGGCCCTGGGCAAAGTCCCGATTTGCCCATGCGATAAAAAGGCCCTGTGTAGAGGAAGTGGGATGATCTCCCAGCAGAAGCATCATAGTAAATCTTGTCCACGGCAGCAATCGATTCCATAGTGATGGCCAAGATAGAGCATGACTTGTCCCCTGCTCATACGACCTTTAACTAAATCATCTGAGCACTCTAAACCGTGACAGAAACTCATGCACATCTACATACATCCTTCTACGACGATAAATTTCGGCTTCATTAACACCTTCTGCCACCAAAAATTGAATAAAGGCTCGCGGACGAACCCCTGTCGCGACCGTACGTAATCACCTTGCTTAAGCAAGTGCAAACAGTACACTGATATTTTCTGACGATGACATCTTTGCTTTATTACATAACAACGTCATCTAAAGTCACAAATGCAAACCCGCGAGTATTTAACCACTGCCGCTAATACAGTAGTCTCTCATTTGGGCCACTCTTATACATAAGAGTTCTCCACGCGATTCGTGGATCTGTCTGAGTGGACATGACACCAACGAACCAACAACCAACTTATCATGCATCAACAATACTCCCGACATAGCCAAGGTCATGGTTCACACTTTCGAGCCTAATTCATATTGTGTTGACTGAACTGTGTACAATTTATTGACATGACAGCAACAAGAAGAAAAGTTACACACGGTCAGTTTCACGAGATTTTTTTTTTGTTCTGCAATTTTCGTAGATTCCTCTCTTTTTTTGCAGAAGAAACTAAGGAAATTATGGCTTTTGTTTCCTTTCTTTAAGTAAAATCCACCGGTAAATGTTCAGAAAGAGAATTAAAATGTCACTTTTCGGAGGCTAATAATTGAACAAGGTATTTCTTAACAACACTAGTAGTTCATTAAACCTACTGTGTTAAGACCATCTGAGGAGTTTTCACTTACAAAATTAAAAAGGTATCTATGAATACACAAACAATAAAACTTTTTCTCTTGACTGTTATAGGTTCTACGTAGACACCAACCTACCACTTTCAGCAGTGGAAGGAGGACTGCGATCTCTGTATTTGGTACTTTATGAGAGCGGTAATCCATTCCGAATCATGGCATGTGCTCCGCTGGTTTCTGTCAAACCGAAAGAAGTAAAAGCTCACATAAGTTCAGATTCTGTCATCGGCCACATTCTACTCAGTCAAAGTTACAGGACGCAACCCACGGTTGTTACCATACAGCTGAAAAACCTGAGAGGACGTGGCTCGTCATTCGGAATCCATGAATTCCCCGTGCCACCCAGGGACAGAGGTGGAGAAAATTATTGCCAGGAAAAGTACGTAGGAAAGCTTTACAACCCTTACGAGATGGAGGAGGACACAACACCTGCTCCAGGGCAAGGTGAGTAGATATCTGAAGCTAGTCTAAATCATCCATTCTGCTGAGTACTTAATTCATGTATTGATATTTTGTTATCTGTCTTTTTCTTAGAAAAATGCGTTACACATTCATATGGCATGGTAACATTTGTATCTTTCATTTAGCAATGCCCAAAAGGAAAGTTCCATTGCTAGAAACCCAGAATTAGAACTAAAGGTTTCAAGGAGAAGCACTTGCACCACAAAATATCGGATTCTAAGTGTATGCTTCCAAACCTGCTATACGCCTGCTATATTGCAGACGTAACTTCCTTTATCCCTCATGAATTAAGTATTCATGCAAACGCGTAAAACGATGTCATATCGCACTGAAATACAACATCTAGAATATGGATGAAAAACAGAAATATCTGTCATGGTAATCAAGGTCTGTCAATAAACTGTTTCGAGTTAAAGAGCTCTAAATTCTTATGGGCATTTTTTCCCCTCGACATCTATATTATGTTGTCTTTTTTCCACTTCTTGAGCAAAATCGTCTGATCTCTACTGATTTCTTACCATGATATTAGTAAAATTTCATTGTTTAAAATTATAAAAATGTCAGCTTTCATGTAGTGACTGACGTGTTAATTTATTAAATGCATTTACAGGAACAGGCGATCAGTTTCCAGTCGGTAATCTTGGTGGCAAGTTCGGACTACTAGACTCCAGTCCTCTATTGAATCTTCACCTCGGAATCCACGTCGATTTCAATACGCCTCTGTTTGGAGTCAACAGTGTGATGGGGCGATCCATCGTCATCAATAACCTCGATGGTGAACCATGGATTTGTGCTAATATTGGATATCCTGGACAAACCCGTATGGCGGTCGCTACATTCGTATTTCCAATTGCCGGAGAGGTATTTTTCAGGCAAGCGCAAAATAATCCATACGGAGAGACTACGGTCTTCGGTGAATTCTACTACATCGATGGAAGTGTCAATGATACAATGGAACACAGGTAAGTCATATCTTTAGCTCATTTTAGAGGGGTTGGGGGAATATTCATGTTGCGTAAGTCATTAAAAATTTAATTTAAGGCGCGATTTATATTATTCTGTTAGCCATATAACTGATCGAGTGGTGATTAAGGACTTAAAAACCTTCCTCCATGGTGAACCATGGATTTGTTCCCTGGAATCTGTTTGTTGAGAATGTGTCAAGATATGTACTTCAAACGGTTTAAGTTTTATCTTCTTGGATCTCAAGAATTATATCATGATTGAGAAAGTGCGAACGGTGCTCTGAATCGTACCGGTGACACACTTTTTTTATAGACTGACTTTTTTTATATACTGATACGACATGGCCATGATCAATTTGATGTCGCTCTTTCAGCGAAACACCAACGACATGATACGTGACACATGTACGGCGTGTGTAGATGCCTCCCGTTGCATGACAGCAAAGGACAACGGGATTCAGATGCTGCTAAGCTTTTATAAAAGAAACTCAAAAATCGGGTAGAATATATTGAAGGTTAACAAACAATTAGCTTAACAATAAAGCCCCATATCGTTGTTTTGTGTGCCTTTGTACATGATACGGATACATGATACAAGTGCGGACGGCACCCTTAGAATTGGCAACATGCTATATCCTATTACAGATTTACCGTTACTGATCAGATAGTTCCAAAGTTGTACCATAGACCTTTCTGTTAAAAGAACTAAAAATCTCTACCCATCGGTGAAAATGAAAGTACCGCGGAAGATTTTATTCTTATGGATGTTATTACCAAACTGAAGTTCTTTGTTGATGACAAATTAAAGGGTTACTTTAGAAACCGGAGGATTTTTGAATCTGTACTTTTATCTGCTGACAGACTTGTAGTAGTAAAGCATTTGAATATATGTTAAATTTTCAGCAGCATGTTCAACGTACTGCTTTTCCAACGTACTGCTTTACCATTTTTTATTTTAAACTACGCAGTAGAACACGAGTCTGTTCCTATACTCTGAACATTTAAGAACTCTTATTCGTAAAGCGGGACCCATCTCTAAAAAAATTATATTTCAAATTAAAATTATTACTTTATGCACTTGTCGATAATATGTAGGTGGCTGAAGGATTCATCTGACTACTTTAATGGTCTCGTGTTTTCCTGGTCCTTAAGAATTAAACCTAAATGAAAGAATGGTTGAAAAAAAAATCTGAAAATTTATTGAATGAGGTAAATACTGATAGAATAAATCCTACAAAAACCAAAGTCGTTTGCCTCTAAATTTGGTAGGATAGAATTTTGGATCTTCTTTATTTAAGGCTCCTGTGCATTAACCTTATTGGATTCGTTCACCTCAATGTTAACATATGGAGAAAATGTGTCTACTATTTACAACTACATATTAATGATAATCCAATAATAATTACAAAATAAAAAGAACTTTTAATATACCATGTTTTTAAATTTTCTGTTGAATCCTATAAACTTGACAATTCTATGTATTAATAAATACTTTTTAAAATGTTTTGATGAAGTATCCCATCAACTTGAAGGAAAATGAAGTTAATTGGAAGTTAACTTGTGTTTAACTTTTCATTCCCGTCCCGGCCGATAGACGGCTGCACCAGTCTACAAAACAAAATTAACTAAAAAAGAATTCAAATCTGCTTAAAGATGGCTAAAAGTATTAAAATAATGCATTGTCATCGTGTTCTGGGCCATTCTAAAAGTTTCAAATGTCTAGCTAGTCGGGAAGTTAGTTAAAAATCGATTGCAAGATTTGTACCGGACACACACACAAACAAACAAGAAAATGAGTTAATAAAAACATGGTAAAAATGGCATTTTCAGATAGCCTGAACTTTTCTTCACCTTGCAACAGGATTCATCTTATAAATTTCGTCAACTAAAGGAATTTATCAGCGTTTAAAACACACTATATCAGTTTTTTCCCCGAATAATTTAAATTTTAAAATGTATTTGAATTTTAAAAAAAACGAAAAATGCTCTAAGGTGTAAAATTTCTTTATCTATTACGGAGTACAATTTAAAAAAATCTTTAAATCCCATTTCGGCAATCCTTGGACATATTTTCTTCACAGGTTAACATTGAGGTGAGCGAATTCAATAGGGCTAGTATACAGCACCCTTAAGCCTGTCTACATTTTTCAAAAGCAATTTGAAAATCAACTATTGCATCAGAATCAGCGGCATTGAAGTATTCCTCCAACTATGTCAGCTATTCATGAGTGCGTCATATCCGTGATATCAACGGCCTCTAAGAGTATATATAGTCCTGCAATTTCTCTCTACGAATATGTGTTAACGGACACATATCGACAAAGCTCTCAAATCTTTAGGATACTTATTTCACCTGTATGTGCAGACTTTAAATTCCTCGCCATATGTAAAATCCCCGACAAAATCTCTAAATGATGTCCCTGCAGAGTTGACAGACAGCAACAACAGCGCAACTGTTACCTGACAGGGCACTTAATGCTACTGTGTACTAACCCTATTGAATTCGCTCACCTCAGTGTTAAGCTATGGAGAAAACGTGTCTACTATTGACAGCCACATAAACGCTGATTATCCAATAGAGATGGTATTTTCAGGTAGCCTGAACTATTCTTGCAACAGGATTCCTTTTATAAATTTCGTCCACCAAAGAAATTTATCAGCTTTTAAAACACACTATACTATATTTTTTCAGCGAATAATGTAAATTTAAAAATATTATTTGCATTTTTTTTTATGGAAAATGCCCCAAAGTGTAATTTTCTTTTCTCTATTATAGAGTGCAATTTAAAAAAAAAACTTTAAATCCAAGTCGGCAATCGTTGGACATATTTTCTGCATAGGTTAACATTGGGGGAAGCGAATCGAAACGGGGTGAGTACACAACAGCCTTAAAATGGCAGGTCATGATCAAGGAATACCCCAGAAAAAGATTTGGGGAGGGGGGATTCTGTTTGACTCTAGAGTCCATTTAAAACTGGCATGTATCGAGTCACTGCAATGAAAGGGTTAGATCGTTATATTGATATGCTTGTTTAAATACGAAATCAAAAGCGATGTCATTCCTTCTAATACGGAACATGAGGAGAAATGCTATTAACCTTATTCATTAATCCAATAAAGACAACATGAAAGTATTTATTTACATTCATTGAAAAAAAAAGCTTTCATCGTAATGACCAAACCCCATTCATGTTTTCCGCAATGCATTCCTGATAGGCTACAACACTCTATATTTTTGGGGTCGATAGCAATTGTGATTATGTAAAATGAATCCGTGAGACGTAACGAAACTCTAATGACCTCAAATCAGTTTCCTTCCTCATATAATAAAAATCTACAGGCGTGAACTGCCCGAAATTACCTCTTCTACAATTAATCTAAGACGTCGATCTCTCTCGGAAGATAAATCATAAGTTTCATTGTAACAGATCGGAGCAAGTTTGACCAACGCTCTTTATTGTTCTGGTAGGAAGGAAAATTCATAAATGAGACGGCGCATATTAATAAGTATTACACTAATTTTACTTGCATCTTAGAATCTAAAGTAAATGGTGATACGTGATGGAAGTACGCTTTTTGTGTGTCGTATTAAATTACTGCTGGCCAAAGCTTGCCATTGTGCTGGTATAGCTAAAGGGGTTTTTAAAAAATGGATCTGCTTCCTCGAAACATAAGCTGACTGTCATGAATAGCTTTGTATGACCTAAACTAACTTTTCTATAGTTTAACGTAGGATTACGTTCCTCCATAACGGTCCTCCGGAAATAAAAAATTCAGACGCTAAAACCGTCCGTTGTTGCGAGTTATAATTTTGGCAGCGCGCCAAACCCAGTCTCTATCGCTTGGGCAAGCAGTAAACAGTTAAACAGAAAAGCACCAAAATGTGTCAAAATTTTGACTGACTGACAAACACACACACACACACACACATATATATATATATATATATATATATATATATATATATATATATATATATATATATATATATATATATAATATATAAATAACACATACATATATACATAACACATACATATATACATACAAAAGAGGCAAGAAACGATAAGTTATCCTACGTTAATAACCCGCGGTAGTTTCGTTAGAAGAGACTACCTGAAATTGTTTTTTCTATATTTCTTTTCACTGCATATTTGAACCGTAAGAATTTTAAGAGATACTTTCTGTTATAAATTGTATACTTATCAAAAAATACAAATAAATTATTCTATGGTCCCGAGGTAGCACAGTGGTTGCGCGTTGGACTTGGAACTGGGGGGTGCTCGTTTCGAATCCCAACGAACGTCATTAAATACCTTCTTGTCTAGGCCAGATATAGGCACTTTATATCCGCAGACCGGGAAGTAGCTTTAAAAATTTGTATATGACTGTTTATTTGAAGTCAGAGAGGGTGGGAGAAGGTATGAGCCTCTCAGGTGTCGCTCCTGGGGGTGCTCGATCTAAATTGAGGTGGCACCAAGGGGTGGTGTTGGTTCATCTATACAATGCTCCCATTGAAAACGGTGTCCCCCATTGGCAAACAAGACAAATTATTCTATTTTTTTTTTTGGGGGGGGGGGGGTGAAAGAACTTTTTTTTTTCAAAAGAAATTGGTGAGCACACTTATAGTGCTACTGGAACCAGTAAAGTTTTTTTTTCTCCCTACTATATTGCTAAGTTTTGAACAGATTCTGCGCTCGTACGTTAGCATTTTGTCAACCCACGTGTTCTTTCTTCATATGTATAATGCGATATTTTGTGTCCACAGGTGGGATGTTCACGAGTTTGAGCCTGGTCGCGACTTCTACAACTGGACCAAGCGCTGCGAAAGCACGGGCGACCAGTTCAATCCTTTCAGCGTCGGAGCAGGCAGACAGTACGAGAGGCAGTGCAACCCGGAAAATCCGCTGAGGTGCGCCGCCGGGGACCTTACAGCTAAGGGCGGCCGCATAGCAATCAGCGCCAAAAAAGCGAACGAAAAAGGCATCAGGAATAAAATATTCTTCACCGATGTACAGCTGCCACTATCCGGACCGGATAAAATACTTGGGAAGGTAAATTTTCGACTGTTCTTAACCCTTGCGTCGGCTCATCTGTCTTTGTACTGTTCCCCAGCTCATAGGTCTCACAAAACCGCCACGCTATAAAATTAGGATATTTTCCTATTTCTATAAGTTTTTCGCAGTTATAAGTCATCGATGCAAAACTACTGCCACCTCTCATTCTTGAGAAGGGTAAATAAAAAATAGATCATTCAACAAAAATTTCAGAATCCGATTCCTCAATCTGTGATAGCGCTAGAGAGACGAAATGTCTGGTTCGTTGTGAAGCAGGAGGAATTCTTCCAGCCATGCTAGCTACAACAATAAAACAAAGATCTTGGAAATAGAATGCATGCAGACTGACAGATAATTAGTACGGTTCAAGGCTTATCGGTCATACAGACCGGCAAAAATTTAAATCAGTTCAAGGCTCATCGGTCCAAAAGACCGACTATGTTTTACAAAGATTAAATTTACCGACAAAATACGAGTGGGCGAAAATCTCCGATGTGTTGTACTTGAATGTCAGGGCCCGACTGAAGAACTCATAAACCCTCAACAGTCTGATCACCCCCACTACCACCCCACCCTTAAGAACAGGTGCAACAGCGGTCTCCTAGACCGATGAGCCGACGTAAGGGTTAATTTTCGGATATTATGCACTTTTGATTTGTCGAAAACTGAACATTCATTTTACTGGACGTATTTAGTCCACCATCACGTAGATCAGCGATTCTCATCCGGGGACCTTAGTATATTCCAGGGGGATCACAAATGAAAATCGCGTCAGAGGTGGGGGGGGGGGGGCTCACAGACGGAAGCAAAATGCAGCATAAGGTTATTATACAGATGTTGAATATACCCAGTTTTCCTCTCTCATACGGATGAACTATCAAGGCCTGTTCACACAGAATCCGTCAGCATCAGCGTTAAAGATTCCGTTACAGCTTATTGGCTAAATGGATCAATGATTGATTGGTATATGATTAGTTAAATAGTCCTGACGGATTCCATGTTAGCAGGCCCTAGGACTGCAACTACGGATGATCTGTAAGATGATGAAATAATTGTGTATGTGGATAATTTTAACCAGTTTTATCATGATATGAAAGACCTTTTCCGTGATCTGCTGGACATAGATATTCCAGATTGAGCAGCAGATCCTTTTTCTGTGAATTCTGCTGACGTTGATGTTTCCTGGAGTGAAGGCGCTCACAGAGCTGCAGAGCGACATAGCAGCCGAAGTAACTTCCATTTAAGAAAAACGCTATTTTCGGATAAAGTGTACAAATATCGAAAAAAATTTCCACAGCTTTGGAATAAAATCAAAATTGTTTTTCATGGTATTTCCTACTTCTTAGAACCAGGTATCAGTCGAATGAGTTATTTACTCAGCCAAATGCGAAATCGCCTGAACAAAATGGACAGAGGTGATCTTCTGTTATCCCTCACACTAATAGAACTAGATATAATAAAATAATTACAAGATAAAAAGAACTTTTTATATACCATGTTTTTATATTTTCTGTTGAATCATATAACTTGACAATTCTATGTATTAATAAATACTTTTTAAAAATTTTTGATGAATTATCCCATCAACTTGAAAGAAGATGAAGTTAATTGGAAGTTAACTTGCGTTTGACTTTTCGTTCCCGTCCCGGCCGATAGGTTTAGTTTGGAACGCTACGGTCAACTTTTTGCTACACGAGGGCTAATTAGACCGGGACCTACAGTTTAAAGCCGATTCCGAACGGCTACAAACATCCATGCCAACAGTGGGACTCGAACCCACAGGATTTGAACCGAATGCCAGCGCCCTAGCCATTCGGCCATCACCTGGCGCCCGGCCGATAGACGGCTGCACCAGTCTACAAAACAAAATTAACTGAAAATAATTCAAATCTGCTTAAAGATGGCTAAAAGTATTAAAATAATGCATTGTCATCGTGTTCTGAAAGTCGTGTTCTGAATCGCTATTCTAAAAGATTCAAATGTCTAGCTCAGAGGTCGGCAACGCGGTGCCCGCCGTTCAAATTTCGAAAATTTTTAGATATTGGAACATTAAACATTCGTACTTGTAATGAATAATTGTAGAAAAAAATAAAAAATCGCAAAACCGTAAAAATCAAGAACTGAGCAACATGATCTCTCGACAGCGTCGTTCTTCCCTTGTTTCTATGATAAGTACGATAAATGCATTAAAAAATAAATTGTCACTCTGGAAACCACATATTGAGAAAGATAATTTATTAAATTTCCCAAATTTAAAATTAGAAAATTATTGCGATAGAAATGCTACCCCCTATTAGTTTGTCAAACATTTTGATTACCTATTGGAAGAATTTAATACCAAGAATTTATGCTTGTGAATCATCTATATGAAATACTTAAAATCAAGCCCCACTAATACTTACTTGGATCAATGCCTGAGAACTGGGAATTCAACTTATGTGCCACATTACAACGATCAAGTTGGCCGCAGATTTCCAATGTCAAATATTGAATTATCAATTTTAAGATTATTTTGTTTAAATTAAAATCTGAATTTATGTATTAAAAATTTATGTCGCATTAATATTTTCCTGTTTAAATATTTATCCCCCCCCCCTTCTCCTCTTCACCCAGTGGTGCCCGCCGAACTCCCGCATTTCTGAAATATGCCCTCTTAGGCCGTCTGCACACGGAGCAACTCAAACGAGCAACTCAAACCCGTCGGACGGGTTTGTAACCAGTTGCGCCGTGTGCGTGGCTCCATTCAATTACATTGGTTGCGACTCATCACGGAATGGTTTGTGATTTGAGTCAGTTATCAGTTTCTTTTGAGTTGCTCCGTGTGCAGACGGGCTTAGTTAAAAAGGTTGCCGACCCCTGGTCTAGCTATTCGGGAAGTTAGTTAAAAATCGATTGCAATATTTGTACTGGACAAACACACACACACACACAGAGACAAACAAACAAGAAAGCGAGTTAATAAAAACATGTTAAAAAATGTTTATAGTTGGTCACGCTGATCGATAAATACTTAGAGTATAAATTGTTACGTCATTGTACCTTGTATAAATTATAAAAATTATAAATAAAGCATGTTCTAGTTATGAAGAAAGAAAAACACCCGCTGTAATAAACCTGCCATACTCCCCGTAGGACAGGAAAAAGACAAGGTCGAAAGGGGGCCACTGTGGGATAAAAGTTGAGAAACTCTGATCTCGATGACAAAATATTATCCAATTATATAAGGGATGATATCTAAGTTAAAAGATTTTGAATGACAAGACGTTATCTTTACGTGACTAACCAAATTTTTTTTATCGCAGTCGAATAAATATTGTGTCAACCTGACATCACAGTCGAAATCTGGATCCACTCGAAAGACGACAAATAGATGACCACTGGAATATTTTAAATTTTTCCTCGCGACTGCAGCACCATCTGGTTTGCTGATACATAGAAAGTAATACACTCTAAAAACAATTGTAAAAATACTATTATAATAGTGGTTTGAGAATTGTGAATTTTTAAACCACTATTACATCTGTTTTGTGCAAGTGTTACAGTCGATGCTTGGGCAATTTTTCAAAACAACAATCTGAAGAGCATCGAAACGAATTTGTTTTCCGAAAACTGGCGAAGATTCATAAAAAAAAAATGAACTGCCTGGTGACGTTTGAAATCGAGTTACCAAATATGTACGAGTAATTTCAGCAAAGTGATGCCACTGTGTGTGTTCTTTTACGTACCATTGCGAAATCATAATAATTATTCACTTATGAGAATAAGTTAATTTTAAGAAGCAAAACACGATAGAGATTAAAGCATCGCGTAAGGGTTTAGTACGAAATGTGGACTTCGGTAAAACAACTCATCTCCATCATATTGAGATAAAATTATGGTCTTGGGTTTCATGGGTTGTTAGGCATCACATAATGATTGAATACATAAGCTGAATTACAGTATTTTACTGACGACCTGACAAAGTCTCTATTATGAGCAAGCCCGTGATGGAAAGAATGAACTTCCCAAGGACTCTGATTAAAATAAAGATAGCAAGTGATGAAGAAAAATAAATTACACGGTCCCTCGGAAAAGTTGTCACTAGATTAAAAAAGATTTAGTCCGTAAAGTATGCTACAATTTGAAGAGATTCTTTCCTTTGAGGGACGGTTAATAACGTAAATAAATTCTGTCGCAATAAAAAATTAGAATAACTCCTTACATGTCACTGATTGTGTCGACTCCAGCGGGTTCAGTGTGCATACTATGTGATACTAGCTGAAAACCCGTACTTCGCTACGGAGCACGTTCAAATTAAATACAACGGTCAATGTATGCAATTAATGCCAAATAAATAAATATATATATATATATATATATATATATATATATATATATATATATATATATATATATATACACATACACACACTGTCACAAAAAAATATATGCACCCAGAAGGAAACGAGCTACTATCACGAAACTTAACATGTATGTAGTTTATGAGGAGGTAAGCAAATGATTACAAATTCAGAAGAACAGACCGTTTTAAGAAGATATGGCATGAAAAAGGTTACAAATCAGTAAGTAGTAAATCCACCTCTGGCAGCTATACAAGCCGAAACGCCTCTGTCACACGGCGTGGTATCGAATCAATGAGGTCACCTATGACCTCCTGCGGAAGATCATGCCATAATCTTTGCAACTGGGCAGTTAATTCATCAGACGGCTGCAGGTGCCTTCCAAGCATGTCCCAGACGGGCTCTATTGGCGAGATGTCTGGTGACCTGGCATGCCATGGGAGTACGTCATATCCTTGAAGACATTGTTGGGAGAGTCGCGCAGTATGTGGACGAGCGTTGTCTTGCTGATAAATGGCACCTGGGAGACTTGATAGCATAGATAGTACAACTGGCGTTAAAATCTCGTCCACGTAACTGCGGGCCGTCAAAGTGCGTTGAAGGACGACTAGAGGTGATCGTGTGTCCCAACAAATCACTCCCCACACTGTCACACCTTGTGTAATCGCCGTATGCCTCTCGACAACAAATGTCGGATCGGACCGGTGGCCTGGCCGCCTCCACACGCGTATGCGATGGTCATCAGCATTGAGACTGAATCGGGATTCATCGCTGAAGATCACACGCCTCCAGTCGGTCACGCTCCACCTTGCCCGAGGTTGGCAAAAATCCAATCGACACTGCCTAGGATGTGGGGTCAGTGGTAGGTGTCTTAATGGACGTCGGCTCCTTATACCTGCGTAGGCAAGTCGTCTCCGAATGGTTCCCTTGATACCACCGGATGTCTGAAAGGTGGTAAATGGCGTTGAATCGATTCTAGCGACGTTGTTGGTACGGACGTGACCGCTCTTATGATTGCGCGATCCTCGCGCGCATTTGTGTTCCTGGGACGCCCTGACCCTCCGCGACGGTAGACTATCCCTTACGTGATCCATTGTTGCCAACACCGAGTAACTACCATATCGCTCCGACCGAGGTGGCGGCCGATACGCCTGTTCGACCAACCTGCTTCTCTGAGGCCTACTATACGCCCCCTCTCAAAGTCCGACAATTGTTCGTACTGTCGCCGGTTACGTCTCAGAGGCATCTCTAGTCACAATACCGTCCATCCAAGTCGACAGATTTGTTTGAATAACCCTATGGCACGAGCAATCATGCTTTTAAACTCTCCCAGCTGCGCATCTCATATGCGCATAGCGCGCTTACCCTTGTCTCATTGGCGTCATAGATTAAAGATCTTATTATTAAATACCCATTCTGAAATATTCATTTTTATTAATGGATAGACCCCTATTTCATTGAAAATCGTAAGTGTACGAACACTTTTGGGAGCCACTGTATATAGATTATCGAGCCCACAAATGAGTTCGAGTTCTTAGACTGCTGTTAAATTTTCAGGAGATGTTTGTTACTTTGCATTTATAGAGGCTTTTCCTTTATTCAACTTTCACAGCGTACTGTAGTGTTATCTAATTAATGTTATTTTAATTCTGTAATAGTATATTTTGGTTTATTTCAAGTTATCTCATTAAAATGTATTGTTTTAAGTTTCTGACGTTTTCTCCTTTCTCTTCCAGGCATTAGTCATTCACGACGACCACGCACCCCCTCATAGGGGTGATCGTCTGGCCTGTACCGGCATTCGTATACGCCACCCTGTCAAAGCCTACATCCGAACTTGGCTAAGTGGCCCGGCTGTTGAATCCAACGTATCTGGGATTGTGCACCTATACCAAGAGTCCGGGTTCGATGTGACGGAGGGCAAAATAGAGTTCAGTGGTCTTGCTGGGTTAGCCGGTGGATATCACATTCACGAGGTTAGTTGTCTTGGTTTCCAGTCGAAGAATTTACTCCGCGATATTCCAAACTAAAACAATAACTGCTTTTCAAAGCCAGCATTGTAAGTGCAGAAAAAAGTATTAATTTATCTTAGTATAACTCTTATCTACAGAAGACTTCGATATAGAAATCTATGAGATTCTCTCTCGATCTAGAAATTTTCTTGTTCACATCAAAGAGCAAAATTGCTTGATCCTGGATAATTGCATAATGTAACAGCAAGACATTGGATTACCACTGTTAACTGTCGAGAACTAAGGGTGGAGTTTAGATTATGGAGTTTAGATTATGAATTATCATGTTATTCATGATTCCTCGTCTATACTTTCCAAACTAGAAGGGCTATTGATTTCTGTGCTCTTTGGGGCGAAACTTATGTGTTAAAAAAAAGTTATTCAGTCCTTAAATTTTGTTTTACGACACGTATCGTCTACAAAAATCAATTTTTAAAACAGATTATTTTGAAAACCTTTTCTTAAACTGTATCGCTGACAGTTTCCTAAATGACAGTAGTACTGTTCCTTATATTAACTCAGTTTGGAAGCCTATTATGAACTAATTTTTTTTTCATTTCATTTATTTATTGTATCTTGTCAGCTATTTTCTTGCTCCATCCCTTGTTTCTTACATTTTTAACACCCCATATTTTCTCCTCTCTTTTCTTTACTCGGTTGGGTATTTTCACCTCCACGGTTTGCTGTTGTGAAATGGTACCTTCCTTAAGACGCTTTTTTTTCCCCCCTTGGCTTCATTCTGTGCGTAATTTCTTGCTCAGTACCCGGTGAGAAAAGCCGTATTAGCTCTAGAAATTCAAACAATTTTTTATTACTAATTTGTAGGAAACCTTTTACTATTTTTTCTCTTCAATGATCATTCACTCGTCTAGCATTAACTTTACTGTATTAATTCCATCTTAAATGTGTTTTGGGACCTTAAAAATTTACAGAACTAAGTTAAATGATTGCTAGTAGAAGTTTTTTTTTCCTACAAACTTCTGTAATGACGTCTCTTACTTACCAAAGAATGCAATTTTTAATCGACAATATTGCTCAGTGATAGATTTTACAAATATACATCACGGCCCATAAAATGTTTGACGGGTGGAAATGTATTACCCTTCTCACTAGCTTGTTTACTTTTAGATACTGTAATGTTTTGGACTATAACTTTCAGAAGTAACAGGACACGCGCAAAAACATGAGACCGGGGCAAATATTTCTCGGGAAAATACTTTGACATGCAGATTCTAGCGACAGGTAAAGCCTAACATTAACCAATTTTGCCCAACTGCGGCAAGTCGTCCTTTGAATTGCTTATAGAGTGTGTGTGTGTGTGTGTGTGTGTATATATATATATATATATATATATATATATATATATATATATATATATATATATATATATATATATATATATATATATATATATATATATATATATATATATATATATATATATATATATATATAAACACAGTGTGGCGCGATACATGTTCCTTTAAAACCATTTTGAAACTTTTTCACGAATGCGGACAATATTGTACAAAATCCTGTCTTGAAAATAATTGGGAAACATCGAAGTAAAAGCAGTGAAGTGAAACGCTTCATTATAGTGATGTTTTAGATAATTTTGATCTTTGTTCCTAAACTTGACATGCCATTTTATCTTCAACTACCCACCAGTTTTCTTTCTTTCTTTTACTCAAAATGATTCTGGGTTTCACACATCACTGGTTCTCTCATCCCACATAAAATTTCAAAAGACATCAGGTACCGATCGCGAATTTGATGACCCTGAGCACGAATAGTTGAAATGGCGATGTGCAAAAAAAAAAAACCATCCTCTTCTGGATCCAATATTTGACAATATTGAGTTTATATATCGGGTAGTTCACATCCCTAAATAGATCATATTCTGAGAGTGAGAAAAAATTTTTGAGTCTACTTTTTGAGATGACATTTTATTTCCAGCGCTGTTGACACGGGTATATACACAAATTTCGAAGAACGAATATGGATAAAAAAGGTTGATATCATTTCAATGTCCTTTGACTTTTTGAAAAAGAATCTTGATTAAAGCAGCAAACGAAGAAAGTTTACGGTTCTCATCCGTAGTTTCCTCAAATATATAAACGCAAACAGGTAAAGGAACAAAAAAGCTCGATGTCTCTCAAATGTTTCTCGAGACAATGTCCTGTAATGAAACGAAATAATACCAACAGATTCACGAATTTCGTGTACTGTAGTGAAATTTACTGTTTTTAAATTTTTGAAGCTGTTCTGTTTCTCAGCTTAACGCTGTCTCGATATCATAATGCATATTATAATACCAAAAGTAATCTATTTATGGACTACTCTGAATTCGCCCTTTTATGCAACAAAAAGCTCGCTTGTTCATTTTTAAAAAAAATGAAGTGTTCAAGGAACCACCAAAAAGCATAATTAGATTATTTTCCAACTTTAATTCCTAAAAAAAGTTTGGACATGAAGGATATCTCAGACAAGCGAGTAATGGAAGAACAAAACCTTCAAACTGACCTGAAAATCTTAAACTGGCCCAGCTTTCTCAAATTTGAAGAGGAAAGATTGCAACTGATTTTCTGTTATACAGTAACTTTTCGGCATAATGACTGTTAAATTACTACTAGCATGTTTAAATGACTTTTTATCATTTTCCAGACTTGGGTCCCAATCGACCGTGAGTTCCCGTGTACTGTGGACTCGGTGCAAGGAAACTACAACCCGTACGGGCTGAACGTGTCTCTCGGTCCGGCCCCTGGCGTCGGATCTAACGACCAGTACGAAGTGGGTGACCTCAGCGGCAAACTCGGAACACTGGACGGACAAGATTTATACCGGTTGCCTGAATTTAGGGATAACAACCTCCCACTTCACGGGCCCAACAGCGTCGTCGGAAGGTAAAACACTGTTTTTTACATTTGATTGTTCGCTTCATCGCTGTGACGATTGCAAATCTGATGAATTTTCCTGGTTTTGTAGTGGACATTAGTGAGATACCACGTTTATTCCTGTAATGGCTGGTCGAAGATTCTTTTAACAAAATAGGCATCCTACGTGTCTTTTATAGAGTATATTTTGACTCCACGGCCTGTTTGTATAAATTTTCATTATTTGTGGTGGTATACGCATATTCTGATGTGAAACATTTGGGGTTGAATCGGTGCCGTGGTGGATGGAACACGTGACCACAGGCAGGGCCCGATTATGAATGCTGGGGGCCCCTGGGCAGATGTTATTTGGGGGCCGGCCCCCCACTTACGAACATTTATAAAAATAACTATCCATGGGCTATACATACTATTAGAAGTACTAGGTGCATGCACCAAGGGGGTTTTGGGGCCCCCTAGCATCAGGGGGGCCTGGGCAAAGTCCCGATTTGCCCATGCGATAAAAAGGCCCTGACCACAGGTCCGCAGTGACTGTCCCGCACACGTACGATTGTGGTAGCGTCACCCCAGTTTCTCCTTTTGTCTTGAGAGGAGATACGCAAATGTCGCGTAGAAATAATCTTTTCGTTTTGAGATTTTGTAAGCACATCTTGGTTCTAAATTAACTACCGCCGTATCATGCCAACGGCAATTTAATTTATTGTACATATCTTTTTAGTATATAATTCGGATTATTTAATAAACTTTTTAAGTTCCCAAGAGTTTGTTTTCGCGTGAAATAAATTCTGATTATTTTATATCTGATTCACTGTGGTACAGTCGTGAAAATGGTTGCCAGCCGTTGTACCTTTCAATGTGAAACATTTGAGATTTCATCACACATCAAATTTTGTTTGTAATATTTTACATAATGATGTACCGAATATTTTGCATTCATGAAGGTGTCCTATTAATTTAGAATGTATTACAGCTACAAACTCCCCTTTTCGCCTCAGGTAAAGAAAAAAAATTAATATAGCTTAAAAACAGATGTTTTTTTCTCAGATCGAAAGTTTCTATTCATCATCACTATTATAAACGCGTCTTGGCTCTAAAATTAGAAAATGCATGTAGATGTGATAACAGTAGATTTCTGGAGAGGCGCTGCCTAAATCAGATTTCTCAAGCATTACTTCAGTGTGACTTACCGCATCTTTGAGATTGCCATTACGCGAGAGC
Source organism: Dolomedes plantarius (assembly GCA_907164885.2). Classification (NCBI taxonomy): domain Eukaryota; kingdom Metazoa; phylum Arthropoda; class Arachnida; order Araneae; family Dolomedidae; genus Dolomedes; species Dolomedes plantarius. The sequence continues at coordinate 95,638,893 of OU015495.1, forward strand.
GAGAACTAATATAACTATGTCCGTCTGCACACGGAGCAACTCAAAAGAAACTGATAACCGACTCAAATCACAAAACAGTCCGTGATGAGTCGCAACCTAGGCCTGGTTTGTGATTTGAGTCGGTTATCAATTTCTTTTGAGTTGCTCCGTGTGCAGACGGCCTAAGACATAGTTTTTAAAAAATCTTCAAACATATTAAAAAGTGCCACGCCTAGAATGTATATCTGAAATTAATGAACATGTATGAAAGTGATAATCCTCGTCGACAAAATTCTTTTGCAAACTCAGTTTTTATGATCTATGAATCCCGTATTTAAGCACTTGCCTAGGGCCTGCATGCCTCCCTTTTGATAGCGATGAATTCATAGGCAGTCGCTATATGCATTGGTTTCGTTTCAATTTCTTAAATTTGGATATTCATTGCATTCTTTTGAGTTTATTAAGTAATATGCACGTATTAATAACTATTCAACTTCGACTGTCTTTGATTTGCTTTTTCCATTTCAGATCTATTGTTGTTCATAAAAGGGCAAGGAACTTCCAGTGGACATGTGGCACTATTCAACCGGATTATAAACCTGATGGTATCAGGGAAGTTGTTGGCATAGCATCTTTTCACTTAGAAGGAATATTTGTCGAAGGATATATGAGATTTGTAAGTATTTGATTGTAAGAACATCAGTCTGATATGAGTACATAGGCAATTTATCATCTAATCTCAAGAGTTGTTAGCATAGGAGTATATAATCATGAGCAAATCTTTCACTAAATGTATGCCTATGAATTCATTGAAGGTTAAAAGTAATCTGATGCAAAAATCGGTAAGTAGGAAAAAAACCTCAAGAAGCATTAATAGAATTTTGCCCTGATAGAGTACGGCGTATTCTATTTTTGGCTGTTGGGCATTATGTTTACATCACTCGCAAAAACAGTAAAATGTGATTTTTTTTTCTCCCTTGGGACCATGTACAAGTTAATATAATAGGAAGACTATATTTTCAACACAGAGAAAAAAAAGTTGGTCGGTGAACTCACTTTGCTGGGTTGAAATCCACTGCACAGTGGAACTCGCTTTTGGTGAGTCAAATAACCCACATTGGAAAGTGGGTCCTACAACCCACTTTCGAAAACGGGTACATTTACTTGCCTTTGTGAGTTTAAAAACTCTTTGAATGAGTTAATTAAAGCGAGTTGTGTATTGAGGCTATATATATATATATATATATATATATATATATATATATATATATATATATATATATATATATATATATATATATATATATATAATTTTTAATATATATATATACACACATTTAATTATTTTTTTAATATTATAAGACACAGATTATTTAAAGCTTTGGTAATAATTCCTAGTTACTGCATTATGTATCTCAGTTTGAAGCAAGTGATTTATAATTTTATTCCAGACACCTTTATTTGATACTTGCCATCCTGAGAACTATAAATTATATAAAGATGACATTGTTTGCGTTGAATTAAAATGAATCAAATTAGCACTTCTTTAATCTATTGAACATTAAAAATATTATCATTAAAAGTTATAAAGCATACTTCACAACTAGTAATAAATACTTACACTTTAAAAAAATTATTTTTATCTTTAACTTTTGCAGTACATTAGCCTTCATGTTTAAAAGAATTTTCCAAAATGCCTAGTCTGAAAGTGTTTGCATCGAATTTTTTAAATGAAATTTTGTTACCCAAATTAGATAATCATTTAAATTTTATACAGCTAAAATGACAACTCAGAACAATAACATTAGTTTGTAAAATAAACAAACTTCAAATTATGTATTTAATATTAGATAAGAAAAATTGCCACTTTACTTTATACATGCCATGAAAATTTTCAAAAACAATCTCCCCCCCCCCCTCTCCCTATTCTGCATGAATATTAATTCAATTTGAATTTTCCAGCTACCTTATTATCATTACAGAATTCCTTCTGTTTTAAGGTGTTTATATAAAGCTAAAATGTATCAAATCTTTAGGAGAATAAATTAGTTTATAAACTGACAATTATTAGTATAAAAGGAAAAGAATTCGTAGAATTTTGAATTAGTTATCTAGATAGATCATCATCTGTTACAAGATATTTCTTTTATTTCCTACTCTCTTATTTACTCATTCACAAACACACACTTCCACACATAAATGTAATGTATAGATGAATTTTAAAAACCTGATTTCACCCTCTAGTTTATCCATTTTTCTAAATTCGACCATGTCAAATGAGTTTATAATTAAATGTTATCGCCAGATGGTATCATCTGTAGATTTGGATTTTAGAATGAACTTGGACTTTCAAACACAACTTATATGTACACACAAACAGATATACATACGTATACTACTCGTAGCATTGCATGAAACAAACTGCATGCTTTTACTTTTTTTTCTGTGGTTCTAAGCTTTTTTAAAATATTGATGAATTATTAATAAAAGTTGTAGGAAGCGCATAACAGGAACACACAGCTCATTACCATCTGTAAAATAAGTTGTTTTCAACCTTATTTTTTATAGTGGATATTTAGAAGCTGTGTGTTCCTGTTATATCAGTAGATGTCAAAAATTACTTTTAGAAATCTTATTCTTGTTTTTTTAAAATCATAAAAATCTATTTATTCATTAAAATTGCACTCAATTAAGAGTTTTCTATGATGAGATTTTTATGTAATGTAAAAATAATTTTAATACATAATGTTTAGATATTACATACATGTACGCACACACACACACACACACACAAGCACATGGAAGATTTGCGACAAGAAAAACCTAATATCATGATCTGCTCAACCATACACAGCTATAATTCATATATGAGTTATATGTTAAACATGCAATAGCTTACGCGATTTTCGCAACTTTAAGCCTTACACAACAATTTCAAATTTAAACAAATAACAAATCTTCCGTTAAAATTCCTCACATTTCTATTGTGTTGAAGTATGCTCTATAATTCGGATTTACATGAAGGATTTTGCATATATTTTAATGTTCAAAAGATTAAAAATGTACTTACATGCACTATAACACGTGGATACTCCGTTTCGTCGACAAGCGCCATTTTTCCTATTTCCCCAGCGAAAAAGCTACTAATTGCTTCAAAGTACAGCTTTCGACCCGCTTCCGACCCTCTTCCGAAGAAAATCTCCCGCAGCGCGAGCCAGGAAAACGGGAAAATCTCATCAACCCGCAAACAAGATATTCAGCTCGCTTTGGGGTGAGTCGGTGAACACATTAGATAGGTCAGTCGACCCATTTTATTTTCAACCCACATGAAGTGTGTCTGCAAACCTGGAACTTTCGAAAACTGACCGGCTTTTTTTTCTCTGTGAAGAGTTAATGAATCACATACCATTCAGTACTCGCCACCATTCAGATCCCGTGTATTCAACGTTTTGGCTTGCGCTGGCCGCATTGAGTGAAGAAGAATTGCCTTTGGCCGTATATAAAATTTTATTAATGCATATAAATAACAAAACTCATTTTTTTATCAATATTTTTAAAAAAAGGATAGTGTGAACTTAAAACTAGTGGGATATTTGACTTTATTTAGTTGAAACTAATGCATCATTGTCTGGTTTTATAGAACCAGTTGCAATTCTTAGTGAGATATTAAGGTACTCACCAGGAATGTTTCAACTAATTACCATGATTTATTAACTCGTTTGTTTGTGTGTTTGTCCCGTACAAATCTTGCAATCGATTTTTAACTAACTGCCCGACTAGCTAGACATTTGAAACTTTTAGAATAGCTCATAACACGATGGCAATGTGTTATTTTAATACTTTTAGCCATCTTTAAGCAGAATTAAATTCATTTTCAGTTATTTTCGGTTAATTTTGTTTTGTAGACTGGTGCAGCCATCTATTGCCGGGACGGGAACGAAAAGTTAAACGCGAGTTAACTTCCAATTAACTTCATTTTCTTTCAAGTTGATGGGATAATTCATCAAAATATTTTTAAAAAGTATTTTTTAATACATAGAATTGTCAAGTTTATAGGATTCAACAGAAAATTTAAAAACATGGTATATAAAAAGTTCTTTTTATCTTGTAATTATTTTACTCTTCATGTGCTTCATCTTTGTTCACAAATGTACATAGTGCCAATAACAAGGCGGGATTGTGAAACAACAGAATTTTTTCTTAGGGGAAATTGGTCTTTATAAATTTTACGATCTTATGGGGCCACATTAGTAGCTGTCCAGTGCCAGCCCGGCAAGAAGTTGAACACTTCCTGCCTTATTCAAAATTAGGTGGTAAAATATTTGATTCTTTTAAGCACAGTGAGCTTAACTGCATTCAGCAGTTTAAACTTGCAAAGATGTTTCAGGGGCTTAAACCGTTTTGTACCGATTGTTTTGAAAAAAATGCTTTCTTGGCTTTTATGTTTCCTCCTTTCTTCTGTGTATGCATGTGTCACTAAAGTCCTACATCTTTTAAATTTTCAGAGGCAGATGGAATATGCTGACGGAGGACGTGGAGACACATGGATCGAAATCGATCTCAGACATCCTGGAAGTCATAACCGTAACATTGTAAGTTTCTCGTAAAATTCTGAATTTACCGCGTAGACCATGTTCTTAAATTTTTGGAGCGTTTTGAAGTGTTGTTACCCGTATAGATTTCAGATGCTTAATCAACAGCAATTTCCATTACTTTCGACTACAGTAGACTACGAAATTTGTCGAAATAGTTAATTTGCTTCTAGAGATGACAGGAGTCTGACCTTTCTTAGGTTAGGGCTGAAAAGAAAGGTCAGACGAGGGAGCCCCCCCCCCTTTTTTTTTAACATATGTAAGTATTAATATTAAATATTAATAAAATGTAGTAGATATTTTACAAGTCTGCCTCCTGAGAAAATGTCTCGCAAGTACATATTATTCCAGTGTTGTCCAGATAGTGCTTCAAGTAAGAAGCTGCACATCGTTAATCTTCAATTAATGATTTCAGTTTCAGCTCAGAATTCCTGTATCAGACTTATATAACCTCCTATATGGTGCTCGCATAATAAAGTAGCCGGTAAATCGTGGTGAATAACAAAAGGTGAATAGCACCCTTTACACGTACTTTCTTTCCCGCGTGAAACCACGATCTCGCGCGATTGAGTGCACGTGTGAAGGTGTCGGAGAGGAAGGGAAAGCTGCTTTGGAGCGTACTGCAAGTTTTTCCGCGCGCAATTCCGTACGCTCCAACACTCGCGAAAGAACGTACGTGTAAAGGTCTAACGACAAGTGCCTCCGCATTAGACAAAAAAAAAAAAACTTATATAACCGTTATAGTTACTCTCTAAAATCAAATTCATTTACTTATTAAATCGCGCAACAGTTTCTCTTGCGGCGCCCTACAAAACGAAAGATGTGCTAAAAAATGTTTTTTGAAGTATTGAACTAAAAGTTGTAAATAAAAGGAAATAAACAAAGCGAATAACATGCGAAAACACAAATTCGGAGTCAGGGGACTTCGATAAACCAATTTCTGCAATTAATACTTTTTTTTAAATTTAAAGTAATTCTATGTAATTTCAATAATAGCTATTCCATTAACAATCAAAACATATATAGCTTTTGTATTTCACCTGTTTTTCATTATTATTATTATTATTATTAAACTGGAGGGTGGAAAAGGATTCCTTGTTGAGAAGGTAGTTACCTTCCATTTCTTTATGTGTGCGACTAATTTATAAAATTTTATTTAGTAATTTATTGGCCCTTTACGCGTACTTCTTCATTGTTAATATCACTCCTTAACAACGTTGACTGTATTGTTACTTTTTTATTTTTGCATTTTTAATCGACTATGCCATTCTGTAGAACTTTAAACGAGGATGACATATTTCCACAACAGTTCTGTAGTAACAAGCGAGAGAAGCACATATTTTTACCATGTTTTCATTAACTTGCTTTCTTGTTTGTTTGTGTGTTTTTTCGTGTGCGTGTTTGTCCAGTACAAATCTTGCAATCGATTTTTAACTAACTTCCCGACTAGCTAAACATTTGAAAATTTTAGAATAGCTCAGAACACGATGACAATGCATTTTTTAATACTTTTAGCCATCTTTAAGCAGAATTAAATTAATTTTCAGTTATTTTCAGTTAATTTTGTTTTGTAGACTGGTGCAGCCATCTATCGGCCGAAACGGGAACGAAAAGTTAAAATCAAGTTAACTTCCAATTAACTTCATTTTCTTTCAAGTTGATGGGATAATTCATCAAAATTTTTTTAAAGTATTTATTAATACATAGAATTGTCAAGTTTATATGATTCAACAGAAAATTTAAAAACATGGTATATAAAAAGTTTTTTTTATCTTGTAATTATTGACCTTCGTTCGTTTGCTTACGATAGACACTTCTCATAGCACTTCTCATACCGTACAAACCAGCGATTTTGTATGTGGAGAGAAAACCAACAATTAACATCAATAATGGCAGATGAAATCCAAATCCATTCTTTTTTGCTTCCGTATCAAAACAGGCGGCAGTTTAAACACCCTTGCAGAAGTATTTCAACTTTTTTTTTCTTTCCCATCCCGAACGGGCAGTTACTCGCGCGCTGTCTTCAATTGACTGCTGGACGTCTTTCAATTAACATTAAATGAGTTAGTTGCCTTGATGATATTTAGACACGGTGGAAATGCCAACCACCGCTTCCTGCACCCTAGTTTATGATGCCGATGCCCCGCAGCGAAATGCTTTAAATTTAGGAATCTTCTCAAGGTTAATTGCGAAGGGCATCGGAAATTGCGTTAAACACCGCTTATTACGTCAAGTCAAATGCCTTATATAATGCATCTTTTTTAATTTTATTTTTAAACATTTCATTAAAGATATTTCATTATTCCATTGCTAAATCAACTGCCCCGTTCACGTTTAAAGGATATCGTTTAAAAAGTGCGTGGAAATTGGAGCATATGTCTAATTTTAAAACAAAAGGACGACTTCTAGCAGTGAATGAATTAGTCTAATATTCACTAGAAACTCTACAATTCTAGTGAATGAATTGTCTAATCACGTAGCTGTAATTCATAAGTTGTCAAAGGTGTGAGTTCAAATCTCTATTTCATCAGTTTAGAACAGGCATTAGGTAGGTACTTTTACTAAGTTTCCCATGATTGCTCTAATATGACACAAAAACATCCCACGATATAGCTGTAATAGTAAACTTAAACTAAACTCACGGCGCAACAGTCCGATGTGGACCAGGGCCGGCAGTACCCATCTCCGCTTTCTTGACCGTGGGCTTGGGGTGCCATACAGCATATGTCTCAGTCGGTCAACCTGACGTGGGACACCCAGAGTTTAGTTCCCAAGCATGCTTAGTCCTCATTTTATCGACCCACTCAAGGGATGAAAGGCTGATTCGACCTTGCCCAGTCGCAGGGTCGAACCCTGGACCTATGGAATGGCAGCTTGACGCTTTTATCCACTACGTCACCGGGCTTCAATAGTAGACCTACAACGATTAATTAAAAAAAATAAAATAATCACTTTTCGATTTATCACTTCGTTTGAAAAAACAATTGGGAATATGTGCGTGTATGTATATAATATTCACCCGATGTTTTTTGTGTTCGGCTTTTTTTACGTCATTCATCTAAAACAGGGGTGGGCAGACTTTTCCAGGGTACAAGCTACTTCTAATTTTCTCAAGGTGTTGCGGTCCACCCAGTGACGTAGGTGTGGTGAGCTAAAAAAAAAAAGGTCTACAATATTTATTATAACTTAATAATAAATACGGAATATGTACTTACCTACATAACTACAAGAAAAAAAATACTTACTCTTTTTAAAACCGCGTTTAAAGCAAATCGCGTCGGTGTTCCATAAATATGCTTCTTTTCGTATGCGCGTCTTAGGTATTAGTAAAGGCGGTCACCCCAAAATGTCTTGGTGGTCCACCTGTCGATCGCGATCGACTTAATGCCCACCCCTGATCTAAGACAATGTACTATCAACTTACCGTAAGAGATATATTACTCGCTTCAATACAAGTCCATCGAAGAAATCGGTTCACTCTCTTCTCTTAAAAAACGAAAACAGCAAATCTCAGCACAGCCGAATACTGCTCGGCATATAAATTAAATGTAAATTCCACTACTGGTAGGTCATTTCCTGCTTGACTTTTCAGTCACTTTTCACATCTACCTGCTTTGCCGCGTTGGTTGGACCCGAAGCTGAAGGACGAGTTTGCGGTGCCGCAAGGTCGTGCAGTTCCGTTAGAAAATTAACCGAGGAATGATTAGTAACTTCGATGTCAGGTTCGCCAATTGCTTGGGAAAATGCAAGAGACCGTTACCAAGACGAGTCTGCAATGGACCATGAAAGAGGGTCTCCCATGTTTGACAAGGCCGACAAATTTCGGAGGCAGGAGAAGAAAATTTATTTTATATCGAATTCTTAACTATCTTAAACTGGCAGTTAAGAGGAGTTTGAAATTTTACATCCCGGACATTATTTTGTTCATATTATTGTATTTCCTTCCTCTCACAGATTATTAATTTCGGAAAACCCCAAAGCTGTTATCCCAGTGTCTAGCCGTAAGAGTAAATTTCGCTTTTTCTAGCTTCTGAATCATTAAGGTATAATTACTATAGCTGTCAGATATAAGATTCAATGTAAGAGTAAAATTTTTTCAGCTTGTGGTCTTTGTTAATATGAGGACAGACCCAAAAATAGATCATATTACTATAACTGTTGTGAGAAATAGAGAATTATACCCTATTATAATATTGAGACATTTAAGAATAAGAGTAGAGCGGATTGAGTTATATTTTTCCCGGCAAAATCCAATTCAGCTTAAGGTCAGATCAATGACAAACGCTCTGGGAATCATAAATAACTGGGAATTCAGACTTTAAGTAATGTTACTGAATTTATTCATTTTGTAAAAAGGAAACCAGTTAATGAAAGTTTAAAAAATTGGCTACTCTGATCCGACTAACTTTGATAATCCTACTCATTCATATAAAATAGATCTTCGTTATGCGCAGTTGTTTGGAATTCTTGTAGGAAAAATTTTATTTCCCATTTATTTTAAGCTTATTCATTTGAGTATATTTTACACTCTTCAACAGTTCTACTAGTTTATAATTAAGTAAAAAAAAGATGTTAGCTACAAATTAACTCATTCATATGCTGTTCATTGAATGATAACGCAAAATCCCTAGTTTCGGAAGCATTTTACAAAGTTCTAATTGATCTTGAAATAGCTCGCTTCTTCGGCCCCAAAATGATGCAAGGCATGACATGTCATATATTGACAGAACAAAGAAGGTAAAATGAAAAGCCACTGTGTTACTCTGGTGGCAACCCATTATGCACACTTATGAACTGTGACTGATCATTTCATCATGATAGAACCAGAGATATGCTGTAAGAATTAAAGCTTGAATCAAAGAAATGCCTTTTAGATCCATAATCTACCGTAGCTTACCTTCTAAAAAGTTTCTGGAACGGTTGTCGGATCATAATAAAACAGTTGTCTTGCAGTGGATCCTGGCCCACTGCGGAATAGAGGGTAACGAGGCTGCTGACATCCTGGCGAAAAAAAAAAAATGGGGCTTCTGTTTTACAGCTAAACAACCAGGATTTGGCCTACCATTCCATCAAGACAATAGTCAAAGACCCACAGGTATTCCTTCTCACAGGTTGTTGCCGCTAGAAGAGGTCACAATCCCTGGTATGACCATGTCCATGATATTCCTGAGTGGCCTAGAGATAAATCTGTGGCAATGCTACGGCTTTTTTCTGGCCATGATTGCCCCCCGCAAGCACCTCCACAGAATTAATTTGGCTCCCGACCCTCTTTGTCTCCTGTGTGATAACCAGGAAGAAATGGACATGCCTCACCTTGCTTCTTGTCCTGCTCTACCTCCCGTTTCTTTATGGGAGCGCTATTGGATTGCTAGACATAAGTTGATGGATTAACTGAAGTCATTTTTCTATCTTAAATTTATGTATTTTTTACATGTTTTTATTAACTCGCTTTCTTGTTTGTGTGTTTGTCTAGTATAAATCTTGCAATCGATTATTAACTAACTTCCCGACTAGCTAGACATTTGAAACTTTTTGAATAGCTCAGAACACGAAGACAATGCATTCTTTTGATACTTTTAGCCATCTTTAAGTCATTTTCAGTTAATTTTGTTTTGTAGACTGGTGCAGCTATCTATTGGCCAGGACGGAAACGAAAAGTTAAACGCAAGTTAACTTCCAATTAACTTCATTTTCTTTCAAGTTGATGGGATAATTCATCAAAAAAATTTTAAAAAAGTATTTCTTAATACATAGAATTGTAAAGTTTATATGATTCTACAGAAAATTTAAAAACATGGTGTATAAAAAGTTCTTTTTATCTTGTAATTATTATTGATATCTGTTGTCCTATAATTCTTGCCATTGGAAATAAATAAATAAATAAAAACCTTCTAAAAGGTTCAAACCACGCTGACATTGTGACTGTGTGGCACATTTTAGCTTGTCTCTTTTTCTTACACTTTTTTGTGTATATACAAATGAATTATCAGTAAGTTAGATCTCCTAGTACAGTGCTCCCCAACCTTTCTATCGCCGCTGACCGGTCAACGTTTGATAATTTTACCACGGCCCGCAGAGGGAGGACGTTGATTGTTTATATTTTTACCATGTTTTTATTAACTTGCTTTCTTGTTTGTGTGTGTGTTTGTCCGGTGCAAATCTTGCAATCGATTTTTAACTCACTTCCCGACTAGCCAGACATTTGAAACTTTTAGAATAGCTCGGAACACGATGACAATGCATTCTTTTGATACTTTTAGCCATCTTTAAGTAGGATTGAATTCAGTTTCGGTTAATTTTGTTTTGTAGACTGGAGCAGCCATCTATCGCCCAGGACGGGAACGAAAAGTTAAACGCGAGTTAACTTCCAATTGAACTTCATTTTCTTTCGAGTGGATGGGATAATTCATCAGAAATTTTTTTAAAAAGTATTTCTTAATACATAGAATTGTCGAGTTTATATGATTCAACAGAAAATTTAAAAACATGGTATATAAAAAGTTCTGTTTATCTTGTAATTATTGATTGTTTTGATTTAATAATTGATGTTATTATAATTTTGATGTATAAATGACGTTACGTTTATTTATTGTTCAATAAAAAACTCGTTTTATTTATTTATTTGTTTCGGGTTTTTTTTCTTTCAGGAAAGCGCATTTTCAATTTTATGACTGCAATTTTAATTCATAATCTTGAAATGTTTAATAAACAATAAACTAATTTAAAATAGTTACAAGATTTCTACTGTTACAAAGGTATAAATTAGCATAAACCCGAGAGAAATACACTACGGTAAATAAAATGGAAATAATTTAATGTCCCCTGGGCGGCCTGGTACCATTTGATCCACGGCCCGGGGGTTGGGGACCACTGTCCTAGTATATAGCAAAGGAAAGGTAAAACTATAAGAGCTTTCATGAGCCGAACGTAGCTGAACATACTCACTGAAGTCGGTCATAAAATTTTTACCATATGAAATTAAAAGTTTTTATGTAATTAAAAGCAAGTGATCGTAACGTTTCACATGACTGTTTCTTGTCGTAAGGTTTCGTTGGAAGGAATATTTACCTTTTGAATTTCACCGAAATTATGTAATGGCAACCTGTAGAAATAAATCTCTACATTCATACTTAACCCTAGCTGCGCTGATGAGATAAGAAAAATCGGACAAACTGGGGCTTTTATGAAAACATTATGCCCTTTTCGGCAACAGCTAAACTCGTGTTTTCGATTGATTTAAATATCGTTCTATCTCTAGACTGTTTCATTCTCAATAATGCAGTAGTTAATCGTTTGTGTTCTTTAATTTTTCAGACAAAGGGTCACGAGTGGGCAATCTACGTCAACCAAGTAGCCCACGACGCGGTTGAGAAAGTCGAAGCGGCCAGATGTATTTCGTCAGGATTCCGCTGGAACCCTTATATAGTTAAATCAGATGATGTAAGTATATGTGAGCCTTTATAAGTGTCTTTAATCGTAGAGGGGAAAATTAGTTAAGGTAAACCTACATTAAAATTTCCTAGTATTTAATAACACAAAATGAACGTCATACCTGTGCAACCTATCTTAAATTAAAATGATTACGAGGTTTGTCTCTACAAATTTCTTAATAGCAATAATGTAGCCAAGCATATAGTTGTTAACTTGCCGAGCTTCTCGAGAACTTGCAAATTTTAAAGGAATCGCCCGACCTCCTGAAATTTTTTTTGTATCTCCCAAATTTCAAGTAAAGATCTATTTTATAAAAAGTGAAGTGAAGTCACAGCTCGCACCCTTCTCCCACCTACCCCAAACCCCATGGAGTGACTCTCGGCCTACATAATTAACGTACCCATACCAGCGTAGACAGGAGAGCAGTAACTATGGCTTGGCAGCCCAATGTATAGTATTCACAAATATGGCCATGGTCTATATGCTAATACAGTGGACGCTCGTTAATTCGAACTCGGTTAATTCGAACTTTCGGTTAATTCGAACTAATCCAAAGGCCCCAAAAAACTTGTATTGGAGTTAATGTTAAAAATATCTCGTTAATTCGAACTAAATTTTTATCACTTCGGTTAATTCGAACTAAAAATTTGACAAAAAAAATCTTTTTCCTCGTTTAATAGAGAAAATACACACTGTATTTATTATTTTGTGTGTCAAAATTTCTTTTCTGTGTAAAGAGGCCCATGCTTGCATTCCTAGACTATTGCATGTCCGCTAAACGTTAGTAGCTATTGTCCTTCTTATTAGTGCTAAACGGAAAAAGCAATTTTCCTTTATTCGGATCGATTTTCTTAGAATTTCAGAAAAACTAGTCTTTACTATAGATTCTAGCGAGCTGCGTCAGTTATAACTGCAGTGCAGACAAGTTAATGTGGTCTAGTTTTTCTTCCTCACTGTGTGGTGTGAACGTGTAAAAATTCAGGATGTCTACACGTGGAAAGTACAAAACCCTAACTTTGAAGACAAAGGTAGAAATTTTAAAGAAAGTAGAGAATGGCGATTGTAAAACAAAGTTAGAAGCTGACTATAGAATTTAAAAAAATGCCTTGTCAACTAATTTGAAAAACAAGAAGTCAATTTTAGATTCATGGGAAAAATAAAAATTTGCTAGAGGAAGGAAACGCATGGGAAATGCGTCCCAAGAAGTTCTAGAAAAAGCTCTACTGATATGGTTCCAGGATGTTAGATCTCGAAATTTTCCGATAAATGGACCCCTAGTGCTGACGAAGGCTGATGAATAGGCAATTCGAATGGGTATTGAAGATTTTAAATGCAGTGATGGATGGCTTTCTCGATTTAAGTCAAGGCACAATATTTCTTATCAAACTGTATGTGGCCAAAGCTCTGATGTAATCGAAGACGTATGCAGTAATTTCGGTAGGAAACTGCCAGGGCTTTTCTCTACTTACCTGCCGAAAGATATTTCTAATGCGGCCATAATGGTCAAAGCCATAATGGACTCTATTAAAACTCTGAAAGCATTTATTTAGATGGAACCTTCCTCTAAAAATGAATTGAAATGTTTACTTCAAATCGAGAAGCTGGCTGAACAATGTCGGCATCATAAACAGAACCAAACATCCATTTTACAGTTTTTCCCCAAAGTGTAATTCATATTTTTAATAAAAGTTTACTTTATACTGCATATCTTCTGCTTCATTTTATGATTAATGTAAGTCTGTATTTCTTTTTAATATGTTTAACTTTAGATAACATGGTATAATATATTTTCTGGGGTTATACATACTAGGAGAGTTTCTTCTTCAGTGATACACATTTAAAGTTATATATTTTCTCTTAACATCGGATAATTCGAACTTTTTTCTGAGAACCTTCGAGTTCGAATTAACGAGCGTCCACTGTACTTCATATTCAGAGCGCGCCCCTCAAAACTGCGGCAATCGTGTTTACTTGTTTCCATGGTAATATTTTAAGGGCTATAATCTATAGCTACGGCTGTCATAATTACATGTTTTATATGGTAAAACTTTAACAGCTTTAATTTATTTTGATTTTTCCCCCACCCGTGACAGTGAATGCTGTAGTTGTAATTAGACTATTTTATGTTTAATTTTTTCAAAAAATTTCCAATTGTTATTGAGGTATATAAACCTTTGCGAAAATATGTTTGCATACTGACTGCTATTTCGCTGATGTTATTATTTTTAGAATGCATGTATATGTTTATAAAATCAATATGGACTAAATATAATATTACCATTGTTAAATTTTGTACACCAACATCGATTTCGTTCGAAATTTCAAGCTTTTGGAGGCAGAACAAAGTCAACAATTATAAGATGCCTACTTTCATGATGCGTAAGAAGGGGGAAAAAAGTCTTTGTGTTAGATAAAGAAAAGAAATTTTTCTATATCTAACACTTTCTAAACTTTTTTAAAGATTTGCCTCCCCCCCCCTCTCAATTTAACTTGAATAGTTATGCAATTTCGATTTATTTTATTTATTTTTAAAGGATCTATACAGCAGAGAATGCAATTTAGAGAATCCATACAGATGTGAAATGGGTGATCTGTCGGGAAGACATGGACCTTTGGAAGTCGGTACCGGAAAGAAAGTTATAACTGACGTCAACTTGCCTTTAGTAGGAAATTATTCTGGTGAGTATAAAAATTACCGTATATGCATTTGGCAATCAAATCATGACTATAAGTCAGAGGTGCGTAAATTTTTTTTTAGACCGCAAACCTCTTTATTTAAATAATTTTTTTTTAAAAAACCTCGATCCTCAGTGAAAATTTTTGGTAGAAACACAATTTTTTTCCAAAAAATTATGACAATGTTAACAAAAAAAATAAATAAATAAAATAAAATAAAAGAGGAAACTGTAATTTTGGGGTATATATTTACATAAAAATAAAAAAATGTCTTGCTTACCATATGCACTTGCTTTTGGTAAAACTGCTTGACACCTTATTTAATATTTTTTTTTACATATGGAAAAATATAAATAAAAATATATAATTTTAGAAAATGTAAAGCATTTTTTAAAATAAATTATTCAAGAAGACAAATTTACATCAAACTATCCGTGATCCCTCCAATTTTTTCCCGACACCCCCCCTCCTACAGGTCACGACCTACAATAACCTATAGTAGTTGTACATTTGTGTACCACTACTATAGATTATTTCAAGAGTTTGGGGGAAGGGGAACACATGCTGATACTGCTGATCTAAGAAATAGTGCTGTTCATGGACTTTAAACATTCTCAACTTAAAACGTTTAAATTGATCACGATCAATTCAAAAGGTAAAGCACGCATTATGGAATACTAACTCCACTAGATAGAAGCTGTATGCAAAAAGTTACTAGAAGCATGAGCCAACCCCTTCTAGTTAATATCTGTAAGGTGTTGCACATGAGCTGAGCAGATAGTTGTTAAGACTTGAACTACCTGATGGACCCATTGGGTTTTTTCCAGGACGTCACATAGCAGACCGGTGGAAAATTATCAGCGTTTAGGCCTCACATTTCTGAAACTTCCTTGCAACCTCCTAACTAATCAATACATCCTTAAAATGCTCCAATCGTAATGGGTTTGGTTACAGTCACCGGTTATTCAAATTGCATATAGTCTATTACGCAAGGACAAAGTGCGATAATCTTTCAGGGTATAAGTGTATACATCTCAGCAAAATATTTCATCATACAAACTTCGAAAAGCAGGTCTGTACGAAGCAAACCACTGCACTAATTACAAAACCTGGGGGAAAACAGCTCTAGTTTACTGAGGAACAAGGGAAAATACAGTAAATAAATCGAAAGGAAGCATGAAACTATGACTACACTGTGGCAGATAAAAGGGTAGAGATACAGAGCTGTTACAGCAAGCTATTTGTGGCTTTTCTTGAAAGTAAGTTGAATGGACATCTACAATACAGAAATCTTTCCCCATCGAAAATACCTAGCGTAAATTTAAAAAGAAAAAGAAAGAAAGAAGTAAAAACCATTTACACCGTAACATTTATGAAACTATAAAAAAATTCCTATCAAGACTGAAGTCGTTATTTTCTTCAGTCTTGCAGCCTAAGTTGAGAGTGCATACTGAATATAGGAACTATAACAAAGAGATCGTTTGCAATACTTATACGTGCCACTGTCAATGAAATTTTAATTTACATATATGTGTGTAAGCATACCTATTACAATAATTGATTTATCATTAAATTTGCATGTCTGAAAAGTTTTAATGTATGTTTTCCAGTAATGGGTCGTTCAGTGGTTATATTCGCCAAAGATGGTTCCAGAAACAAAGTAGCATGTGCTAATATTCTCCCAGATATCCATCTCATTCGTCATGTGACAGTGAAAAAGAATCCGGGATTCACAGTGTAAGTATTTAACGTTTCATGAAATAGCAGGTTTTTTATATACATAAATGTTCACAAATAACGAACTTTATACACCCATGTCTCCACACACACACCTCTTTCTCTTGTGTGTATGTCATATATCGATAAATTTGTTCATACATACGCATTAAATATAACTACCAAGTGTAAGATAATTCCATGGCCATGTTAAAAATTATTATTTTCATTACTTCTACATACATTTTAAGAACATAATTCATAAGTGTGTAATATATTTACTATATATTCATTCCAATAGAGGAAATAATTAAAAAAATTGTATTTATATACCTAGGGTAAAATTCATGGATCATATGAGAGAGATGCTAAGCGCAAGAGATTGGTTAGTAGTTCAAGATACACAATCTAAAAGAGAAATTCTTGATGGACAGTGTGTTCAGCTAATAGTACACTTCTATGGTAAGTTTTCCTATACAGACTTTATATTTTCTTTTAGTTCTCCTAATATATTATTTGTACTGTCTTAATACATGTTATTTGCATTGATATTTTTTAAAAACTTATTTACATTTGCAGGATAATAACCTAGTAAAACACACACACAACACAATTAACAAATAAAAAAGAATGTCATAATTTAAATAAAATTTTATGTTGAAGTCTAGTATCTATTGCAAAAAAGTTTACATTGAAAATAACCTTGTTCACCTCCTTTTTACAATTTAACTATACTCAAAGCCATTTCAGAAAAATACAGAACTAAATTTAATGATTCTAAGCCAATGAACTGTTAAAATTACTGCTGTAACTTGCAGATCACCTCTTGAAATGTGCTGCAGAAATTTTAAATTAAATCACATACCAAAAGGAAACATTAATTACATTAGATTTTCAGAAACATTGCTAACACTCAAACAAATGTTGTGACAAACAGAATTTGCACGGATAACTAAGATAACTAAAGCATGTGCTGCATTTAAATTTCTGTTAATTATACTTGATAGAAAAGCAAGTTTTTGTCAAAATCTTAACCTTTATCATAGTCAGAATTAAGTTGCTGGAGAAACACGGAAGAGAAAAAACTTTTCCAATAAATCAAATTGAAAATAATAGCTTTTAAAGTCTAACAGGAAAGAAAAAAAAGAGGGCATATTTCAGGGGCTTTCAGACCAGTTTTTATAATCTGACCTATTAGAAGTTAATTCTCCTGTGAAGGATAATAAAGAGAAGATTCCAGAGTCAATGGGTTCAGGAGGGTCATACTGAATGCCATGCAGGATCTCAACAGCCTCCCACCACTAACCCCCGCATGTTGCCCGTCGCGTCCTGACCTAGCTGGACACAGAGGGTGCTCGACTGTTGCCCTGGCCAGCACGTTCTCCAGATCTCTCACCCACTGAAAACATCTGGTCATGGGTTGCTGAGAGACTGAGCCGCCACCATTCTCCAGTCACTACGATTGATGAAGTGTGTCATAGACTTGAAGCAGCATGGAATTACTTGCCTGTATCTGTCATCCAAGCCCAGTTTGACTTGATGCCTAACCTGGTTAGAGCCATTTTAGCTACCAGAGGTGGCAGCTGTGTGTACTTTTTTCAGCCCCTCTATATCCCCAAATTGCCTACAAATTTAATCATTTTTTCTTCCTACTATGCTGTATACCTACAATAAGTAAAGTTTTGTTATTTGCTTTCATTCCTGGTATTGTAATTTTAATGGTCAGCAATGTACATAACTTTTCCTACATCCAATATCTTTTTTCGAGGAATTTAGTTCAAGACCGTTACTAATTACACATTTAGCCTTAAACTATCACATGTTTAACCTACATGTATTTTACTACTTGCAAGTTTAACTTCAATAACTAAGATACTTATTTTTATAGTTTTGCATTCTATAGCACTATTAAATAATAAAATTTTGTCAAATATGCATACATAACACTGTTTTATAATTAACCAATTGTTATTTAAATACTGTTTATGGATTGTGTAACATACTATACATGTATTAAATTTCCTCTCCCCTACTGTGTGTTTGTTTGCTCTGGAGTGCTATGGTCAATTTTTGTTACACGAGGGCTAATTAGACTGGGACCCACAGTTTATAGCCAATTCCAAACAGCTACAAATGTCCATGCCAGGAGTGGGACTCAGACCCACAGACTCTGGTAATGAATGCTAGCGCCTCAGCCATCATTCAGTCCTTAATGTGTGAATTGTGGAGTAAGTGAATGTTTAACGTACATTGATTAACAAGTTTGAAATTATAGCATCAACATACTGTTACCCGACAGTCTATAGTTTGTGTGCGTGTGTGTTAGTTATATATTATCAAAAGTTTCCTATAATACCTCTGAACTTACACTTTCAAACCTTGACTCTTAAAACTGAAAGAGTTAAACATCAGGATAGACATACTACTTTTTATATGACCACAGATATATAAAATTCAAATACTTGCAGGTCCTGAAGCTCATAGACTGCTAGCTGAATTCAGCAACCTCATCAACTTGGGCAGTGTAAGAATAAGAACACCAAAAGGTCTTAAGCATATTGAAACTTACTACAAACCATGCAGAAATTGTAAGTACAAGCTATGTAATAAATTATAAATTAATGAAACAGCTATTTAATAAAAACAGAAGTTAATAATTTACCACATCATTTAGATCAGTCAGTCACTTATCTTAAATTTTTAATGTCTTCTTAAGAGAGAGGAATTAGTACTCAAACTGTTTTCACTAATTTTCTTATTCTATTTTTAGTGAATGATGTCAGTGGCAGCACCTCAACAAAGTATTCTTTCTCCTTGTATATGATAAGTATTGTACTGATAATCCTACAGTTTAATAGGTACAGGTTTTGAAACAACACACAGAATTTATTCCTCAAGCAAGGCCATCTGCAAGACTTGCATAGAAAAGAGTAAGCAAAGACCAAAGTCAACATCTGAATAAGAAAGCTTTATTTTCAAGAAACATAATGCTCTGTACATATTTCATCACGGACTTCATATGTGAATCATTGTCATCATTTTGTATGAGTTTAATGTACTTACTGAATTTTAATGAAAGTTTTAAAATGTTTTAATAAATTAGCAACTTTTTACCAACTATGTTTGGAATGATACCGTAGAGACTGATGACTTCCATGACTACGTGCAATGCTTTATGTCAATAGAAATCAGGTATAACTATGAAACTATTTTATTTTGAAATTATATATGTACATCATGACAACATCTTCGGTCATTCTATAACATACAAAAGTGGTACATATTCACTACTATCAACTTCCTTTTATAACTCCAACCATAGCAGGTCGAACAACTCTTTCATGTAATTTATAACCTATCTTAGTGACAGCACCTACACTTCCTGCTTCTTTAGACGTATCCTCTAGTTCAAAAAGAGCCTCATGATGATTAGGATTAAATTTTTCTCCCATTGGATTTATCTGGGTAATACCATGTCGTCTGAAAACTGACTGTAGCTGTGCTTCTGTCATCTGTAAACCTTCATATAATGTTTTTAAGTGGTTATTACTTTGTAACGCATCTTTGGGAACAGATTCTGTGGCTTTTCCTAGAACATCAGCAACTTCAAGAAGATCTTTGACGAAACTTTGAATGCCATACTGTTTAGCATCAGTGACCTCACGTCTCATTCTTGTTCGAACATTTTCATTATCAGCTAGGGCTCTTTTGTATTTGTCCTAAAATAAAAAAGCAATTTTTCATATGATAACTTAATAAATACCAAATCTCATTTTTAAAGCTAATAATTACTTACAAATTCTATTTTATGATTTGGTACATTAAAGCTTTATAAAATCTACAATTAAAAGTAAAAATGCCTGCTAAAAGGATTTCTTTCAGAGAAATTAGTATGGTTCGTTTTTTTTTCTTTTTCTAGCACCAAAGCATTATATTCAATAGTCTAGATGCAATTGATATACTTGTGATTTGTTCATAACGTTTTGCATTCAAAAGGATTACACAAAATTGTGTGAAACTAGCAGCTATTTATGCATTCCATTGTCAATTTTAAGAAGCCATTATTTACAAATTATTCCTCATAAGTTTCATGTAAGTTATGAACATTTTACATTTTACTAAAGCACACAATAAAGAAATATCAGAACTCGAGACTTAAACATCCAAACACCAAAAGAAATCCCTTTGTAGCTAGTTGTTCAGAAAATATAACATCCGAGATTCTGACTGAAGGTAAGATGTGTATTAGTATAGCCTCACTCCTATCACTACATATCCATATTAGAAGATGCTTTATACAGTATCAGCATTTGAAAAACAGATGCAATAATATAGAACTATCAAGATTTAATAAGGATCTGTCTTTAGCCAACCCATCACAGAAATGAAATTTAATATAGCAGTACAGACTCCTAATATAAGATTTTTTTTTTTAATTAAAAAAAAAAAATCACATTTATGCACAATCCAGTAAACATACAGAAGAACCAAATGAATGGAAGAGAATAAAAAAAATGAGGGCTTGCTGATTTTAAAAAAGTGGTATTCTTACTACCAAGAGTGGGTGACGTATGTAGTATAGTAGTGCATCAATGTGCTCCCTGTCAAAAATAACAGATGTAATGTAGATGTAATATTGTGGAAAACAAACTGATAAGTGAAAAAAAAAAATACAAGTTTACAAGGCTTTATTATTATGATTTTGTTATGTGATACAGTTAAATTATACAAGCATTTATGCACCTTAGATATAAAAACCCTGTCTACTACAGACTGCCTTCAGAATTCTAACAGTCTTCTTACAAAGAAATTCAAATCAGAATACAGTGATACCACAAGAGAATCATCACAAAAAACATACTTAACAAAACATATTCACCTAAACTACAAAACATCTTTCTTTCTGAAGATACATATTTGAAATATTTGAGTATTCTTTTGAGAAAAAAATTCTTAGTTCACTTTTAAAAAAATGAGAAATCAAAACATAATTCCTTTTTAACACTAAGATTGGATTTTAGCTTAAATTCATTTTTAAATACAAAAGGTTTTGCAAAGATTAAAACTATAAAAAAGAGCAGGAAGATGATATTTCAGTGAAACTGGTTGAAAGCATTTAATTTTTCAAAACAGTATTTAGGCATAACAGAATTTTCCTACAATGATTTTGTAAAGCAGAACGTTAGTTCACACAAATTAATCTACTTTTCACAAATATATCAAGACCCAATAAATCTATATAATAACCCATTTAAAATGTTGTTCTCTCCTTCCTTTAAAATGAAACCTTTACTTGGTTTACGAGTAACTGAAAACCAGAAACATTAAAATATTATATTTCTTTGTTATCACAGAAAATTTAGATAAATTTACTTAATGCCTTTATTAATCACGTCATTGAATCATCCACACTGATATGAAATAATTTTCTATTTTCAGCTGATTGACAGCTTGAAATCTGGTCTATTGTTGGCCCTTTTTATCCTCCTTCTAATACAGAAATAAGCAATCAACAGTTTTATTTCCCAAATGATAATTTTGAATTGATAGTTATATTTTAATTAATCCCTATCATTGAACTTTTAGAAGTTAAAAGCAACAAAAATGAAAATTTCTGAATTCCAAAGCTTGAATGATTATTTGAAACATCTTTCATTTAAATAGTGATAAATATCAGTGACTTCTGTTAGTAAAACTATCAAACTTACAAGTTCTAGTACAGAGCACAGCTGACTCAATAATTTTCTGCATTTCTTTAAAATTGGGACAGCAAATTTTTTCACCTCTTATGAAACTATTGATGGGACTACATGAGTTAAATCCATCACAATCAATTAAAAATTGTGTACCAATTAAACATTTACAATTGAAAAAAAATCACTTTCAAGGTATTGAGATTATTGAAGCTAAGGGACTAATTTACAATCATATGCTTCAAAATCATCTCTAAAAAAATTCTACATAAGCACAATTTTCATGCCCTTTTAGTTACAACAAAAAATTTTATTTCCTTACCTAAATATAATTTATAATTTGTATCAAAACAAGAAAACATTTCTAGTTTTAAAGGTAGTTTAACACAAGGTTAAAAAAAAAAAATCCTATTATTCATAAATCTATTTTTTCTACTGAGAAAAACATTCTTGCCTGTATAAAATATATATATTCCTTTGTTAAATGGATAAATGTATGAAAAATAATAGTAAGAGTCCCACAATCAAAACAATAGAAAAAGAAAATTGGAAAACTAGAAGCAAATCATTTAGAATAGGAGAGAGTCACTTTATTTTAAAACACATTTCAGTCTTTTACACCTAATCAATATATCTGAGCAAAGCTCCTTAACTATGCTTAAGCCAAAATAATTTGAAGATCATCCACATTCTCAAGTTTATTTTGGAACTAAACAATACAAAACTTCAGAGGAAAATAAAATTGAATTATAACAAACTAACTAGGCAAAGAAATGGTTATAAAGGAAAAATAAGAAAATTGTATCACAACTGATGAAACTAATCAGGGGAAAGAAAAACATTCATATTTCACCAAAATATTAATCCTGAAAATGACTCAGAATTAATTTCAACTTTCTACATCAGGAGAAGATTAAGAGAACATCTACAAAGGAAGGCCAAAGCTGCCAAATGGCTTTTTTTACTGTTAACTATAATTACATAGTTTTTTTATTCTTTAAACTATAAACAGCCATAAGATTTGAAGAAACTAGAGTGGACATTTGAGTCAGACACTAATATGAATTTTTAGAGTCAAAAAGAAAATGTTTATATTTAATATGTAAAATGTGTTTTTTTAAATGTGAGCAAATGAAACCAATGAAATGCCTTTCATTTTAAATAAACATAATGACATTTTCACAATTATACTGAGTAAAACTTTTAAATATACAGAGGAATCTCAATTGATTGTTCCCCAATCATCGTTTTCCTGTATGTGTCATTTATTTCCCCCGTATCAAAGGATTGTATTGCTTTGTTATGTTCCTGCACTTATCATTCATTTCAGTCTGTCCCTTGAAAAACGATAGATCCAGATTCCACTGTATTCTGATTTCTCAACTCCTCCTCTGGCCACCCCCCCCCCTCCCAAATGCATTTCCTAACATGTATTCAACTCTATAGAAGAAAAAGTTACTGGTGCCAATAAGTACATATAAAAGAAACTTACATCTAAAGTCCGTACAGATTCTAACAGTTTTTCATTTTCTGCTAACAACTCCTTTTCTTTTGGAGACTGTTCCTCAGTTTTTGCTTCCACAGATATTTCATCACTTGGTGCTGCTTCTGCATTTTGAGACTTCTCAGCAGTAAAGCATTTACTAAATGCAGTCGAAGTTACATAATAATCAAGCCTCTGACTAGAAATAAAAGATAGCATCAGATAAATGAATGAGAATTTCAATTTAACATTAAAAATTCTATTCTAAAAATTCATCAGTACTTCTGTCACTATTAGCACAGTAAATCATGACACTGCAATCAGCACAAAAATGAATTCTATTAAAAATCACACAATGAAGTCATAAACAATAGTGACACAAAATTAGTTTAATGCAACAGTTAGACCAATACAGGTTTCATATATCGCACCCAGGCATGAAAAGTGACACAAGTCAAAAAATGGCAATTTTGAGGTTGTCATTGAAAAATATGTATGAAGTGCCCCATCAGGAACAGAAAGCAACGCATCTCTATCTTGCAATTTGTCCACCTGATGGCAGTTGTATCAGTTTTATTGTAGGCTAGTTCAAGCTTTATAGTACTCTAAGTTCATTTTGCTGAGATGCTGCCGTTTTGAGTTGTGTCACTTTTCTTGCCGGGGTGCGATATAATAAAAAAAAAAGATTTTTTTTTTCTTTTACTGCTAAAGCTACTTTGAACGGGCTTAATGTTTTAAATTTAATGCTAATGATCTAAACAAGTATTTGTATATAATCATCAGCATTCTAAACATGTAAGTCTTTTTGAAACTTAGCAAACAATCATTCAGAAAATTACGGAGCCGCTGGAGTTTTTTTCCCCATGTACCCTGAAACCCACAAATAACCTTCAAGAGGAAGGCATGTACTACATCGACATGATTGACAGTAAAGCTACCAGAGAGGGAATAGTTTTCGAAGTTGAGGAGGGGTAGTAGAATCTACCGCTCTAGCTCTGCAATCAGAATTTTGATTTTAAAGAAAATAAATTTATCAGTTTTGTAATTCCTTATTTATCAATTTTTTATTATTAATCTTAATTTAAATTTTTTTTAAATGAGGTGTTTTTATCAAGTAGATCGACTGATAAGCTTTCCCATTAACAATTTAGAAATGAGAAAAAATAATTTTAATAGAAGATTGGGTTTTCTACCTACAGCATTTGTTTAAACAGTTAAAGTCAAAAATACATTTCTTATACAGTCTTTTATGAAAGCTCTGACAGTTTTATAAATAATTTTAAAATGTATTTGCGTACTTTATTTGATACAGTATATAAGAATTATTTCTTTTGTACTTGATTTTAATATTTTTTTTATTTAGAATATTTTTGTAAGGTGAAAATTTTAAAAAATGTGTAAATTTGTTATGCAATTAACTTGTGAGAAAAATTCTTTTAATAGTACATATAATCTAATACATCATCTTTTATTTATACATATTTACAAACAAACATACACACATATCTATATATATATTACATTTTCTACATATTAAAATTATATTTGCATTCTACACATACATGCATTTTATTGCATTTAAACTTTTTTTATTCAATTATATTCTTTTCTTCTCTTAATTTTTCAGCTTCCAGAATATACTGTGGGTTTCTGAATGTCAAGGAGTGAGGATATCTTGGGCCGATGAGCTATGGCAGTAAACAATCAAAATTAAATCTTTTGAGTTTATTTTCTATGTGTGCTACCTAGAATTTATCGTTTCTATCAATCCTTTCCAATTTTAAACCATGTGGCATCCACACAACAAATAAGCTATAGTTTCTTTTGGAAATGTGTAGTTGACCTTGAATTTGGAAATAATGTGTTTTGTGTTGATACCTTTAATTATTACTTTTTTTGTCAATGGCCCAAAACGTAATTTTACTTCTTAGTATAATCTCCTCCGGAGTGAGGTCACAAGATGAAGGCCAATTTCTATTGTTCCATCATCAATGAGTGTCCATCTGGCATTACAGCTAAAAATGGAAGTTTTTTTTTGATAAATAGCCCACTAGGCTTTATTTTGATGTCCATTTCTTTGTTTGTCCACAGAATCTTTTTCATGTTTTTGCCATATTTCATGCTGTCTGATTTGAAATCATAATATAAATTTTATTTAAGAATATTGACACTTTATATGAAGCAGTTTATTGCAAAGATATCCAAAATTAGAGGCAGTTTGCCATTTATGCCTTTTCCCCATCCATCGATGGGATAAGCTTTGAAGGGCAGTTTCCATCATTATGTGATGGGCTTATTTCTTGCTGACTGTTAAATTTTGTATAAATTGACCTTTTTTAATTTTAAATATTTCAGGCCCTGAATCTTGCCTTTGAGCATTACTTCCATAGGAAGCTGCATCAACAGGAGAAAAAAGTCATCTATGGGTACAATTTTTTTTCCATGAAGAACCACATGTTCTCTGGACAGCTTTCCTCTCCTCAGACTCCTCCGGGACTACAGTTGTACATAGATCCTTGGAGACTATAAACTGGTCTTTTTGAACTGTGAGCAACCACAGCAGCACAGCATCTTTCTTGATACAATCTTTTGAAACTAATTAATCCGCTTGCCTTCTAATTTTGAGACAATGCTGTTGAATTCTTCAACTTCATTACTGTTTAAGTCTTTGAGTAAGCTTTGCACATGATCTGATAGTGGTGTCATGACATCTAATGATCTCCAAAGCAAACCACTGGTTTTCAGTGCAGATAAATGTCTTTTTTATCTCAACAGAAATATGGTTCACAATTTTCATGTCCTCTGAAAACATGAAAAGGAACTTTCATAATATCTTGTCACAAGCACATTATTTTATTGTTCTCTGATTTGTCGGCTGCTTTTTTACAGTATTTTATAGCCATCATTACAGCTGCTCTTATTCGTAAGACCTGGCTTCCGATTAATTTTATCAGTATAACGTGGCAATTTTGTTGTTCCTTGTTACATATTTTAATTTATTACACATATTTCATATTAAGTGATTTTTACACTCAATTTTTTCTACCGTCAAATTTTCGTATGGCCTTGAGTCTAGAAATTTTTTTTACACATTGCTGTTTCCGTCTCCTATAAATCTGGGATATCAGCTGCCATAGCTGACGAGCTCTGCATCCAGTTTCTGTAACACTGGTGTTCACCTGGTTCCAAACCCTTTGACATAGTTCTGGCACATATGACGCAATATTTATTCCTCACTCCCGATAAATGAAACCATTTTGCTCTCTAATCCAACTATGACTGCCTAGAATGAGAAAGAAAAGATGAAAAAGTGGCATAACTTTCAAGTATGTTAAAGTATAGCACAAAAAATGATTTATCACTGTAATTACAGGATGAAGTAGAATTGTCAGACCAAAAATGTTCTATACAAAAAGATAGAAATCTTTGGCACATGCAGCGAAGACCCAAGTTAATTACACAATACATAGAAGACATTTTAGTTGCTGATCAGCCTAAGGTTCTATTATACTTAGTATTTTCAGTTATGACAATTTTAGTTTGGTCATTCTTAAATTAATTGTGTTATTACAGATTTCATTACTTTTGATTTCATAATATGCATTTCATATTTAGCACACATTTCATATAGTTTATTTATATAAACTTGTATATACAATTATGATAAGAAATAACATACAATCTCATGGACAGTATCTGTTTTTTGACAAATTTTTTGACTACTTGTTATAAAATTATTAATTTTTTAAAACATTTAAAAACAATTTTAGAAAAACAGCGGAACTTACCATGCCAATAAAGATGTAAAGTTAGTGTTGTAGGAGCATTTGGCCCAACTTCCATCAGCGATGACTGTTAGAAGAGGTATACCATCAGAATCGACGTCTCCCCACTGAACTGCCAGATTTCTCTCTACAGAAACAGCTGATTCCATTTCTTTTAGTGCAGTACTTTCCCAAGCTTCGGACAGTTCTTGTTCTTTTATGAAAGTCTTTTCCGACATCGATGGAATATTAAGTGTTGAAAAAAACTCTTCCACGTTTGAGAAACCTCCTCCAATGCTCATAATACCAGTAATGGCTGCTGTATTGGTGTTCATACTTGGGATTTGGAGACTCGCAGTCCAAACTACTTTTTTGTAAGAGCACATTCTGCATTTCATTTTTATCCCACTTATGAAACCATTCCTTTTCTCTGATAGCATTTCTATATCGGACAAAGTACACCTAAATGGACTATGTTTATTAGATTCTTGAAATTGTGAGATGAAATATTGGATGTCAATTACACGCCTTCCAGAAATTATAAAAGATTCTTCAGCTGTGGGAATGTTTCCTTTAGGTGTACTTGTGTTATTTTTGGCTTGCCTAAGAGAGAGAAAAAAAACTGTATTAAATTGCTAAATGTTTTTATTCAGTGAAAATTACAACTAATTAGATAATCACTCAATAATTCTAACATGTAAGTCATGATGTTTAGAATATGTATAATACTGAGCCTTTACCTGACAATTTTTAAAAAGAACTCCAGTTTTGAAAAGGAGACAAAGATTATAACTTTGTTTAAATATGAAGCTTATATTTCTGAAATCATGCTCTTATAAAATATTTTAGATTTAGGTAAAAATTAACACAATTTAATTTTTGTTAGTTTTATTTAATACAGATACAGATACATATTGATGTTTAAGTCTCACAAGATTTGCCCAAAACAAGTGCTAAAGGTTAACGAGAGTTTATTGTTTTATTGTTTGTAGTTAAAAGTAAATATATACCCAAAATCTACAAATAATTGATTTTTAAAATAGTTTGTCGAAATTGGCTTAATTCTTTTTTCTATTTTTTTCCCCACGTGTGTGAACGTTTGCCAATTTTTTCTTTCACATTTTGCTACTACCTTAAGTTTTTCATTGGGGTCAAGGGATATTTTATTGAAAGAAAGTGAATCATGGTAGAAAAAAAGTTTGTGCACTACTGCCCTAAATGATAGTAAAAATGGGCTAATGTTCAAACATATCTTTTAAGGAGGGTAGAGGAGAAAGATTGTTATTTTAGGTTATGCATAAACTTTAAGTGAACTTTTTAAAAATGCATTCTAAGAAAATCTAATTGAAAAAAAAATTATTCAAGGCAAATCTATAAAAAATTTTCCTCTACATATATAAGGAATATGGAACATTCTTTACTCATTTTTCTTTTTTTTAATCAACAAATTCAAATTGTAATACATGGAACTAAATATATGATATAAATCATAATGACCTTAGGTGTGCCAATCAAGAGAATGGAAGCCCTAAGACCAAACACCTGGTTGCAGTTTCTGCAGAGTGCACTTGCATGTCCACAAAAGTAGTAGTTTAGAAGTAATTTCACAGACCATATGACCACAATAAGCAATTTTATAATTATAAAGTAAAAAAATGTGTGGTTGAGGAGTTTGTTATTGCCTGGAAGAAATAACTGTAATGCAGTAATGCATAGTAGAAGTTATCCACTGTATGAGAAGTAGTCTGCTGTGGTCAGAGAGACAGTTCTTCCTCACATGAAATATTCAGCCATTTCAATAAATCCTAGAAGAACATCCCACACACTCCATGGACCCAAGCGCAAACTCAAGACCGATGCACTACATCTTACATTATGCATTAGCAATGTAATCGATTAAGTAAACGGCTCCCTCATGAAAAAAACTGAATTCTTCTGTGCTAAATAAAAGGGCGATATGGAACTTAATCAAAAAATAAATTTATATACTGGCATTCAGGTGAATCTACCGGCAAAGTTGATTATGTATGTAAGGATCAAATTGTAATGTTCAGATTTTCTACATTCCCCAATTTTACGATGGAAAATAGTTAAAATTACAAGAAAAGATAATTATAAGCTGTATTGAATAAAATTTATAAGAGATAACACTTACCTTTTTTGCCAGGTTGAGAGATTCGCACCTCTATTTGGTTTTCTCATTGTAGACAATTTTAACTGTCGGCAATTCATAGATTTTTTTTGCATCAGAAGCTCATTTTGAAGATTTAAACATAACAAAAATATGAAATTAAATACTTAAAGCAAAACTATTTATATAAAAACAAAAATTAATTCATATATATATATATATATATATATATATGAAATATGTTGAAAAGGATTGCAAAAGTTAGCTAATGATCAATACAGAAATTCCAACAAGTCAAATAGCTAAACACAAAACCTTATCTGTAATAACCTGTTCTAAAATCTTTATCATGTCAGCTGAAAGGCACATAGCAAACATTTGTATTCATCTCGCCAGGCAGTGCACCTATAAATCCCAGTCCCCCAACCCTTGTGTTTTACTACCTGGAGGTCTCCCCTGACTGCTTTCCCCAACCCAAACCCTACTGCTGGCAGGTGTGGTTTTTGAGAAATGTTTTGATTTTTATAAATTTTCCCAATTTTCGTTCGAAAATTACTCTTACCCTAATTTACGTAAGATTTTTTAAAAAGTATCTCTGAAAAGCCAAAAGACTGCATTATTTCATATTGCATTATTATTTGATCTGGAGTAATTATAAAGAGTTTAAAGCTAAAGTACTGCTTATTTTTTCAGTTCAGAAATTTGAGTCATGTAAAAGTAAATTTTAAGAGAAAACCAAAAATTGATAAACGGATGCCATATGTTAAGTTGTCAGGTATCTTATACAGAAAAAAAATTCTCAAAATATTTAAATGTGAATTTGCAATTTCCCAGACACTTCCCTATTGATTTAACATTGGCTTCAGAACATCAGAGGCTCAGTCCAGCACCTCCATAAGACCTTTGTCTCTTGGGAATATTGATACAGTAAGTAATCAAGAAGATTTTGCTTATTTTACAATTTACTACACTAATAAAATTTTTATAAAGAGCTTAAGCAATTCCTACAGAGCTTTAATATTTAAATTTGATTCACAGACTTTCTAAAGAGGGTTATGACTTTTACATTTAGTTTAACTTACAGAAAGAATAGATAATTGGATAAGAAACTATTCTTAAAATGTATTGGATAATCTTACTCACACGGATCATAATCAACTGTTAAGAGTCCTCAAATGGTAAAAAAGAGAACAAAAAACTTGAAATTAATACTTCATCTCTGTGTGTAAAAAAATTTTCAGAACAGTCTGAAAGTTTTTTGTAAAACTCTTGATAAAAATAGCTTCAAAGTCAGAAATACACTAACACCTATATTATCCACAAATGATCCCTTTTGTGAATTTTCCATGCATCACAAAAAAGTTTAGAAATAAAAACACTATTTGAAATAAATTCAATATAGCTAACAGATATATTACAACCTTTTCACAAAAGAAAGAGAATATATATTTACGATTTTTTATTATTTTACTTTAAAAGTATTAATATCACAACTATCTATGTCAGTGAATAAAGACAGCTTCATAGGTCAGGATATTCAGGGTTCACATATACAGTAAAGAAGAGCTTCTTAAGATTACAAAACAAAAGATCAGAAATTTGTTTTTACGGTGATATAGTCCTTTTATAGCCAAAAAAGAAATTGCTTCAAATGTCAAAAGGAAAAACTTGTATAATGAAGACTGCACTAATTTTCACCCTTGGTGATACTTGCATCAAATGCTTTTTTACCTGTTTAAAGACTATGTTAGTGAGATTTAAGCAAATGATAATGGATTTCTAAACAATTCTAATAAAGCATGGAGGGTATAAGATTTCACAAAAAGTTTTACTATAGAGAATATGAGTAGTGTAGGTTCCCTTAGATAAGCAAAGAATATAGCTTATGATATCTAAAAAGGGGATACCAACAGAGGAAGGATCATACTTCTCTTATATGTTTTGAGAGACTAAATATTTTTAAAACAATAGATATAACAAAAAATAGAGTACAGCGAATCAAATGAACTTGATATTTATTATTCCATCATAACCGGCTTACATTTAAGAGAATATTTCGTTACCATCGGCAAAATCGGTTTTTGGACAAAATCACGTTTTTTCACTCGTTTAGAATATATCTTCACTTCGCTCTACACAGCAAATTAACTTTAAAAGTCTTACAAAAAAGAGGCAAAGCAGATGTCAATTATGAATGATTAAACAAATTGAAATGGGCTTCACGATTTCTGATGCAATGCATGTGGTTCAGAGGATAAGATACAGGTACATTAATAACTCAGTATGAAACAAAAACGACTGTTATTTCATCTTGATTAAAATTACTTACTGAAGGTGACATGACCTCCGAAGTGCCGACATCAAATTAGAAGAGATAACGTACATCGGTTTTTTACAAACTAACCACATGCTCATACCTTTAATAGGCACAGCCATTACAGAAATCTCAAAGGTTTACTTTGCTCAAGTAAATGTTGCCAGATTCAGTCATTAAACTAAAGTGTTTCCAGATACTCAACTGTTGTTGTTACTAAGCCCATTGGTCTAGAACAGTGCTCCGCAACAGCTGTGCCGCGGTGATTTTATCGATTATGATAATAAAAAATTAACCACCGCTTTAAATAGAAATTTTTCTAAGTAAAATATTCCTGTAACTTTTTGTTAATATGTAACTTTTCTGGGTCGAAATTATACACAAAACAAAAACATGTTGTTAGCCATACATTGTATGTATGCTCGAGCGTCATATTTCTGGATTACTGTTAAGAAAGAATATCCACAAATTTCTGACAAGGCCATTGCAATTTTGCTCCCATTTTCTACGAAATACTTATGCGAACAAAGTTTTTCAACACTGGTTCTAATTGAAAATGACAAACGATCATATTTAAAGGGCCTTGACCATAAACTGTAGCTCTTTCTATTATAGAGCCAAATATAAAACGTGCAAATATAAAACGCTCATTTATCAAAATAATATCAAATATTTGATTAATAAATTAGTTGCGTTTAAATTAACTTTGATAAAGGGCCTGTTCACATGGGAGTCCGTGCGTTGCGTTAAGGAAAAGATGACGTTGAGACGAAAATAAACCAATCATATGCCTCCAAACGATTAGTAATGAAATTTTTAACGCCTATGATTGGTTAATTTTCGTCTCAACGTCATCTTTTCCTTAACGCAACGCAATGGACTCCTATGTGAACAGGCCCTTATTAGGCTTAAAAAATGACAAAAAAAAACAAATTTTAATATAAAAATTTAAAGAGAAAATTTTTTTACTTGTAAACTATAATTTTATATTTTTGTTCTTGTGTTGGTGTACAGTTCAAAATGATTTATATAAAACTTAAATGATTATAATTATCTTGATACACAGAGCTATTTTGTTGTATTTTTTTATCTAATAAAAACATACGTATTTATTGTAATTTATATATTGCGCAAGCTTTTTCTTGTGGTGTGCCGCGGAATTATCGAAAAAAAAGATGTTGTGCCGTGGAAGATAAAAGGTTGCGGAGCTCTGGTCTAGAAAACGCTAGACCAGATCCAGAGGCTCTGTTGTACGAGCAAATGAAAAGCAGTAGCACATGAAAAGCAGTAATCCTCTGTTCAACTTTAACTTAGCGATCAGATTCTTTCGTCAATCGCTTTACTATCGCTATTTAAAAATTCAGCTGTGACGTTTCAGGGCAATAGTGATCGGATTATCAGGCAGTTTGAAGCAGTCTCTAAGTAAACAGCAATTCGGCCATGGGCCTGTTCACATAGGAGTCCGTTGCGTAGCGTTAAGGGAAAGATGACGTTGAGATGAAAATAAACCAATCATAGGCGTTAAAAATTTCATTGCTAATCCTTTGGAGGCCTATGATTGGTTTATTTCCGTCGCAACGTCATCTTTTCCTTAACGCAACGCAAAGTACTCCTATGTGAACAGGCCCTAAATCCCAATGCACGATCCACCGGGTTTTAATGATTTTCGCAAAACAATATCGTCGCCAAATGCGCTTGCTTCGTTTTCTGTTAACCTCTTTTTATTCTCATTTTGCTATTTCTTTTTCTCTTTTTGAATAATCGTAAAATAGTACGAATGTCAGAATTATCAAATATCAATAAAACTGACCCCAAGAATGATAATATCAGGAGATTTTCTTGGCGGAATCGCGTGAAAGACTTATATTCCTAGCATTGGCACGAAGATAACAGAAAAAAGTCGCCAAATGAGGAAGACCGTATATTAGGAATTATCATCTATATATATAAAACAGTTCCGTAACTGACTCACTGACTGACATACAACGCACAGACCAAACCGCTGGACCTAAAGGTTTGAAATTTTGCATGGCGATTCTTCTTACGGTGTAGGGGTGCACTAAGAAAGATTTAAAAAAAATTCCTCTTAGATTTTTACAAATTAAAATTTTAAGTTGTTTTTGTAACTTTTTTTTAAAGTTTGCATTTAAAATAATAATTTGAGGGTTATAAAATTTATATCACAAGAAAGATTATAGAAATTCCTTTAAAATGAAATCTTTTTCGAATCTGTACCTCCCTTTTCTGATTTTCGGTGAATTTTTAAAGATTAATTTTTAAAAATTAATTTATTAAATGCTGCTCACGTGATTTCTTTTTCTGGTACTTTAAATTAATTTATCGTCACGTGCATTACAACTAAATAGACAATTTTTTTTCTTTCTAATGCAGCAGACTATTGGATATTATCCAAAAAAATATCCCTTACGAATTTTTTCTATATATATATATATATATATATTTACATCAATTGTATACATTGATCGTCGCATTTATCTATACTTATATATAAAGAGAGAGCGATTTTGTACGTGGAGGGTAATCTCCAGAACCACTGCACCTATTTGAAAAATTCTTTAACTGTTTGAAAGGTACATTATTCCAGATGGACATAGGCTATATATTATGTATATCTGATCAGTAGAAATAAAGTTAGAGGCTTAATCCTAACAATCTCCATTGTTACCGATACTGTTCTCTACCGTTTTTGTGCCGAAGTCTTCAACGATCCTTAGCGAGGTGCTATCGCGGTGGGCTTCTGTTCTTACGATAGTGGTTCGAACCTAGCCGTTCTCCGGCACGCCTTTTTCTTTTAAAAAATTAACTTTAATTATTTAGTAACGTAATATTAATTTGAATATTATTTTAGGAATATTATTTTAAAAAAAACATTCTCTACTTAAAATCCTTTTTTTATTTTTTTATTTTTATTTCATCTCTTAACCTCTTTCTATCAACTATCTTTACTTATATATAAAGAGAGAGCGATTTGGTACGTGGAGGGTAATCTCCAGAACCACTGCACCTATTTGAAAAATTCTTTCACTGTTTGAAAGGTACATTATTCCAGATGGACATAGGCTATATATTATGTATATCTGATCAGTAGAATTAAAGTTAGGGGCTTAATCCTAACAATCTCCATTGTTACCGCTACTGTCCTCTACCGCTTTTTGTGCCTAAGTCTCCAACGATCCTTAACGTGGTGCTATCGCGGTGGGCTTCTGTTCTGACGTTAGCGGTTCGAAACTAGCCGTTCTCAGGCACGCTTTTTTCTTTTAAAAAATTAACTTTAATTATTAAATAACATAATATTAATTTGAATATTATTTTAAGAATATTATTTTTTAAAAAATTGAATATTTAAAAAAACATTCTTTACTTAAAATCCTTCTTTTATTTTTGAATAAAACTACGGTCTCAAGCACACCTTTAATTGTCCTCTACCGTTTTTTTACCGCAGTCTTCAACGATCCTTAGCGTGGTGCTATAGCGGTGGCCTTCTGTTCTTACGATAGTGGTTCGAACCTAGCCGTACTCCGGCAATCCTTTTTCTTTTAAAAAATTAACTTTAATTATTTAATAACGTAATATTAATTTGAATATTATTTTAGGAATATTATTTGACAAAATTTTTAATATTATTTTAAAAAAACATTTTCTACTTAAAATCCTTTTTTTATTTTTGTATTTTTATTTCATCTCTTAACCTCTTTCTATTAACTATCTATCTATACTTATATATAAAGAGAGAGCGATTTTGTACGTGGAGGGTAATAATCTTCAGAACCACTGTACCTATTTGAAAAATTCTTTCACTGTTTGAAAGGTACATTATTCCAGATGGACATAGGCTATATATTATGTATATCTGATTGGTAGAAATAAAGTTAGGGGCTTAATCCTAACAATCTCCATTGTTACCGCTACTGTCCTCTACCGCTTTTTGTGCCGAAGTCTTCAACGATCCTTAGCGTGGTGTTATCGCGGTGGGTTTCTGTTCTGACGATAGTGGTTCGAACCTAGCCGTTCTCCGGCACGCCTTTTTCTTTTAAAAAATTAACTTTAATTATTAACTAACGTAATATTAATTTAAGGTATTATTAATGTTAATTTTAAGGTAAAAAAAGATTTACAATTTATTGGCTATCAACTGGAAATTTATTGGTATAATATTTTGTTCATCCCGGACAAAGCCGGGACGGGCCGCTAGTTATAAATATATATATTTATTTTTTTGGCATTAATTGCATACATTGACCGATCTATTTAATTTGAATGTACTCAGTAGCGAAGCGCGGGTTTTCAGCTAGTATCTATATACAGTGGCTCCCAAAAGTGTTCGTACACTTACGAATTTCAATGAAATAGGGGTCTGTCCATTAATTAAAATGAATATTTCAGAATGGGTATTTAATAATAAGATCTATAATCTATTCTTAACAAAACTACATGAAATATTTTGAAAACATAGTAAAACTTTATTTTTAAGAAACCAGTAATCAAAAAGTAACAAAATCTTTACCTAACAAAAGTCATCGTACACTGAAATATTTTCGGATAAATTCATAATTAAAATTATTTTCTGGCGCTTTATTTTTATTTTTGAATTGTGGTGGCATTTAAACTATCGTTTGGCTTTAATTTTGGCTTACCTACTCCGTAATATTCTATTTATTATTTAAAAATGGCTCGTAATCGTAAAGAAACAAGAAACAGCATTTGAAAATTGATTATTTTTCCTCATAGTAGTTGTAAATCAGTTCGAAATATTGCTAAATTACTTAATTTATCCCATTCTACTGTGTAGTATGTGATAAAACTCTTTAAAGAAGAAAATCGGATCGAAAACAAGGTAAGAAAAGGTAGTCCGGCAAAGTTAACAAAACGTGATCAGAGATTTATAATTAGAAAATTTGCGAAAAATCCACGATTGAGTGCTGTAAAAGTTTCTGCAGAATTTAATCAAACATTTTCTACTTCAATTTCACCTGAAACTGTTCGACGAGTTCTCAGAGCAGCTGGATTACATGGGCGTTCTGCCCGTAGAAAATTTTTTGTGAGTGAGAAAAACAGAAAGCTTAGGATTTCCTTCGCACAATCAATGATAAATAAGCCCCAAACGTATTGGAATAATGTCTTATTTGCCGATGAAAGAAAGTTTAACATTTTTGGTTCCGATGGGCGTATAATTGTATGGAGAAGAAAAAATGAGAAACTTAATCCCAAGAACTTATTAAGAACAGTTAAACATAGCGGCGGGGGTGCATGTCAGCGTCAGGTCTAGGTAATTTGGTATTTATTGATGGCATAAGGAATCATGCTGTTTATATAAATATTTTAAGAGACAATTTAAAATTATCAGCCCAAAATTTGGGTATTGGAAATAACTTTGATATTTATCAAGATAACGATCCTAAGCACACGGCTCTCAACGTTCGTATCTGGTGTCTCTATAATTGTCCACAAGTTTTGAAAACACAGCCTCAATCACCAGATTTAAACCCAATAGAACATATCTGGAGAGAACTGGATGTTCGAGTACGAAAACACGATGTCACATCGTGGACATCGGCACTCCTCTTATTTCGACTCAGCCGGTGGAATTGATGAGTTTTCCACATGTGTTGCAGGCACATCAAAAGGAACGCTAATGTGCAAAAGTCGCCAAATAACCTTTCTTTTCTTCTTCCCGCAGTCAGCACGTATGTTGCCGATCAGCGGCGGCATCCATTAAAATATCAATGAAGTATGTCCCGGGCCCAAATGGATTTCAGGTTTCCTTGAAAGGGTCGGCACGAGCGGAAGTGACCTCCATCGGCCCGGAAGTCAAGGTTGTTCCAGCAATTCGTGGAGTCTTCTAGATTCTTCTAGAAAGATTGGAAAAAAAGGATAAAAGGACTCCCCTTCTTTGTCTGGGGACTTTTTTTAGCTGACCGACTTGTGAGACCGACAGCGCTGGAGTGCGCCGGGTCTGTGATTAATCTCTTGAGAGATTTGCACGGGTTTGCTCTGAACAGAGACCGTGGATAAGGATATTTGGCTTGTGTTAGCCAGGGAAATTCTTGTAATAAATTATGTTTTGTAAATATATTAAGGTTTAATAAAACCTTTTGTACATATGTAAACAAGTTTCCTTCTCAAATTATTCCGTTTCGTGTTTTAACTTGTTTCACGAAGTTGGTTATTGATCGCTATGGGCCACATTAACATAGCTGGTGGCAGTCCGCTGGGATTATTCCAGAGTAAATTGGAATTTGAGTCCACGTAGGACGGTGCGTCTGCAGTTCCAGAGGATCGAGAAGTGGAGTCTTCACTAATCGGGGAGCAGCACGGAGACTAGGATAGAAGCAAGACCGAGCAGCCTAAAAAGAGGACACCTTGGAGAGAAAGTCAATCAGCGGGTCGAGCTGGATGCAACGAATAAGAAGGTGAGTCCATTCGAAAATCTTTTTAGAGAGGTCTGAGTTTAAGTCGCCAGGCGCGTGAAATAAAAAAGTAGTTTGGGAAAACTAAAAATCCCTTAGGGGAAGATAGAATTTTGATTAGTGGTAATCAAGGTATGTGTGAGTAATCCATACGGAATCTCACAGCACGTTTGTGCAGAAAGAGAAAAACGGTACTCAGTTTGGGAGACGTTGTTTGAATTGTGCTATAAAAATATTTATAGGTGTATAGTGTAATATATGTTCTAGTGTGATACATGTTCTAGTGTGACATACGTTCTAGAGTTATATATGTTCTAGTGTGATTTTGGTTCTATATTTTAGACGTATTGGTAGAAGGTGATATATGCCTAAAGGTTTAAAGTGCTAGGATATTGTATATGTGTAGCTAGTGTATTCTAGACCGGGAAAATTGTGTTACGGTACTAGGGGTGACCGGTTAGGTTAATACAAAAAAAAAAAAATGGAAGCTTTTCTGTGCAAACAGACTAAAAATGTCCTCTTGGCTTTGGCCGAGGAATTTGATACTGAGGTTTCGGTAAACGACAAAAAGTTAGCGCTTGCAAAGAAAATTATGGGGGCATCCGATTTCAAAGAAAATGTAATTGAAGCATTTATAGAATCGATAATAGAACAGCAAGAGGCTGATAGGCGTCGTGAGAAAGAACAGCAAGAGGCTTATAGGCAACAGCTGGAGGATGATAGGCGGTTTGAGTTGGAAAAAATGCGCATCCAGGGTAGTGTCGAAACGAGCAGTGTAAGCTCGAACGACTCTAACTTAGAGACAGATAGAGGTTTTCGAACCAGTTTGAGAGATTTGGTCCCCAAATTTGACCCCCTCTCAGGAGATATAACGCTGTTCCTTATGCTTTTCGAAAGACAAGCGGAAAAAACAAAGGTGCCCTCTATCCATTGGGTCAGTCAATTGATCCCGCTATTACCGGTTGAAATATCAGAAATTATTGTGAAGGAACCGGGAGAAAAAGGGGATGATTACCCTCACATAAAATCGCTGTTATTAAAACGGTTCAGACTAGGCACGGGTGCTTTGCGTGCCAAGTTCCTAACCCATCAAAGGAAACCGGGAGCATTGTGGTCCGACCTAGCTTATGAGTTAAAAGGATATTTGGAAAATTGGCTTGAGTCAGTGAACGTTAGCGATTTCGAGGCTTTGAAAGAGCTAATGGTCACGGAACAAATTAAAAAACGCGTCCCGATGGAAATTAGGGAAAAATATGTAGAAGATTGGGACGAGTTGAGGAATGTATCTATAATCACGGATAAGTGCGACAAATATGAAAGCGTACACTATAATGGAAAAAACAAGACGAAAGGTTATGGGGAAAAAACCGGGCCAGGAAAAAACAAAAGGTCAGACTTACGGCAAAAATAAAGACGAGAGTAAATCTAAATCAGAGGTAGGAAATAAAAATGAGGAAACGAGTAACACGAATTGGCGAAAAGAGCAGTCATATGAGAGGAAGAAGGCTTTGACTTGTTATTTTTGCGGGGAAACTGGGCATTTCAAGAATGAGTGCCCGAAATACCAAAAAAATTCAACGAAAGACGAAGTAATTAACCATGTCGTGACGGGGGTAGATCTAAGCAGTTGCTTTAATCCTTACTTGAAAAAGGCGGTAATCAACGGTGTACCCAGACAATATTTGAGGGACACGGGGGCGGAAATTGATCTATGTGATA
Source organism: Dolomedes plantarius (assembly GCA_907164885.2). Lineage (NCBI taxonomy): Eukaryota > Metazoa > Arthropoda > Arachnida > Araneae > Dolomedidae > Dolomedes > Dolomedes plantarius. The sequence continues at coordinate 95,678,819 of OU015495.1, forward strand.
GGTCATGGGTGACGAATGAGGACCTGATAGGAGAAGGCATTTGGGTAAGACAACCTCTGGACGATAAATGTATTCGTTTGCCTTTGGCTTGGGTTCAAATTGAGAGTGATTTTGGGAGCGTCTGGACAAAAGCGGCGGTCAAACCGAACGGGGTTGACCAGGGTTATTATCTGCTGGGAAACAAGACCGCTGAGTTAATTGAGAAAAAATTAAATAGTGCTCCAATAAATGCGGTTTTTACGCGGAGCCCAGCTAAAGAGACTGAACAAAACATGGTCAAAGCGAGCCCGACAATAGAGGAGTCTAAACCGGAAGTTTTTCTAAACGGCCCCTATTCAGAGTCTCCGATAGTTGAAATCCCCGAGGATTTAGCGCGGGAACAAGAGGAATGTCACACGTTAGCCGTCATACGAGAAAAGGTGAAGACAGGTGACTCGGAGGAATTCCCGAGGGAGAATGGTAGACTCGCGCGGGTTACAAAGTCGAAACAGGGGGACTCGGAGGAATTATTAGAAAAATTCTGGCAGTTTGGTCTGGTTAAAATGAATGTAGAAAATAGAAGGACAGCGAGCCTGATTAGATACAGTTGGACAGGGAGGTTACCCAAGGTTGGGAAACTCAGGGCTAATGTACTAAAACGGGAATTACTTCTGGTAGCATTTAGGACGCCGAATTGCGTAAGGCATAGAAAAAAGGCGGGAAGCCAGGGTTTTGTAAAATTTAAGAGGAAATTTAGGGGAAGAAAGTATTCCGTTAAATTCAAAATAAAAACGTGTAAGAAATACTCGGGAAGGCAACCTAGAAATTTCGGAAGACTGAGACAAAACCGAAAATTGAAAATTTTCGCGAGGGCGAAGATTATTGGACTCTGGACATTGGAAGATTCTGGACAGGTTGATTTTAGGAGGCCGAATGAAAGGGTTTCCATGAAAATACAGCGTAAGCGAGATGCTTCGAGGAGGATTAATTCCAAAATTAAAGGAATAAAATTGTGTGAAAATGATGAACCGAGTCAGTCATCTCGGGAAATCGAACGTTAAGTTCAGAGAGTTATCTGAATATTATGTATGTACATATTTTTGGTATGAAATGTGAGTTATAATTGTATGAAATTTGGTATTGTTGTAATTGCATAATTTAGAAAATTAAGGTTATTAAATTATAGTGATGAAATGTATTAAATTGGTTGTGAGTGTGAATACCTAGTTAAGAATTGAATGTGTTCTATTGTAATGAAGTGTATTACGTTAGGTATGATGGTAAATTCGTAACCTAAGAATGGAGAAATTAATCCATTGTGATGAAATCTTAGTAATTAATTTTTAATTTGTTTGTGCATCCATAAGTAAGTGGACCAATTAATTTTGATTATTTGATTATGGAAATTATTTAAAGATTTGTATTGCGTTTCACAGTGAAAATTAGTTAAAGTTTTTTTTTATTTGTTAGTATTTTAGGTCTAATAGTATGATTGTTTCTGTTCCGTGAATAGAATGTGAGGCGGTTTTGCCTATTGTCATGTCTGGTTCAGGTTGAACGGACAAAGGAAAGTCCAAATGAATTGTGTAAATTCTAGTGGTTGAGTCAGTTGTGAACCAACGACTAAATGGAAAAATTTAAGAAAACTGTGAGTCGTTTGACGAGCAGGTTGTAAGTTATCATTGTGTTGAATTCTTAGGGTGAAGTTTTAAGTACTATTGTTAAAGGTGCTAAGTTGTAAACTGATTATGTGTAAAATGATTGGAATTTTTAGCATGTCAATAAGTGTAAAGTGACTGTATGTTTTTATATAACTATGGTAGCGGTGTTTTAATCTCATGTTTTAAGAAGTTGTGAGTAGAAGTTATTTCAGTGTATAATTGTGTTTATTCTTTTTGTAACCGCTATAAAATGTTTCTGATGTGTCAACATAATGTGTAGAGACGAAGGTTTGACTGGTAGGCTCTCGAACTGAGTACTAAGAAGGGGTTGGTGTTAGAGTTTCGAGTGCGCGGTAGGTCTGGTATTAAGCCATTAAGATAGGGCTCAAATAAGCCATTGTGTGAAAGACCTCTCCGAAGGATTACCTCGTTTGGACGTACACCTGTGACTTTAGTCTTTTTAAAATATAAAAAGACTTGATGGGAGGAGGAGCTGTCACATCGTGGACATCGGCACTCCTCTTATTTCGACTCAGCCGGTGGAATTGATGAGTTTTCCACATGTGTTGCAGGCACATCAAAAGGAACGCTAATGTGCAAAAGTCGCCAAATAACCTTTCTTTTCTTCTTCCCGCAGTCAGCACGTATGTTGCCGATCAGCGGCGGCATCCATTAAAATATCAATGAAGTATGTCCCGGGCCCAAATGGATTTCAGGTTTCCTTGAAAGGGTCGGCACGAGCGGAAGTGACCTCCATCGGCCCGGAAGTCAAGGTTGTTCCAGCAATTCGTGGAGTCTTCTAGATTCTTCTAGAAAGATTGGAAAAAAAGGATAAAAGGACTCCCCTTCTTTGTCTGGGGACTTTTTTTAGCTGACCGACTTGTGAGACCGACAGCGCTGGAGTGCGCCGGGTCTGTGATTAATCTCTTGAGAGATTTGCACGGGTTTGCTCTGAACAGAGACCGTGGATAAGGATATTTGGCTTGTGTTAGCCAGGGAAATTCTTGTAATAAATTATGTTTTGTAAATATATTAAGGTTTAATAAAACCTTTTGTACATATGTAAACAAGTTTCCTTCTCAAATTATTCCGTTTCGTGTTTTAACTTGTTTCACGAAGTTGGTTATTGATCGCTATGGGCCACATTACCATAACGACATTCCCACGAAAAGCGAACTAAAAGCAATTATGATGGAGGAATGGATGAACATTGATGCAAAAATTACAAAAGAACTAAAGCAATCTATTCCCAGACGTTTAAAAGCTGTTGTGGATGCTAAAGGATATCCTACTAAATATTAATTTAACGAAAAATTAGAATATTTACTAATATGTAGAGATTTTTTACAAGTGTACGATGACTTTTGTGAGATAAAATTTTTGTTACTTTTTGATCACTGGTTTCTTAAAAATAAAGTTTTGCTATGTTTTCAAAATATTTCATGTACTTTTGTTAAGAATAGATTATAGATCTTATTATTAAATACCAATTCTGAAATATTCATTTTAATCAATGGATAGACCTCTATTTCATTGAAAATCGTAAGTGTACGAACACTTTTGGGAGCCACTGTATATAAAACTGTTCCGTAACTGACTCATTCACTGAGTGACATACAACGCACAGACCAAACCGCTGGACCTAAAGGGCTGAAATTTTGCATGGGGATTCTTCTTATAGTGTAGGGGTGCACTAAGAAAGATTTTTGAAAAATTCCTCTTAGATTTTTTTAAATTAAATTTTTAAGCTGTTTTTGTTACTTTTTTAAGTTTGCATTTAAAATAATAATTTGAGGGTTATACAATTTATATCACGAGAAAGATCATAAAAATTCCTTTAAGATGAAATATTTTTCGAATCTTTACCTCCATTTCCTGATTTTTGGTGAATTTTTAAAAATTAATTTTTAGAATTTAATTTATTAATATTGATCACGTGACTTCTTTTTCTGGTACTTTAAATAAATTTATCGTCACAAGCATAAAAACTAAATAGACAAAAAAAAATTTTTTTTTCTTTATAATGCGGCAGACGATTGGACATTATCCAAAAAAATATTAAAATACAGTAAAAAAAATGTTCTACAAACTGTACTATATTCTTTAGTATTCTTTATATTAGATTTAATTTCAACATCTTCTTCTACATTATTTTGTCTATAAAAATATCTCTTACGATTTATATATATATATATATATATATATATATATATATATATATATATATATATATATATATATATATATATATATATACAGTGGCTCCCAAAAGTGTTCGTACACTTACGAATTTCAATGAAATAGGGGTCTATCCATTAATTAAAATGAATATTTCAGAATGGGTATTTAATAATAAGATCTATAATCTATTCTTAACAAAACTACATGAAATATTTTGAAAACATAGTAAAACTTTATTTTTAAGAAACCAGTCATCAAAAAGTTACAAAAACTTTATCTCACAAAAGTCATCATACACTGAAATATTTTCGGATAAATTCATAATTAAAATTATAGTCTGGCGCTTTATTTTTATTTTTGAATTGTGGTGGCATTTAAACTATCGTTTGGCTTTAATTTTTGCTTGCCTACTCTGTAATATTCTATTTATTATATAAAAATGGCTCGTAGTCGTAAAGAAACAACAAACAGCATTCGAAAATTGAATATTTTTCATCATAGTAGTGGTAAATCAGTTCAGAATATTGCTAAATTACTTAATTTATCCCATTCTACTGTGCAGTATGTGAAAAAACGCTTTAAAGAAGAAAATTTGATCGAAAACAAGGTAAGAAAAGGCCATCCGGCAAAGTTAACAAAACGTGATCAGAGATTTATAATTTGAAAATTTGTGAAAAATTCACGTTTGAGTGCTATAAAAGTTTCTGCAGAATTCAATGAAACATTTTCTACTTCAATTTCACCTGAAATTTTTTGACGTGTTCTCAGAACAGCTGGATTACATGGGCGTTCTGACCATAGAAAATTTTTTGTGAGTGAGAAAAACAGAAAGTTTAGGCTTCCCTTCGCACTATCAATGATAAATAAGCCCCAAACTTATTGGAATAATATCTTATTTGCCGAAGAACATTTTTGGTGCTGATGGGCGAATAATTCTATGGAGAAGCAAAAAATGAGGAATTTAATCCCAAGAACTTAGTAGGAACAGTTAAGGATGCCGGTGGAGGTATCCTTGTGTGGGGGTGCATGTCAGCATCAGGACTAGGAAATTTGGTATTTATTGATGGCATAATGAATCACGCTGTTTTTATGAATATTTTAAGAGACAATTTAAAATTATCAGCTCAAAATTTGGGTATTGGAAACAACTTTGTTTTTTATCAAGATAACGATCCTAAGCACACGGCTCTCAACGTTCGCATCTGGTGTCTCTATAATTTTCCACAAGTTTTAAAAACACCACCGCAATCGCCAGATTTAAACCCAATAGAACATATTTGGAGAGAACTGGAGGTTCGAGTACGAAAACACGACATTCACACGAAAGCGAACTAAAAAGAATTATGATGGAAGAATGGATGAACATTGATGCAAAAATTACAAAAGAACTAAAGTAATCTATTCCCAGACGTTTAAAAGCTGTTGTGGATGCTAAAGGATATCCTACTAAATATTAATTTAATGAAAAATTAGAATATTTATTAATATGTAGAAATTTTTTACAAGTGTACGATGACTTTTGTGAGATAAAGTTTTTGTTACTTTTGGATTATTGGTTTCTTAAAAATAATGTTTTACTATGTTTTCAAAATATTTCATGTAGTTTTGTTAAGAATAGATTATAGATCTTATTATTAAATACCCATTCTGAAATATTCATTTTAGACCCCTATTTCATTGAAAATCGTAAGTGTACGAACACTTCTGGGAGCTACTGTATATATATATAAAAAACAGTTCCGTAACTGACTCACTGACTGACATACAACGCACAGACCAAACCGCTGGACCTAAAGGGCTGAAATTTTGCATGGAGATTCTTCTTATGGTGTAGGGGTGCACTAAGAAAGATTTTTGAAAAATTCTTCTTAGATTTTTTAAAATTAAATTTGTAAACTGTTTTAGTGACTTTTTTTAAGATTGCATTTAAAATAATAATTTGAGGGTTATAGAATTTATATCACGAGAAAGATCATAAAAATTCCTTTAAAATGAAATCTTTTTCGAATCTTTACCTTCATTTTCTGATTTTTGGTGAATTTTTAAAGATTAATTTTTAGAATTTAATTTATTAAATGCTGATCACGTAATTTCTTTTTCTGGTACTTTAAATAAATTTATCGTCACGTGCATAACAACTAAATAAACAAAATTTTTTTTTTCCTTGCTAATGCGGCAGATGATTGGACATTATCCAAAAAAATATTAAAATACAGTAAATGAAATGTTCTACAAACTGTACTATATTAACTGTACTATATTCTTTAGTATTCTTTATATTAGATTTAATTTGAATATTTTCTTCTACATTATTTTGTCTATAAAATTATCCTTTACGATTTTCTTATAAATATATATATATATATATATATATATATAAATATATTTTACATCAATTGTATACATTGATCGTTGTATTTATCATATAACATATACAGATGGAGTACAAAATAATACGAACACCTGTGAAAAAGTATGACGTATTTCACACCTGCAGTACAGCCGCGCCACCTGCAACAGAAGTCTGCCACCTAGTGAGCGTGAAGAGGAAGGCATCAGTCTCTCAACAGCAGTCACCTACATTGCACGCTTCTATCGAACTGTCTGTGATAAGTTGAAATGTCAGACCTGTCAGAGTTCCAAAGAGGAAAGATAGTTGGAGCGCGTTTAAGTGGAGCGGAAACAGCAAACCTTTTGGGGTTTGCAAGGAGTACGCTATCAGCCGTTATGACAGCGTACACGAAAGAGGGTAAGACGACGTCTTCAAAGCACAACAGTGGCCGAAAGTCCAAGCTTGCTGATAGGGATAGACGGGTCTTGAAGCGCATAGTATCCCAAAAGCACAAGCAATCGTTATCCGACATAACATCCGAAATGAACAGTCATCTCCAGGACCCCGTTTCAACAAAAACTGTCAAAAGGGAACTTCATGCTGCGAACATTTATGGCAGAGTGGCAATTCGTAAACCCTTGGTGACAGCAACTAATGTTTTCAAGCGACGCCAATGGTGCAGAGATAACAAAGGCTGGTCCCCACAGCAGTGGCAACAGGTAATATGGTCAGATGAATCGTCATTCACCCTATTTCAGACGACCGGACGCGTTTATGTCTGGAGAACGCCAAAAGAAGCGTTTCATCCTGAATGCTTCTAGCCGACTGTGAAGCATGGGGGTGGCTCCATTATGGTATGGGGTGCGATATCTTGGCGCGGTCTTGGGCCACTTGTTATTCTGCATGGGAGGATCAAATCCAATCACTATCTAAGCGTTCTAGGGGATCATGTCCATCCTTTTGTCCAGACTGTATTCCCTGGAGAGCGACCGCTTTTTCAAGACGACAACGCCCCTATCCACACTGCTAGGTGTGTTAAAGAATGGTTCGAAGAGCATGACGATGCAGTTGAACATCTCGCCTGGCCCCCTCAGTCTCCGGACTTGAATATTATTGAAGATTTATGGCAATATTTGGAGTCCAAACTTCGTTCCCGATTTCCACCTCTATCCGGACTTTCGGAATTAGAGACCGCTCTGCAGGAGGAATGGCTTAATATTCCTTTAAATATTGTCCATGACCTTTATGCATCTATCCCACGTCGCATTAAATCTGTACCTCAGTCAAAGAGTGGTCCAACCCACTATTAATAAAGATTTTCCATTATTTCACAAGTGTTCGTATTATTTTGTCCACCATCTGTATATATATTTGGCATGAATTGCATACATTGACCGTTGTATTTAATTTGAATGAACTCCGTAGCGAAGTACGGGTTTTCAGCTAGTATATATATATATTTTACATCAATTATATACATTGATCGTTGTATATATATATATATATATATATATATATATATATATATATATTGGCATTAATTGCATACATTGACCGTTGTTTTTACTTTGAATGTACTCCGTAGCGAAGTGCGGGTTTTCAGCTAGTACACACACACACACACACACACACATATATATATATATATGTGTGTGTGTGTGTGTGATAATAACGGCCCACCATTATATATATAAAGCGTATTTAAAACTATCCTGTTAATAAAGTACGACCCCTTTTCTAAAATTGCAACCTAAAAGTAAAATAAGATAAATTATATTATCCCTGCAGATCATTATACAGGCACGTGAAGTAGCTGAACTCAATAACATCCCCAGATATGAGTGTTAGAAGTTATGAGATTCCGAATGTCAGTATAGTGTCAAAATTCTTGAAGAGCCCTCGAACCACTCTGAAGTTATGTCTTCTATAACGTCAAAACCCCCACTTTATAAGAACTTTATAGCCACTTATCCTGCACTCAGGTCAATAGGTCGCGGTTCTAACTAGCGCGGGATCTAGCAGTAAAGTCCCCGGGCAAAAACTTAAGTGGACACGTGAACTCCACGAATCTAAAGTCGCCCAATTAAAATATTAAGAAGTTTTAGGCCCTCTGGCGTCAATATCGCAAAGCACTTATTTACTATTTGCGTGAAAAGAAGATTTCTGTCTCTTGGTGTCTAACTCTCGTTTCTGTCGGACCTGCTGTCCGATATGATGTAAAATCTGCGTTCTGAATGCAGATTTAGCACACACCCGGCACACACCCGGCAGGGACCGGTGGCGTTGCTATTGTGTGTGTCCAATTGTGAAGATACCTGTGTTTTGCTGAATGATATTTGTCTACATTAGAATCCGGAATAAATTAATATGCGTCGCATCTCTGTTCTGTGTGTCCCTTCAATGCCTTTCATCTCTATGTGGGTTTCTTCCCCGATGTGTCAACAGCTCTCGTGAAATGGTCTTCATCTCCTGACACTCCGGCTACGTCTACAACATGTTTGTGTTTCATCTCCGCTACATAGTGTAAAGTTAAAGTTTATCGTGCGCGTATGCCGAGCGCATCACAAGAGTCGGCTGGACCCCTGCGTGGGAAGAGAAAGTGGTTGTTTTCACACACCCCGCCAAATCCGTTTTGTTTACGTTGAGTGTTTTGATTACGCTGTGAACGTCGTTCCAGATCATCGCAGTATATTCTCCTAGTGCTCGAATAAGTATTTACACGTTTCTTCTATCTTCAGTGTGAGGAATTTTACAGCATAAAATTATTGAGCTTTCTCCTTCTCGTGATCGTGAAAATTCTATTACTAAAATATGTTGTGCTCCCATCTTGAAAAATTTGTGCAGTTTCTCCATCTGGTGTTTGTGTTTGAAAATTAGTGCTTGATCGTTCCTTTAGTGTGTTTTTCGTCGATACGACTTGTGTTCTACATTGCATCTGGTTTTGCTGCAACGGGAAGAAAATTGTGTAAAACGTCAGCTGCTTGTTCCTGGGCTACCGTATCAAACTTCATTTCGTGAGAACTTTTTGCAAATTGAAAAAATGTGTAATTATCTTTTAAGAGTCATCACTTCGAGTTTCGTACTTACGTACTCACAGTGTGTACTGTCCTGCAAGGAGAGAAAAACAAGTGGTGTGCAGTTTTGGTTCCATGTGCCTTCATTCCAACGTATGCATCAATAAAAAATGTTCTTGTTTTTGAAATTAAAATGTTCACTTTAAAGGAAATTAAAGGTAGGTCAGAAGAAAATAAGAAAATGAAAATGATCTAATTGATTTATAGTGATGATATTTTATTTTTGTACGGTATTTATGTGAGTGATATTTATATTATTGAAAGTTTTATGTAATATATTGATGTTTTTACGTTCTGGAAAACTGCTAATCATGTTTGAGAGTGATGACACAATACCCCCTACCAATGCTCTATTGCCAAATGTAGCCGACGAGAGTGCTCCAATCGAACCTAAATCAGTAATTACTAGCACTAGTAATGTAATACCCCCTACCAATGTCAACATACCAAATGTACTGGATCAAAGTACTTCAATGGAACCTAAATTAGTAGCCGCCAACACCAGTACTGAATTAAAAATGCTTAGTACTGCTGAACATTTATTAGTACTGCTGCATTATTAGTTTTGAGGCCCAAGCTGGCATGAATCTGGATTCATGGCTAAACTATTTTAACCGAAAGTGTCAGGAAAGTTGTAAAAATGAGGAATGGAAAATAAATAACTTAAGTAAATATTTAAAGGGGAAAGCACTTACTGTTTTTATTAATTCTTGTTTAGTTCTTCAAAAGTGGGAAGAATTATGTTTAATTTTGAGGGAAAATTTCACAGAAATCAATGTAGTCTCATTTAGCGAGTTCACTAATCTCAAATTAAAGGATGCTAAAGGGGTTACTGATTATTTCCATAAGAAATTGGCGTGTGGTCGAAAGCTGGGATTATCAAACAGTCTACTAATGGAGGGTTTAACTGATGGTCTTCCTCCAAATCTTCAGCAGTTGATGGCGCTTAGTCCTCCTGCTACCCCAACAGCATGGCTCACTTTAATTTCTAAATTGCTTAAAAGTTAAGAGACACATGCTGAATCTAACAGTCCCAGACCTCAACAAGCAAATAATTTTTTCAGTCCTAGAACTCCCCAAAATAACAGATTTAATTTTAGACCTGGAATTCAACGACCACCATATTATCGAAATTTCAACAGTCTCAATCCAAATAATTTCAATAACCCATATCCAAGATTTCAACCACCAAGAACTCAGTATAATAATGTCCATTCCCAAACTCAACTGTCTCCAGCTCCATGTAGAGAATGTACAGGGAGAGGAATACTGAATGCATATCATTGGGTGCAGACGTGCCCCTTTCGAAATGCACTTAATAATCCGATGGTTCCTCAAGTAGTGGAAAACACTGAGAGTCAGATACCTAACCTTAATGATAACAACCAGATTTGACAATTGAAAGTATTCGGATACATAAATAAGAGGCCAATTCCTTGTGTGATAGATACTGGTAGCTCCTTGTCTATCATCCCCTCGATTTTGACAACCCAACATAGACTAAAAATACAGACGTCTGAAAGACTTTTAGTCAAACAAGCAAAAGGCCTTCTCCAATTAAAGAGATCATGTTTAATTAACTTATGCATTGGAAATGTTACTATAAAGGTAAAAATGTACGTTATAGACAATGATTTACCTTATATAATCCTGGGATTACCAGAATGTGGACAATTTCAAATAAATATTGACTGTAATTCTATGCAAATTTATCAAAATGGACTAATAATTCCAAGTAATAACATGTTTATGTGTACACCAATGTCATTTCATATTAATAATAATGAGTCCAAATATGTAAATCTTAAACCAAATGTAAGTCAAAATGTAAACAATGTAGGTACTGAGTTGGTTCACATTCCTCTGACCTCTGAAAACAATTCTGAAAATTTCCAGACTGTCAATAGAGGGAATGATGAACTCAATTCTTTACTGTATAAATACTCGCATATATTTTATGAGGACAAGTATGATATAGGGTTAATTAGGGTTGAACCCCAGCGTGTTAGACTTACGTCTGAGCTTCCTGTGTCCTTAAGACCTTATCGTACTTCTCCTAAAGAAGAAGAGGAAATAAAAAGCCAGATTGAGAAATTGTTACAAGCAGCTATTATAAGAGAAAGTAGTAGCTCATACTCGTCTCCCGTCACTTTGGCTTTTAAGCGTGATGAAGGCAAGCGTACAAGATTATGTATAGGTTTTAGAAAATTAAATGCAATTACCAAAACAGATACTGAGCCTTTACCCCGCATAGATTGCCTATTAGACAAATTATGTCAAGCTAAAATATTTTCAACACTAGATTTAACTTCAGGCTACTGGCATATTCCAATTCACCCTCAGGATATTGAAAAACTTGCCTTTTCAACAAGTTTCGGATTATTTGAATGGCTTCGTCTACCGTTTGGCTTAAAAAATGCCCCAGGAATCTTTAACAGAACCATTCGTAGAATTTTGGCTAAATATAAGATTAACTTTGCTTATAACTATTTCGATGATATTATTATTTTTTCTTCATCTGAAGAGGAGCATTGGCAACACTTACAACAAATTTTTGAAATCTGTACGAAAGAAAACATTAAACTTAAATTATCTAAATGTGTGTTCGCCAAAGACAAAATTAATTTTCTTCGTTATGAAGTTCAACAAGGAAAAATTACTCCAAATAATGCCAACATTGATAGTATTCAGAAGTTACAACCTCCTAAGAATATAAAGGAGTTGCAACGTTTCTTAGGATCTATCAATGTATATAATAAGTTTATCCCTAAGTATGCTCAAATTCGGTATCCATTAAATAGACTTTTGAAAAAAAATGTTAAGTGGAATTGGACGGAAGAATGCCAGAGTGCATTCGAAAAATTAAAACGTGTTAATTTCTAAACCTGTTCTTCAATTATATGATCCTAAATTACCATGTCATGTATATGTTGATGCCTCAAAAAATGCAGTTGGAGCTGTGTTGAAACAGCCTGATGCCTCTAATATATTACATCCTGTTGCATATCATTCAAGGACTTTACGTAATTATGAACAAAATTATGCTATCACAGAATTAGAATGTTTGTCGATTGTGGATGTTTTAGACAAATTCTACTATTATCTCCATGGCCAAAAATTTGTCATTCATACTGACCATGCGGCTCTTGTTTGGCTCAAAAAAGTAAAAAATCTAAGAGGTCGGTTATTCCGCTGGTACTTAAAACTCAGTATATTTGATTATGAAATCAAATACCTAAAAGGCTCCACAAATATCGAAGCTGATATGCTCTCAAGGCATCCTGTTTCCCAACATCTTCAACATACTGTACATTTATTAGACCTGGATGAAATTAAAACACAACAGAAAAATGACAACCTTCATGATCCAAAGTATCAAGAGATAAATGATGTAATCATATTAAAAAGAAAAATCTACATAAAATTGTTATTCCTATGTCACTACGTTTAAAAGTGTTGCAAAAGTGTCACGATCAATTTGGTCATCCTGGTGTACAAAAAATTCTAAACTTTATTACCCCTCGGTATTATTGGCCTCATATAACTGAGGATATTGCAAAGTTTGTCAAACACTGTGCAACATGCCAATTTAACAAGAAATCAAAATTGAAAAAATTTGGACTTATGCAAATTGTACCTCCAACAGATAAACCTTTTGAATGTATTTCTGTTGATACTGTCGGTGGCTTTAACTACTATAATTCTACAAAAAATATCTCCACATTGCCATAGACCAGGGGTTCTCAACCTTTCAGGCTGTGTGCCCCCCTTTGAACACTGATGTAAGGTCACGCCTCCCCCACCACCACTACAATATATGGTCAATACAAGTAGTACAATCGGAATTTGAAACTGAAGCTGGTTATTAAATGAAAATATAGAATAGATAATTTCATATACAAAATTTAATATTGCTACTCATATCTTAATTTGGAACATATTATTATTAGAACATTTGAAATCAAAGAATTAAATACAGATCAAATATATATGAGGTAATCAAGGATCTAGGTGAGGTTGGCATGTAATACCAGTCACTTTCGCAACATCAATGAGAGGGCTGGAACTGTTTGTCCTTGACAAGATTTTGAATATTAGGTTTAAAGTGTGACAATGCACACCTCAGGTCACTTTCAACGTCCAGCTTTGCTCGATATTTTGACTTTATGTATGCTAATGCTGAAAATCCAAATTCACAGAGATATGTGGATGAAAACTGCACTAACAACCTCGAAGCTTCCAAAGCAACTTCTGGGTAAACAGGAAAATAGCGTAACCAAAAGTTTTCAACATCCATGCTTTCGAATTCCGCGTTTGCTTGAGAATCATATTTTAGGTCGATTGCCTGTTCCTGAATATGATCAGGAAGTATACCTACGTCGATTTTAAAAGGATCTCTTGTCAACTTAAACTCGCAGTTCTCTGAACTAAAATCTGGAAAAAAGTCTGTAATTTCATTCTGCAATGCTACCAAATGCCCTGATATAAGTAGCCCAGTCAAAATAGGTTTTATGGCTAAAAAAAATATGAAAGTTTTGAAAATTGGTGGAGATGTTGGTTTGGGCATACTGTTGAACATACTAAAAGTCCCCACCGATCAGACTTGCGCTTTCGCCTCCGTCTTGGAAAATGTGTAGACATTTTTGGTTTTTTGCAAGTAACTTCAGAAATATTGATTTTATGTAAAAAAATTGAATACAAAAATTGAATAACATTAAATTATGAACAAAAACATCATTTACATTTTTTTATAAGTCTAACACGAACAAAGATAATTGACTTTGAAAATAGCGAACAATCACGCGCTGGACGCGGATGCGCGGGTCATCCCCATCGCGATGGGGGGATGACCCGCGTATGTGCCCCAAAAGTCTTGCACACGCACGTTTGTCAAACCTCTGCATATCAAAGCTCGAGATAAAGTTGCAGCAACATCCAATCCATTGTTATCAGGTTGTATTGTGAGGTTTGGTGGATTCTATCGCTGTATGTCATACTTAGGTTGCATTAGGTACATAATGGCTGGATGTGGGGGAAAATAAATTCGAAATTTGATGTATGCAACTACGTCAGTAGAAAAAAACGTTGCCTGGCCATGCATACGCTAGAAAAATCCTAGCTTATTTATTTATCCAAACAGCTTTAGCAAAAATAATTTCTGACGCCATGGACATCTGATTTCTAAAGCAGTAATTTCCATGAGTTTTTTAAAGATTTTGAAGGCCTTTTATGTGTATTTTTAAATAACTTGGGAAATATTAACTTTATGTAAAAAAAATTTTATACAAAAATTAAAGAACATTAAATTGTGTACAAAAAATATTAAATACATTTTGCCGTAACCCCAACACGAACTAAAATATTGACTATTAAATGCGGGTTGATTATGAATGTAGCATCCAAGTCTCGGTGCAGGCGCTTTCCTTTGAATTCTCTCCTCTCCCTCTTTTGGGCAATCTTTAAACACAAGAAAATAGACAAATGTTTTTTGGTATGTAGATAATTGATAATTTTTTATTTTATAAACGAATGTAATAAAATTGGATTTATTCACTACCATATTTTCATTGTATATATTTTTTTAAGCTTACCTACTTTATGCTTGTCGTGCTTTTTTCGATACGGGATTGTTCGCGTCGTCAGTCTTGAAATGAACGTCTATGGGCGAGCTAGCACCACCTCATTCATCAATTCCTTTTATTGGGTTCTCATGATCTACAGTGCAATAACTGCAATAGGGTATGTCATTGTGACATACCACATTGCAGTTATTGTAGGCCGTTGTGCAGTTGATGCTTGCTTTCCGACACACGCATCTTTCTCTCCAATCAGTCTTACAGTTGTGAAACACCTTGCTTAAAACTGAAACGGGAGCCACTGCATCCATAGTTGTGATGGGCACGAGGGTTTTCTTTTGACATTTCCAGCCCTCACTTCAGGATTCTACTCATTCCCAAACCACTTTTGCACTTGATGATACAACCGAAAGGAATGTCGCATGGCTGTCTCTTCAGTTGAGAGAAGAGACGAAATATATGGTTTTATTTTAGTGACAAATTTTGTGAAGCATTTGTACCTAAACTTATTTAGGGACTTTTCACTGGGATGTGCTCCATACCAGATCAGAAAAAAACATTCTCCTGCTCAAGCAACATCATTATGCGATGAGTTGCATTTATTAACTACTGTCACGTCGTGTTCCATATCTTTACTTTGGAACATTTTTACACAATTTTTCTTTCCTTTGTTGAATGCTGCAGAAGTAGTATCGTATCCACTGAACGCATGGAGAAAAAGGATACTTTTGTATGTCCCGATGATTGTATTTTATTTGACGAATGTATTTTTTTCTTTGCTTTCCCTTTGCATCTTTTGACAAGGAAAATGTCTTTTCTGTAGGAGTGAGAGCTGTTAATAGAACCAGGTAGTCAACATCTTCACCGATGATTACAACGATGTTGTTACCAGAACATGCTTCATTAATTGCAGTATTTACAATGAGAATGTCGGCTTCGTCATTATATTGTCGGAATCGAATCCCACTGTTTTCCAGCTCAGCTGATAGCATGCTGATCAGTTTGCTCTTGTTGCTTTCATTTGAAAGGAACTGTTATTGTTGAACAGTAACTCACATGTTTCCATCAAAACTTACGTCTACAGATTTTAGACGTCTACAGATTTTCTCACAATAGACCGTAGATTTTCTTACATTTTTTTGTACTGTTATTGGTGTTGGATTAGCCATTAAAAACGACTATACAGCTGGTCCCATAATGCTT
Source organism: Dolomedes plantarius (assembly GCA_907164885.2). NCBI lineage: Eukaryota > Metazoa > Arthropoda > Arachnida > Araneae > Dolomedidae > Dolomedes > Dolomedes plantarius. The sequence continues at coordinate 95,694,825 of OU015495.1, forward strand.
TTTTATATGGTTAACTTAATGCAAACATCCGAAAAAGTTAATTGTGTTCCCCATTTGACACGGTGTAGGAGAAAACCACTGTCCACAATGTTGACGCAGTTCAGGAGGTTACAGTCTTTGTTGGAACTTCAAAAACGTCGTACCTAGCTAATGTCGTTGTCTCTCGCATGCCAGCTTCATAAACAGAGCAAATGTAAAAGGAGCTATCTTATATTCTAGATAAAATGCTACTCGTTTCTTCGTCGTTTTGTTTAACAATCTCTATCCTCTGGAAAAGCAACAACGAGTTTACTTATGTATTGAAACCGTTTACTTTCACTGCACAAATGACGGTGATCAAGCTTTCATAAGCTTACCATTTCAAAGTACTGAACCCAGAGGGATGCGATTGGGCCATTCTCTTTCAACTGCTTCAAAGTCTTTCTCATTTTAATCTCGATGTCTCGTATATGAGTATGTCCGTATATGGTTTCTAGTGATAGTAGTTCAGTAGAAAAATCTCTAAACAACTCATGGAGATTATTGCTTTTGAAATCAGATATATACATGGCGTCAAGATTTATTTTTGCTAAAGCTGTTTGGATAAATAAATAAGCTAGGATTTTTCTAGCGTATGCATGGCCAGGCAACGTTTTTCTACTGACGTAGTTGCATACATCAAATTTAGTATATATTTTTACCCACTTCCAGCCATTATATACCTAATGCAGCCTAAGTATGACATAAAAAAATAGAATCCACCAAACCCCACAATACAACCTGATAACAATGGATTGAATGTTGCTGCAACTTTATCTGGAGCTTTGATATGCAGAGGTTTGACAAACGTGCGTGTGCAAGAAGACTTTTGGGGCACATACACGGGTCATCCCCCCATCGCGATGGTATGACCCGCGCATCCGCGTCCAGCGCGTGATTGTTCGCTATTTTCAAAGTCAATTATTTTTGTTCGTGTTAGACTTATAAAAAATGTAAAAGATGTTTTTGTTCATAATTTAATGCTCTTCAACTTTTGTATTCAATTTTTTTACATAAAAACAATATTTCTGAAGTTACTTGCAAAAAACGAAAAAAGTCTACACATTTTCCAAGATGGAGGCGAAAGCTCAAGTCTGATCGGTGGGGACTTTTAGTATGTTCAACAGTATGCCCAAACCATCATCTCCACCAATTTTCAAAACTTTTATATTTTTTTTAGCCATTCGTCAAAATCGGGTCTATTTTGACTGGGGTAAAAGTCCATCAGTTCATTTATATGTTGCAATGTGAGATTTTTTTTATCATCGAGGATGTCGTTCAGTCTTGGAAAGGACGAAATGTTTGCCTCTGAACTCTGAAGACGGCGTTGCCAAAGAGTTATATTTTCTGTGAAACTCTTAACTGCATCCTTAAGTCTTCAGACTGTTTTTCTGACATTGCAGCTACGACAATTATCGTGTGCGACAATTATTGTGTTCGTGTTCGTAGGTCGAAAATACGTTACGGTTACATTGTGACTGCAAAATTGAGTACAGTAAATTACAGTTAGTTTTATTTTTTATTTTTTTCTAAACTCAAGCCTCCCTTGAAATTCTTCTACGCCTCCCCAGGGGGGCGCGCCCCCCAGGTTGAGAACCGCTGCCATAGACCATGCAACAAGATATGTGTGGGCATTTCCCTCTAAAATTGTCACCACAGAAACGTATGCCAATTGCCTTAAGCAAATATTCCAAGTTCAGGTACCAGAAAAAATTCTAACGGATAGGAATGCAGCCTTTACTTCATCACGATTCAGGAGATTCCTTCAAAATTATAATGTGAAACAGCTTTTGACTTCAACACATCATCCTCAGACCAACGATAAAGTGGAGCGAGTGAATCAATCAATAGTAAGTAGGCTAAAATGTAAAGTCAATTCTTCGTCCACTAAAGTTCCTTGGACACGTTTGTTGGAACAAGTCATTACCGAATATAACAATAGTCCCCATTCAGTTACAAAATTTACCCCTGCATACTTAATGTTGGGCAAGCAGCCTTATGACTCCCCTATAAATCAAACTAATTATCCTCCAGTGGATGAAGCTCGAAAACTAGCAAAACAAAGGACAATAGATTATCATAATAAAAACAAAATTAGGTATGATGCTCGCTTTGTACCCTCTAAATTTAAACCTGGTGATGCTGTAATCTTAGAAGAATTTTCATATCCAAATACCCGTAAACTTTCAGCCCCTTATTCTGGCCCTTACAAAATTTTAAAACAGTGTTCTGAAGTGACTTATGAAATAGATAAGCCAAATCAATATAATAACAGGTCTACTGAAATTGTACATGCATTAAAGTTGAGATATTACAATCCACCTGCCGAATTTAAATTATACCATGAACGAGTCAACCCTAATACTTTAATCTTTCGTAATTCTCTCCTTTTCTAAGCACTTTCCTGTCGTCCCATTAATTTAAATATGAAGAAGTCCCGGTTGAGTGTAAGAGAAACTCGCCAATATAGAGAAATTTTCGTCTATATTTTGCGTTGTAATACTACATATTTGAATAAAGCTACTCGAGTCTTAACTAACTTCGGGACTTCCACTCCAGGTCCTCCCTTCTCTCAGTTCTCTGTTATCTCATGTTTTCCCCCCATTGGATTTCATGAGAGAACAGATTGCTTTTCCTCTTGGTCTGGTTTGGATTTTATACCATTTCCTTTTCACGAAGTCATCGATGACAAATTGAATTCATTTGAGCCTTGCCAACCTTGAGTTTCAGTTTCGTGCACTATACGCACCCATTTATTTTTTTCTATAATCTATCCTTTGCTAGGTTATAGTTTTGACACACACACACACTTTTTATAATACCTATATTAAACTTGTGTATTAATATATTGTATTTCATATTAACATGTTATATTTTGTATTACCATTTTGAGAGTTATTTGAATTTGAATATTGAAGTATTATTATTACCACTTCAAAATATTGAATTAGTTGTATATCAGGTATTCTATTTTTGTATTCCAGTTCTTCATATTACTTTACATTTTGAAATCTCTTAAGGTTTTTTCCATGTTCTTAAAGTTTGAAGCGTCATGTGTAATATATTCCAAGGACTTTTAAGAGAAATATTGATATGTTGTGTATTATTTTTTGTTAAATTTTGTGTATTTAAACCTGGTGATGCTGTAATCTTAGAAGAATTTTCATATCCAAATACCCGTAAACTTTCAGCCCCTTATTCTGGTTTCTAAAACCCCTTTTCTAAAATTGTAACCTAAAAGTAAAATAAGATAAATTATATTATCCCTGCAGATCATTATACAGGCATGTGAAGTAGCTGAACTCAATAACATCCCCAGATATGAGTGTTAGAAGTTATGAGATTCCGAATGTCAGTATAGTGTCAAAATTCTTGAAGAGCCCTCGAACCACTCCGAAGTTATGGCTTCTATAACGTCAAAAACCCCACTTTATAAGAACTTTATAGCCACTTATCCTGCACTCAGGTCAATAGGTCGCGGTTCTAACAAGCGCGGGATCTAGCAGTAAAGTCCCCGGGCAAAACCTTAAGTGGACACGTGAACTCCACGAATCTAAAGTCGCCCAATTAAAATATTAAGAAGTTTTAGGCCCTCTGGCGTCAATATCGCAAAGCACTTATTTACTATTTGCGTGAAAAGAAGATTTCTGTCTCTTGGTGTCTAACTCTCGTTTCTGTCGGACCTGCTGTCCGATATGATGTAAAATCTGCGTTCTGAATGCGCCCCGGCAGGGACCGGTGGCGTTGCTATTGTTTGTGTCCAATTGTGAAGATACCTGTGTTTTGCTGAATGATATTTGTCTACATTAGAATCCGGAATAAATTAATATGCGTCGCATCTCTGTTCTGTGTGTCCCTTCAATGCCTTTCATCTCTATGTGGGTTTCTTCCCCGATGTGTCAACAGCTCTCGTGAAATGGTCTTCATCTCCTGACACTCCGGCTACGTCTACAACATGTTTGTGTTTCATCTCCGCTACATAGTGTAAAGTTAAAGTTTATCGTGCGCGTATGTCGAGCGCATCACATATAAATATATATTGTAAGAATCCGTTACGACCCTTTCCGAATAAATCACCCAGACAGCCGGACCTCTTATAGCAGGTGACCTACGAACAGTTCTATAGATCAGCGTCGTGTCTGGAAGCAGAGAATGGGGTTGCTCTTATCTGCCGCCCCTGAGAGGACGTAAACTAATGAATATTTCGACGTGAACTAATGATTTTCAGATCAGCTGATTCATAAGAGCCGACCACATGGCTTCGTTGTCAAGCGAATCGCAGCCAACGGACATGACGTCACAAATTGTGCCAGCCAACCTAAACATTTGCAGTCTCGTGACCGGAAGCACGAGTGCCAACGCCGGGAGAAGAAATCCAGTTTTTTTTAACAGACTTGGTCGAGACTCTCATCTAAAGAGCACCTTTCGTCTAAGTTGTCCTGGAGCGACCGACTTCATCCTGAACTTTATTTTTCAGAGCAGCCCGCTCGAAGCTTCTCGTCAACTAATACTTCACCCTGAAGTATAGTTATCTCAGAGCATCCTGCTCTACAGGCTTCTGTTAGCACGTTACTTCATCAAGAAGTTATTGTTATATTTCAGAGCAGCCCACTCTCTAAGATTCTCGTTAGCTATAACTTTCCTTAGGAAGTACTCTATTTTCAGAGCTGTATGCTCTAGAGGCTGTGTACCGACCTTCTAGTTTAGTTGTGAATGTACTTGCCGACATCTTCTCATCGAAATTATTTGGCTATTACGAAGGCCAGTTCCCTCTATGTCTAGAGGTAGATCAAGACATTTGTAAATAGTGTAAAAAGTTTCCGACTTAAATTTAATAAAATTGTATTTTGATGTAGTAGACTGACTCTGAACATTTTTAGCTACCCGGAGTCTTAAGTTATCACAATATATATATATATATATATATATATATATATATATATGTGTGTGTGTGTGTGTGTGTGTGTGTGGGAGGGGGGGGGGGAAGCGAAGAAGTCGATTACCCTTCTGACACCACCGGAATCTAGCAAGCGCCTCACCGCTGAAGTGTGAAGCAAGCAGACGTTTCCCGGGCAATCGTATAAAGAGGCAGGCAGTTTGATTGCCAATTGAAATCCAGCTTTCAGAGAGCCAAGGATTTCACCCTCCAAAGTACTGACCGAAACATACGCTGCTTCACTTTTTGTGAAGCACTACGAAGTACTCCTTCACAAAAAGGAGTGCAAGGAGTGTCTTTTTGTGAAGTACTCCAATAAGAACACTCTATTTTTCATTTCGTTGAAACATTCGCTCTCCGTTGAAATATTATGAAATATCTGCGTAAGAAGGCGTTGGCCCAGGGAACGCAGTTAAACATTTGTTCCTATGGTCCTATGGTTGGCACTCGATCGTAACAGAGACGGCAGTTCGCTTCGTGCTGGCGGAGGAGAAGAGCGGATTGACCTTGAGCTCCTCGTGAAGGAGACCAGTGGCGCACGCAGGTGGAGCCCAAGGGGCCCTACCCCCCAAAAGAAATAGAAATTGCATTATGAATATTGATTTTGCATTATAAATATTTTTATCCGTTCATCTCGGTCCCCCCCCCCCAAGAAAAATCCTGGGTGCGTCACTGAAGGAGACACACGTGTAGTGGAAAGCAGGGCACGTGTGGATAGGCAGGCAGAGTCAAGTGCTTTGGGGACGAATGTGTGGGCGAGTCTGACGTGATAGACTATTTAGTTTTTTACCGCAAGTTTTTTCATCTGTACATATTGCATCCTACCATCGTTTTTTTAATAATGGAGTTTTATCGCTTTTAAGTAGGAAGTTTTGTTGTACGATGTTTTGTTGTCGATGTCGCATCCCTAGTTGGGGTTCATAGAGACATGGAAAAACTCCATTCTTCAAATCAAGTGAGCTGAATACTTTGGCTTGTTGCAAACGGTCTAACGCCTCATCAATAAGTGGTATGGAAAATTTGTCTCGAATTATTTTTTTGTTGGGGCGTCTATAATTTATGCAAAGCCTGTATGAACCATTTTCCTTCTTGCACAAAACAATAGGTGAGACATAATCAGAACAACTTTTTTTAATTACACCGTCGTCTAACCATTCCTGTATTTGTTTCTCCACCATTTTTTTTTTGTTCTGCAAGCGGCAATCTACAATGTCGTTGAGCTACTGGAATTTCATCTGTCAAAATTAGAGTCATTTGTAAATCAGTTTGCTTAGTTCCGCGAGGCTTGTAATTACTTATCAGAGTTAACAACTGTGTTTTGAGAGCAGTCTAAGATATGACTCAAGTCGTAAAGCGTCGTGCCTACTGAATCTGCTAAATGTGAAAAAATGTATTCGGAATTTCCAAAATTTGCATTCTTACTCATTGGCGAATGTTATTGGACATCTGTACAAGAAGTGATACATGATTGATCAATGTTATGGGTTGATGAAGTGGTCACGATAAAAATTAGTTTTCGTCAGCGATACCACACCCTGAGAAATATTCAGATCACCTTGTGATAGTACGTCAGCACCAACCAACATCGGAAAATAGTATTCGGGACAACGCAAATATCAGTATGAAATTCAAAACCATCGATAAAAACACGTTAAAAAATAGCCTAATGGTGTTACTGTAGTGCTAAACCATGCAGCTTTTAAAGGAAAGTCTCGCCTCCTCTGCATATGTGTGTGCTGCACGCGCAGGCGCAACGGGAATGCCACGGAAAGATAGAGCTGTTCGGTGTTTTAATTCCTTCGGCTGTATCGGTGTTTTAGTTCCTCCTTCACACACACACATATATATACACATATATATACATACAGTGATTTCCGCTTATAAGAATCACGTTTGTTATTACTGTTTTTGATTCTTATAGCCGAAATTTAGGTTTTTGGTCAGGCTTATAAGAATCACGTTTGTTATTACTGTTTTTGATTCTTATAGCCGAAATTTAGGTTTTTGGTCAGGCACACACACATCTATATATACATATATTAGATAATTCACCATAAAATACTCTTTAATTTACGTTAATTATCTTTTATTAAAATTATTGTTTATAATTTTAAAAATACAACTTAATTTTTCAACCTATAAGTAGATACACATGATTATAATAATAGAAGAAAAAAATCCAATATTTGTTACAACATACCTGCTTAACAGTTTAACATTTCAACTACAGGAAGGGTGCAAGAAAAAGTTTTCTATGGTAGTTTGACGTAATGAAGTTTTCAGGAGTGTTCATACCTCTTTCAATACCAATAGTCTAAGACGAAGATTCACATTGTAGCTTACGTTTCACGGTTTGATAACGTGCTTCATCTACTAATGTCACGTTTGCCTAAGTGATAGTGGACACTTCACCGAAGATTTATGTGTTTCAGGGTTCAGGAAGCTGCAATCAGGATGTAGGAGGTGGAAAAAAAAAAGATTTCCTGTCTTTGTTTGTCAGTGGAAAAAAATGACATCTGACCTGGACAGGTAGAGTTGCCCCTGGGTCAAGCTAATAGGACAGTGTTGTGCTAAAGCGTTTAAGGAGAAACTATTATGTTATGTCTAACAAAGAAAGGGATGCATTTTACGACTGTATTCCACCCCATCTTATCACTCTTTCTTAAAAAAAAATAAAAGAAAGAAAGAACTTTATGCCTTTTGAGTGTTTAAGTGGCTTTTTTGGAAAAATGAAAGGAAAGCGAAGAGTGTAAGCTGATTCTTAAAACCGGTGGATTGATTCTTTAAAGCGAAAATTTTAACATGGAAATAGCCGGGCCTAGGCCCCCCCCCCCCAAAAAAAAAAAAAAATTATTTTAAATAAAGAAAAAATTCCCAATTCAATTTTTTTTTATTTTACCTTTTTTAATGGTAATCTATATATACAGTGGCTCCCAAAGGTGTTCGTACACTTACGATTTTCAATGAAATAGGGGTCTATCCATTGATTAAAATGAATATTTCAGAATGAGTATTTAATAATAAGATCTATAATCTATTCTTAACAAAACTACATGAAATATTTTGAAAACATAGCAAAACTTTATTTTTAAGAAACCAGTAATCAAAAAGTAACAAAAGCTTTGTCACAAAAGTCATCGTACACTTGTAAAAAAATCTCTACATATTAGTAAATATTCTAATTTTTCGTTAACTTAATATTTAGTAGGATATCCTTTAGCATCCACAACAACTTTTAAATGTCTGGGAATAGATTGCTTTAGTTCTTTTGTAATATTTGCATCAATGTTCATCCATTCTTCCATCATAATTGTTTTTAGTTCGCTTTACGTGTGAATGTCGTGTTTTCGTACTCGAACCTCCAGTTCTCTCCAAATATGTTCTATTGGGTTTAAATCTGGCGATTGAGGTAGTGTTTTCAAAACTTGTGGACAATTATAGAGACACTAGATGCGAACGTTGAGAGCCGTGTGCTTAGGATCGTTATCTTGATAAAAAACAAAGTTGTTTCCAATACCCAAATTTTGGGCTGATAATTTTAAATTGTCTCTTACAATATTTATAACAACAGCATGATTCATTATGCCATCAATAAATACCAAATTTCCTAGTCCTGATGCTGACATGCACCCCCACACAAGGATACCTCCACCGCCATGCTTAACTGTTCCTACTAAGTTCTTGGGATTAAGTTCCTCATTTTTTTCTTCTCCATACAATTATACGCCATCAGCACCAAAAATGTTCATCGGCAAATAAGACATTATTCCAATAGGTTTGGGGCTTATTTATCATTGATAGTGCGAAGGGAAGCCTAAACTTTCTGTTTTTCTCACCCACAAAAAATTTTCTATGGGCAGAACGCCCATGTAATCCAGCTGTTCTGAGAACACGTCAAAAAATTGCAGGTAAAATTGAAGTAGAAAATGTTTCATTGAATTCTGCAGAAACTTTTACAGCACTCAAACGTGAATTTTTCATAAATTTTCTAATTATAGATCTCTGATCACGTTTTGTTAACTTTGCCGGATGGCCTTTTCTTACCTTGTTTTCCATCCAATTTTCTTCTTTAAAGCGTTTTTTCACATACTGCACAGTAGAATGGGATAAATTAAGTAATTTAGCAATATTCCGAACTGATTTACCACTACTATGATGAAAAATAATCAATTTTCGAATGCTGTTTGTTGTTTCTTTACTACTACGAGCCATTTTTAAATAATAAATAGAATATTACGGAGTAGGCAAGCAAAAATTAAAGCAAAACGATATTTCAAATGCCACCACAATTCAAAAATAAAAATAAAGCGCCAGACGATAATTTTAATTATGAATTTATCCGAAAATATTTCAGTGTACGATGACTTTTGTGAGATAAAGTTTTTGTTACTTTTTGATTACTGGTTTCTTAAAAATAAAGTTTTACTATGTTTTCAAAATATTTCATGTAGTTTTGTTAAGAATAGATTATAGATCTTATTATTAAATGCCCATTCTGAAATATTCATTTTAATTAATGGATAGACCCCTATTTCATTGAAATGCGTAAGTGTACGAACACTTTTGGGAGCCACTGTATAAAACAGTTCCGTAACTGACTCACTGACTGACATACAACGCACAGACCAAACCGCTGGACCTAAAGGGCTGAAATTTTGCAGGGCGATTCTTCTTATAGTGTAGGGGTGCACTAAGAAAGATTTTTTAAAATTAAATTTTTAAGCTGTTTTAGTAACTTTTTTTAAGTTTGCATTTAAAATAATAATTTGAGGGTTATAAAATTTATATCACAAGAAAGATCCTAAAAATTCCTTTAAAATGAGATCTTTTTCGAATCTTTACCTCCATTTTCTGATTTTTGGTGAATTTTTAAAAGATTAATTTTTAGAATTTAATTTATTAAATGGTGATCACGTGATTTCTTTTTCTGGTACTTTAAATAAATTTATCGTCACGTGCATAACAACTAAATAGACAAGAAAAAATAATTTTTTTTCTTGCTAATGCGGCAGACGATTGGACATATTAAAATACAGTAAAAGATATATTCCTCAAACTGTACTATATTATTTAGTATTCTATTAGATTTAGTTTGAATATTTTCTTCTACATTATTTTGTCTATAAAAATGGCTGTTCCGATTTTTTTATAAATGTAATTTTTTTTTTTTTACATCAATTGTATACATTGATCATCGTATTTATTGTAAATAAATAAATATATATATATATATATAAATATATATTTTGGCATTAGTTGCATACATTGACCATTGTATTTAATTTGAATGTACTCCGTAGCGAAGTACGGGTTTTCAGCTAGTTTTTTCTATATATCCGTTCAAATTTGATTGATTGGTTCATCATATATATAGTTATATGTATAGTCCATCATATGTATGTTATAGTGTATATAAGGGATTAATATTTTTTTTCTGGTTGCATTGTATGGGTGTTTTAATGATGAAGTTAATATGTTGTATTGCTTTTTGTTATTTGATAATGTTCTAGGCTTCTACGCGTCAAATAGCCAATTCTTGGTAAAATGGTACTTTCACAATGGTTCAAAAATTTTTTTTGTGTCAATTTTGGAAATTTTACGCCCACATCAGTGATAGGGGGCCCCATCCCGAGTTGTGCCTATAGTCAAGAATTTTCTAAATCGGGGCCTGTATGTATGTATATATATATACACAGTCGGACGTCTGTTTTGCGAACTTTTCCTTGGAACCAAGAACATTTTGCGAATTTCTTCGTAAAATAACCTCCAAATAGCGAAGTTCATTCTCTATTTAACGAACTTTTTCTTGTGATTCAATATTTTTCTTTTATCCATATTTCTCAAAATATTTCTGAACATTTCAAACTTATTCTTTCTTTTAACACATTTTATGGTGATCAATGGTCTTGAACTTGTTTTACCAGTCGCCTAACTCACCGAGAGCAGTAAAATCCCTGTCATTCTTTGCATTTCATCCAGGAAGTGCTACCTTTATCCCCCCCCCCCACCCCCTGAAAATATTCCAATATCTTTATTTCACCCTCAATGGAGCTGTCCCGTGTCCTTGAACTAGTCTCCTGTTTTCTAGATTGTTGATCAGAGTCGTGCTGGTAATTCGGTTCTTGTAGCTGGAAAATGTCAAAGCAAAAGTGCTTGAGTATCAAAGAAAAAAAGTTTAATTCTTCATGGGGTGGATAAAGGCGTGAAGAAAAAGAATATTGCTGTAAAATTTGGTATTCCTCCAAACAGTTTATCAACCATAATAAAAAATCGTGATAAGATACAAAATTATGATTCATGGAATTCTTGTTCAAAACGTTTAAAACCACGTGTCTATGAAGATGTGGATGAGGCAGTTTTGAAGTGGATACACACAATGCGAGATAAAAATGTTCCGATCTCTGGGCTTTTCATAATTGAGAAAGCCCTTCAATTTGCAAAGTCATTGGGATACGACGAATTTCGAGGAAGCAATGGAAGGCTTGAAAAATTTAAGAGAAGACACGGAATAATAGCAAAAGTAATATCTGGTGAAAGTAAAGACGATGATAATAATAGTCAAAATTGGATAACGGAGACACTGAGTAAAATTTTAAAAGACTATAAGCCAGAAAACATCTCTAATGCGATGAGGCTGTTTTATTTTTTTCAATGTTTGCCTCAAAAGACATTAACATTTAAAAAGGAAAAATGCTTTGGAGGAAAACAAAGCAAAGCAAGATTAACTGTCATGTTAGGTACAAATATGACTGGACATCAGAAATTGAAACCATTAGCTATCGGAAGAAGCAAAAATGTAAGATGTTTAAAAAACGTAAAATTTTTGGAGGTTGATTATGACTTTAACAAAAAATCTTGGATAAAGTCAGAAATTTGCGAAAAATGGGTTCAAAAGTTGGATAAACGCATGATTGTAGAATGTCGCAAAATTGCTCTCGTTTTTGACAATCGTCCCGCCCATCCGAAAGAAATCAACCAAAACTGAAAAATGTTACAGTCTTTTACTTGCCACCAAACACTACATCAAATTTGAAGCTAATGGATCAAGGGGCGATAAAAAATTTCAAAATACACCATCGCAAGATAATAGTGCGAAAAATTATCACTGCGCTTGAGAACAATTTATGCCAAAGACCAACTTACGGGAAAGCATATCATAAATTTCCAAAGCATGGAACTATAATGTCACAGATCGTACTATTCTCAACAGTTTTGCCAAAGCTGGATTCTTTGTCAGCAATTAGAATTCGGCAAGTACGGAGGACGAAGACGATACACTATCTAGCCAAAATTATCTGGACTCTGAGAGTCCCGAGGCATATATTGATATGATGTTGGTCCTCCTTTTTCATCGATGACAGCATGCACACGTCCGAGGAGACTTTCTACCAGTTTTTGATAGGTGTCCATAGGAATTGACTTCCAGGCGTCCATCACAGCTGAAGTAAGTGCTGACTGTGAGGATGGTCGATTTGGCTGGCTAGGTAATCAACGTTCTAATTCGTCCCAAAGGTGTTCAATCGGATTTAGATCGGGGCTCTGAGAAGGTCAGTCCAGTTTTTGAACACACACTCACTTCGTCAAATCATGCCTGCGCAAGTCTCGATATATGAATGAAGCAGTTATCCTGCTGGAAGAGAAATGGGCCTTCCCTGAAATATTGCCATAGAGTTGGGGGAGCAGCATCGTCCACATACATCTCGGAGTTCCTGTTTCCAACCATAGGAACTACGGAACTCAGGCCACACCATGATGCTGCCACCACCAAACTTAACAGTCGACACAATGCAGTCACGTAAGAAGCGCTCGCCGGGCATCCGCCAAACCCAGGCGCGTCCATCGGACTGCCAGATTGTAAAGCGAGATTCATCACTCGAAAGAACATTTTTACGCGTCCACAGTCCAATGACGGTGAGCTTTGCACCACTACAATCGACACTTCGCATTCTGAGGAGTGATGTTCAGCTTATGAGCGGCTGAACGACCATGGAATCCCAGGTTTTTTAACTCTCGACGAACAGTCCTGCTGCTAGCACTAACACCTGATGAATTTTGGAACTCCTGAGTGATTTCAATCAACGAGGACTTGCGATTTTATTTCACTATCCTTTTCAGAGTTCTACGGATGCGTTCACTAATTTTTTTTCGGCCAGCCACTTCGTTTTTCTGCAGCTTGCCTGCCTCGACGTTTCCACTCCACAATTACATCACTCTCAGTGGATTTTGGCTTCTGTAGAATGTCCGAAATTACACGAACTGATTTCTCACAAAGGTGGCATCCCACTATAATGCCATGATCAAAGTCACTAAGATCCTTTGACTTACTCATTGTCTTATAAACGCATAAATATGACCTGACAAACCAGTACCAACACTTTTATAGCTTTTGGTTACGCATCAAATTACGTCACCCACCAGATCCACTTCTTTAGGGGGGGGGGGGGTTCGGATACTTTTGGCCAGATAGTGTATTCTCTTAGAGGAACTTAAATGTGGATACAGCTAAGGGAAAAAGAAGAAATCAATGATGTAACAATGATGTGCTGATTAATGATATTCTTTCACTTGATTCTGAAGCTGAAACCTCAGAAAAACTAACTGAATTGGATATTTTGAACAGTGTGAAAAATAAAAACAATACAGCAATGAATTGCGATGAAGACGAAGATGATGAAGATGGAAATTATCGTGATGCAGAAATCAACAAAGCTTCCTACGATGTAATGCTAAAGTTATTTGAAACAATCCGACGCGGATTACAGTTTGAAGAAAATACGCCTGAAGGGGTTTTTGGTGCATTGCAAAGATGCGAGACATATTATGAGAGAAAACACTTTTTCAAACAAAAAACTCAGATAAAATTAACAGACTTTATCAGTAATTAAATTTAAGGACACATGTAGTAATGTATGCTTAAAATTACTTGTTATAATAAATGCTATAATGTCATTAAAATTCATTAATTTTAATTGAAACTACAGTGTATTCCCGGACAATGTTTTGTTTTATTCTTGTTTTCCTTGCAGATTTCTTTTTGATGGATAAGATATATAAAACAATAGATATTAATTTACAAAATAAAGGTGTGATTAATAACTTTTTAAATAATATTTAGTGTTTATGAATTTACAATCTATTTTGTGTAGTTTAAAGTATTTTAAAAGGTGAATCTCTGTTTAACGAATTTTCCATAAAACGAACTTTTTTTTCGGGATTGCGACGGGTACTGTACTCGTATATGCGTTTTGGAAATCGCAACCAAAAACATGTCCTCACCGATCATATCAAGAAATCCTTTGGAACAAAGTATTTTTCGGGCTATCAAGGCTTGAAAGTAATTGGATCAGGATTTCAAACATATGAGATGGAAGAAAAGGCTTTATTTTATTGTTTAATTTGTAAGATTAAATTAAAAATTACAAGTATATACTATGAGATTCGCCACGGTCGTTTTCGGATTTTCAAGATGGCGGCCGATAGCTTGGGTGGAAAAATGAGACCGAGAAATATTTGGATTTCTTACGACGGAAAATTCTTCAACATTTTCTAGCGCAACCGGATTTTTTTAAAATATATATATTCTTAAATCCCCCCACCCCTCCCAACAGAAACCTGTTCCCCATTTCGCGGCTAGTAAACATTCTGCAGCACCATGTTTCATTCCAGACATACGAGCAACATTTTATATCCGCGTACCATCTATCTTGAGCAATGAAACCGTATTTACAGCTCAGGTAAAATAAAGACATTATGAGCATTTATAAGGTCTCAAAAAAGTGTTGCTAAATATAAACACTTTTAATCACACTTCGTGTCTTACGTAATGTACATGTAGTCTTTTCTTAATGGCATATACTTTAGTGTTTCATCTTATCTTATCGTATAAGTATGTTATGACAAAATATCTTGATGAATAAAAATCTAAAGAAGTTTTAGAATTTTAATGTTTTCGCTGCACAAATTACCAACAATCATATATGTTTTAAAAACTTTTTATTCCCTTGATATATTTTCGCGTTTATATTCTCCTCACACATAGAATAAAATCATTTGATGTTCAATGCAATGAATGATAAGTTGAGTGTTTTCAAACAATCTTTTTTAAATTTGAAATACTTTGGTTCCTGAACTGATAAAGAGAGTACCTACCAATAAAACCTGACTTGAAAGATACCTGAAGACAGCATGATGAATCTAAATATTAAATATATAGAGCCTTGTCTGATAACTTAAAAACCAACAAGAGTCCAAAATAAGCACTAAACAAAACATTTAAGTAGTTGAAGTTATAAAAACACTTTAACAGTTTCAGAGAGAGAGAGAGAGAGGAAGAGACGGATACATGAAATAAAACTTGAGACAGATTCTTAAAAGGCCTTTTTTTTTAATTTGTAAGTCATTATATATACTTTAAACATTTTACAAATGTAACACATTCTCAAAAAATTTTTTTTATCACAGATTTCAAAATCAAACTGCTAATGTTTAATTTCCATCAGTCTATGATGTTTAATAAGTTTCCCAGTGTTATGTGTGTGGGGAGATAGGGTAGATCAATTACACTACTTCATAAGTAATAATAAATTAACTGCTCGGTATCAAAATTAAAAATGACAAGCTCAAATATGGTATTAACATATTCAATTTTAATCAAGCAAACTTTTTTAGTGAATATTCTTGCATGTAGGTTTGGTTGTCTTCTTAAGAACTAGAAAACTGACACCCTATAAATGTTCCATTATAAAATGTATCTAGTTTCACTTTAAAATGTGCTTCCAAAAATGCATGAAAAATACAAATTTTGTAACCACACATTTAAATCAAAACAGATAGTTTAAGTTCTTAAAAGAAGAGTGTATAATTATCTGATAGGCAAAATTTAAAGGAATTATAAAAAGGAACTTCCTTCAGTAATCAATTGCAAAGTTCAGTTTAAGACTTAATTTCAATTTCACTTATGGAGTTAATCTTTTTAAAAATAAACACTACATGCAATGAATTAGAACTAAGGCAAACTATATATTGTTGTTAAGATGATTCTTGACAAAAGAGGAACATACAGAGAGGGGGGAAAATACCTATTGATGAGACAGTTTTTTTTAATATGTATTCACTTATGAATAAGTCAACAGGGAATAGGAATTTAATTGAACACTTGTAAATCTAAAATATGAATATGAAAGTAACTAAAATTAAAGCAATTCTTAAATTTCAAGCTTTCCGAAACATCACATGCAAAATAAATCCATAAATATAAATGTAAGATATAAATGTAAAATTATAAAATAAATTTTAATATGTTACAGATATTATTTAAATAGGCCCATGCACTGCACAATATTAAAAGTAACATTACTTAATTCAGAAGAAATGCCAGAGTTATTTTGCAACATTGTTTAGTTTCTCATAAGCAAACTGAAATAGCAATTTATCCTAATATTTTCTATGCATGAAAGTCAAAACGATAGAATTCATTTACAATACAAGCAAAATATAATTAATTAAAACCAAAAGGTAATGAATGTAGATTGAATAGCCATTTTAGGTTTAAATACAAGCAGAGCTTAACAAAATGGTGGCATGGTGATTAAAACAAACCAAAAAATCCATATACAGCAGATATGCATACACAAAAACATACTTATATAAGAACAACACAGCATTTGATAAACTAGTAAATTAATGCTGGAAAAATTTCGAGAGATTTTTATTGAATACAATAAGGTTTAGTTGAAAAATTATGGGCACATATACATCATTCTGCCTAGTGATAATAATAATAATAGCATAAATTTGATGATTACATATATACTTATTTGATTGATAAGAGTAATTGCTTTTTTTATTTAGACAAGACAACTAATACTCAAAGTAACAATTATTTGAATATAGAAGTTTGTAATATATCAATTTAATTTTGTTACGTATCAATAGGCACTTATAAAATAAAGCATCAAATATACATTAACCACAATTAAAATTCTGTGATAACAGTAATCTCTCCAACTTTAACAAATATATTACACCATATTAATATATTACATGATATGTTTCTATACTTTTACACACAATCCTTATCTAGGAACTATAAAGTCACTACTAAATACATATTTGTGAGCAAAACAGAAATGAATTACAAAACATATTAAGTATCAGCGCAATAAATAGACCAAATACCAACAAAAGTAACAGTTTTTGAGAAGCAGAGATTTTGCTAATTCAGGAAATAACTCATTTTAAAGAATTCCTATCTTTAAGCAATAAATAGCCCAAACACCAACAAAGTAACAGTTTTTGAGAAGCAGAGATTTTGTTAATTCAGAAAATAACTCATTTTAAAGAATTCATATCTTTAAGTGAAAAGTAATCATAGTGGGTGATAAATGTTTTAAAATGGAAGAAACTTTAATCACTTTTACTACCCTCAAAAAAGAATTTAAATTTATTCTGCACATTTTATAACAAAATTTGCTTTTGCCCCTCCCCCTCCTAAGAAAAAAGGAACAATATTAATAAGTCACAACATTGCATATTTACTAACAAACAATACCTACCAACTAACTTTAATTCACTGAAAAAAATTATGTTGTGCTATTAGCATAAGAATAATCTCTGAGAGATCTCTAAAGGATAAACAAGCCTTCAACAGAAAAAAAAAAATGTTTTATATAATATATAACTGATACCAATAGAATAAATAAAAACTGGATTTCAGCAAAGTTGAAGAACCACACAAACATGTGGCATAAAATAAAGAATGGCAAAAATAGAAACCTCTTAAAATAAGAATCATTAAAATTTCCTATTTTTGACAGTCAGTAGAAAAGATCTTAAAATTATGTATAAAAATATATATATAAATTAAGATCAATTTAATGTTTTGATTTTTGAGCAGCCAATAAACATGAAAGTCAGATATGAATAATATGGTCTAACAGATCATCAAAAATTATTAGCTTTAACACAGTAAATATTTTGAATAAATATCATATTGACTTGCAAACTAAGAATACACTTTACAGTCATTTTTTTAAACTCTTTTTGGTTGGCAAAGCTCTTACAAGTATGGGGTAACTTTCTGTAAGAAAGTTTATTTCATGACTCTGTAAGAAAGTCATGAATCCTTTTTTTGGTCAATGAAGCTCTTGCAAATATGAGTTGACTTTCTTCACTCAGTGATAACTCAACATATAAATAAACTCGATAGAAAAAGTTGAATATTTGAAGACTCCGTGAAACAAGATGAGTTATAGCATGAAACAAAAAATTTTTCCCAATGGAATCTTTTAAACCTCCCTTTCACTGAAAGTTACTTACTGCAGAAAAACTCTTCAAATTATGCATCAAACTTTAATTTGGTTTAATTTTCACCGATACTGAGAATTTTCGCTTTTAATAAGAACAATATTCTGAAGGAAGAAAAGAAGAATTCAAGCACAGCAATGCAGCTAGATTGTTATCAGTCAATCGCATTTTTTCTGGAGGCAATGTCAAAAGATAAGGAGTAAAGTGAAACAAAACTTCAGAATCTTAATCTTTAGCATTTTCTCTTTTGAAATAGTATGAATAAATTTTGAAAACTTTGTCATATTGTAAATATGTCTGAGAGCTATGATAATTATGGAGCTACTAATGAAATGCAGTAGAAAAATACCAAATTTCCACTGTTAGATATATTTTAAATGGCAGTTTCCTAACAGAATAAAAATATTTTAAACAGAGTTTGTACACATTTTTAGAAAATAAAAATAATGAGTTCTTTTAAAGGACTTTTTAAGGACTTGAGGTAGCTTTTTTAAGAACCTCAAAATATTTTGATTTTAAATATGTTTTATTTCCAAAGTTCAGACATTGAAAAATATTTGGGCATTACAATCAGCCTTATGATAATTTTGCCAAAAATATATAATATATAAATTTGCAATATCAATAATACTTCAAAAATGCTTTTACAGGTTGCAATATATTTGGTTTCCCCCCTTTTAACCTAAAAAATTAATACTAATAAGCAGAGTCGTCGTGAAACATTAGAGCTGTCAGTTTATATGTATACAGGGTTATCAGGAAAGAATTATCCGATTACAAAATTTAATATCTTCCATAATTACAAACAAAAAATTATAATTAATATGTCATTGTAAAGGAAAAATGTTAAACTTTTTTCACAGGTGTTCGATATGACTTCCTTTAGTCACCCGTATAATATCATTGCGATATGCCATTTCTTGCCAAACATGTAATGTTTCACTATTAACTGTTTGTAAAGCATCGCAAATGCATTGCTTAAGTTCAGGCAAACTTGTAGGTAAAAGTGGTATGAACACAAGATCTTTGATATATCCCCAAAGGAAGAAGTTGCATGATGTTAAGTCCGATGACCTAGAGGGTAGCTGTGTAGCTGATTGGTTGCAGTGCAGCCGATGATTTGGTCCTACACAGCTACCCTCTTAGGTCACCGGACATAACCTCATGCAACTTCTTCCTTTGGGGATACGTCAAAGATATTGTGTTCATACCACTTTTGCATACAAGTTTGCCTAAACTTAAACAATGCATTTGTGATGCTTTACAAACAGTTAATAGTGTAACATTACAACGTGTTTGGCAAAAAATAGCATATAGCAATGATATTATACGGGTGACTAAAGGAAGTCCTACTGAACACCTGTGAAAAAAATTTAACATTTTCCCTTTACAATGACATATTAATTATAATTTTCTGTTTGTAATTATGGAAAATATTAAATTTTGTAATCAGATGGTTCTTTCCTGATAATCCTGTATATTAATTATTTGGAGGTGAGAAGGATAATATCATATAAATGTTCTCATCATGGATACAAATAATATGAAAAGTGACAAACTCATTCATACTAAGAAAATAAAAGTATTATGTGCCTTTTCATAAAGTCAATTGTTGAAAGTCATAAAGTGAAAATTCTATTAATACTTTTTATGGACTAGAAGGCAAAAATAAAAAGACCTTGAATGAAAAAAAAAATAAAGATAACTTTTAGAGAGCCCTTAAAAACAGAAACTGAAAATAAGGCATTCTTAAGGACTGTTATGGACCATATGAATCCTGTGTATAGGAATAACAAAAAAGACTGAAGTAATTCAAAATAACCTTTAACTTTATAAATCCCATCTAGTATTAACTTATAAGGTTTCTCATTTTTTAATGAAATTAATTATACAGCATCTATAACCTCTCAAAAATTAATAACTTTATAACAGTATTGTAAACATTAACTACAATTATTTCAATGAAAATATTAGTTATATTTTACTATGTAGAAAAATTAGAATTTTCACACATGGTTAAAAAAAGCTTAAAAATAGCAAATAAAGTAAGCAGGGAAAATAATTTTAATGTAAATGCTATCAAAAGCAAGTCGCCCAAATCTTTTGATTATTTGATGATCCTTTCCTTAATCATATGCATATTTCAGTATAGTAGTACACATGTATTGATAAATAGCCTAAATGATATAAGAATAAATGTTCAGAGACATAACAATTTAAAATTTCTACACAAGTGCAAGAGGAAGATTAATAATAGAAGTTTCCAAATGCTACATGGAAGAGTATAAAAATATTCAGATTTCTTTTTCTTTGTGAACATAATATGTATAACTAAACATATATATTTCATTCTAATTAAACTGTTGAGCATGCTCTATGAATTATGAATAATAAAAATTATCATGTGTGTGGTATACATATGAGTGTGTGTCATTTATAATTCTTGGCACACTGGATTCAGCACATTGAACATTGAATAAATGAGACGATGGTTTTGAAGTGTATGGCTGCAACGTGAATTATAGATTTTTCAGTCATACGAAAATTTTATTTATAATATATTGAACAGTCATACAAAATATACAAAACTTTGGAAGTAAAATTAATGCTTCAGAAGAAAATTAGAATAACTGAGGTAGAAAGTTAAAGCTATTGCAAAAAAACAAAGTAAAAGGAAAACACAGGAAAGGGTGAAAATTAAGTCCTCATAGAGAACTTCAACAGGTGCAGGAGAGAAACAAAGTCATTTATCCTCACACACATATTTACATAATATACTAAAGTTTACTGTTAAATCAATAACTGTTATGCAGAAACATAGCATTATTTCACACAATTAATCTTATTTCTTGTCTTAATCAATTGTGCTAAATTATAATAAAAATAAGATATTAGCATTTTTTGCACCTATTTCAAATCTTGATAACTGTAGCATAAATAGTTAAAAGAATATTATAAGTGAGGCGATTTAATATTAAAGTTGAGAGTGCATAACTTCATAGAAAATTTTTCCATAATAATGAAGTATATAAACAGGTCACTCAGCATTAAATTAAATAATAGCTAACTTTTGAATCCTGTAATGAGCTTTTAAAAGTATCAGTATAAAAAGTATTGTTACAGCTTCTATTAATAACAGATTATTTTAGAAGTAAACTTCAGTAGTAATTTGTGTCTTCTAACCCAACAACAGCATACATAATCAGATGAATGATAAATCAGTTTCAACAATGTGACTGCTGAAAATTCCCAACATGATCACACAGCTCATAAAACCATTTTTCATCTTAATTATTTCATAATTTAAAAAAAAGAGGCATTTTTGACTTACTCAATATTTTACACTGATTGCATGTTAAGTACAAAATATTACAACAGAACTTTAAAAAAAAAAAGTATTTATATAAAATGACAACTTACATTATTTACGTTATATTTGGATCAGTTCTATTTATCTAATTGAATAAATTTTTGGTAAACATAATTAAATATATTTGAGTATGTATGGGCTATTGGCTTAAAATATTTTGGCAGCAGTAGCATAACAAAATATTAAGCTCATTATAGTTACAGTTATAACAGAAAAATATATGTTCTCTGAAAAAGCAACAACACTTATTTCTTAGACATGCCAATACGCCTTTGCTCTTGTCGTAACAATTCTGCAAAGTCATCATCTTTTTTCACTTGTTTCTGACGATAAGAGCCTTGATGAGAGTACCACCCACTTTCAGCTTCTGCAACTTTTCCATCTAAAAATTATGAGAGCATAAAAGTACATATGGACTAACACTATTAACACTTAGTATCAACAAAAAAGATGACAGATAAATCTATATATTTAAGTTGCTAAGCCAACTTTTTGGGCAGTCTATAAGAGAAAACTACTGCATCAATTTACTTCATTTTAGTCTTAATAACAGTTTAGTTATTAATAACAGATTATTTTAGAAGTAAACTTCAGTAGTAATTTGTGTCTTCTAACCCAACAACAGCATACATAATCAGATGAATGATAAATCAGTTTCAACAATGTGACTGCTGAAAATTCCCAACATGATCACACAGCTCATAAAACCATTTTTCATCTTAATTATTTCATAATTAAAAAAAAAAATTATTGTAATCTGTAGATTTGTGAAATTTGGTTTTTGTAGCTGCAATTTCTATTAATTAGTGATAATTTACGATTAAAAATTTATTTCTGTGCATGCTCAGTGACATGTTTTAATGATAAACATGTTTATTCTGAGGAGTCCCTCTAGATTTCTCTCACTGCCATTTTTATTTTTATTATTACAAATCTTACCGTAACTACGATGTTAAGTTATAGTCTTTCAGAACTTCGGCAATAAGCTTCAGCGTTTAAGTAATGCTCGTTTCCTAAACATCGGAACTTCGTACACGTGCATATTGTTCACTTTAACTTCACCCACGTTCTTTAAATTGTTCCCTAATCTTTGTTATTTTAAGTTAACCGGTCATTGTATCGTATGATGTCATTCATGATCGAATTAATCAGGATTGTTTCCCGTGTTTACGTCACTCTTTTACATTTGCATGTTTGTATTAAAGTGTTTTCAGGAAGAAGACACCCTGCCTTATGTAAAACATTCTTGTTATTTAACCCTCTGAAGGCCATAGCCGGCCCATCATTCAGAAGTCCAGCTGGCCGGCTGAAACTCTCCTAAATTTCCTTCCCCCTCTAGTGCCTGGTAGGTGGTCATTTTACCAATCGTTCAATGTCACCGCACAGTTGTTATCTTTTCTGTTTATCTTCTATTATTGTCTAGAACTTGTCCCCACGTACTTTATGACCGGATGCTGAGTGGGGACTTTAGGAACTGATGCACAATTTTAGCATAGCTCTTTCTGTCCAGTCACTTTCATTTTGAGATCTAGTGCATTCAGATTACATTTTTAGATATTCCTAATTTATTTTATTTTTAAAATGAGTAGATATCATAAAGTTTTGAGCCAGGAAGAAATAGATGCGATCCTCTTTGCGGACACAGATGAGTCCGATTTAGAATTAGAGGATGATGATGGATGGGGTGAAAATAGCAGGCTTGAAAATGACGAAAACAATTTAGATTTAGAAGTTGAAGATTTGAATGACAGTGCAATAAGTGATCAACTTGAGGATAATAAAATTAAAAACATCGGTTTGGTTAATTGTGTAGAAAATACAAAAATGGATTTTCCAGAATTTTTATGTCATGCTGGTCCAGTTCATAATTTACCTGTGGGATCAAGTCCTCTCCAATTTCTTAGGCTGTTTATGACTGATCAAATAATGGATAAAATACGCATAAACACAAATAAATATGCAGATTTTTGTGCAAGAAAGCGTGGATTTGAAGATGCTGCCTGGTCTCCTATAGACAATATCAAAGAATTATGGACATTTTTTGCTGTGTTATTAATAATGAGCATAAATCACCTTCCTAGAATTTCCGATTACTGGTCATCGAATCCTATTTCAGGAAATGAAATGATAAAAAAAATGATGAGCCGGAACAGATTTAAGAAAATAAAACTTATTTCCACTTGTCTGACAGGGAGTCCGAAAAAAAAAAAAACAGAGATGATGAAAATTTCACATACACTCAAAAATTGGAGCCTCTTAAGTCTGAATTGAAGGAAAAAAGTCTCGAGCACTTTCACCCATATAAAAAAATTTCAATTGATGATGCTTTGGTGAAATTTAAAGGCAGGCTGGGAATAGTTCAGTACATGCCTCTAAAAGCCGATAAAAGAGGTTTAAAATTATGGATGATGTGTACGTCCCATTTTGAATACACGCTGAAGTTTGAACTGTACAGTGGAAAGAATGGAAAAATGGAAAGATCAAATAAAGGACTTGGATATGATGTCGTTCATCATCTCACGAATTCATTAAAAAGGTCATGATATTTATTTGACCGATTTTTTACAAGTGTTGACCTAATGATCGATTTGCACAAAAAAGGATTAGGGGCATGTGGTACAGTTATGACCAACAGAAAGAAAATGCCAAGTGAGATTAAAAATCTTAAATTGAAAAATAGTAGTGAAAGTAAATCTTTTCAATGCGTACAAATTCCTAATTTGCTGTGTACAGTATGGTTAGATAAAAAACAGATCACCATGCTGTCTACTAATGTAAAAAATAACATCTGCAAGGTATTTAGAAGAAAAGGAGCTGAAAAACATCTTGTTCCCTATCCCTCTTCTTTTGCTATGTATAATAAAAATATGGGTGGTGTTGATTTAGCTGACCAACATTGAAAATATTTTACATCAGCTAGAAAATCATGTAAGTGGTGGGTTTATTTGTTTTCATTTTTAGACACAGCTGTGAATAAGGCTTTTAGACACAGCTGTGAATAATGCATATATTATTTATCTAACTACCAACTGTCCATTGCCAAAGAAAACATTTCAATTGTATGATTTCAAGCTGAAAATCCTTGAAGAATTTGGAAATAATATCAATATATCAATTCACAGAAAAGGAAACATGTTGTTTTAAATGAGATAGATTCGACTGTTCATCAGCATATACGTCAAAAAATAAATGGGTGCAAGTCACATGCGTTTCCTGTAGAAAAAGTGGAAGGAAAACACTTTCTGGAGGACAAGTGGAAAGTTCTAAGGAATGCTGCATCTGCAGATTGTGTCTATGCAAAATTTGTCTTGTATAATTTAAGACCATTTCTGTATATGTATCACCCAATGATGTTGACATTTCTTTCTTTGTAGTAAATTTATGAAACTGAGGGTGGTACTACATATAAAAAAACCTTTTTTTATCTGCACTAAAAATTATAAATATGCAAAATTCAAATAATAAAAAAAGTTACTATAGCGCTGAACATCTAAAAATATTATAAAAGAAATAGTTTCAGGCGAAGATTAGCTACACTTTTTGAAACAGAAAAAACCCCACTAATCTTTTATTGAATAAATGGCACTTTTCTCATGAGGAATATGAAAGCAAGATATCCGAATGTTAAGTCAATTAAAATTTTAGATAAGAAAAGATAAAATATGAAGATTAATTTTATACGTTCTATTAAAACTCATGATAGTAGTGATAGAGACGTTTTTTCAAGAAAATTAAAAAAAAAAACTGCTCAAGTGATACCCCCGTTTCAACCCCCCCCCCCCATCTCCATCAATGTTAGAAAAAATCAACGCTAGGTGTAAAATCCAAGATTTTACGAAGGTAACAAGCATCTACTTTTGATCTCAAACGCTGTGCCACTCTATCTGCTAGGATTTGGGAGGGGGAGGGGGGGGGATAAAAATCATCTTTTTAATTTTTTTTTATAGCTTTCTTGTATTTGCAACCTAAAACAATTATCGCTTTTATCACCGTTTAGCTGCACTTATATGAAAAATGTAAACTTTCATTACCAAAAAATCTTAAACATTACCTCTATGTATGTGTTATATGAAAGATTAATAGTGCATGGTTTTGACATATTATCAGTATTTATTTCAATATAATATTGCTATAATATATCTTTTATCGCTTAAAAATTAAATTTCTTATTATAAAATTTTTCATTTAAAAAAATATCATATACTGGAATATTAATCATTTGTAATTATTAACAGTTTATTGGAAAAGTTAAATAAAATAATGCCAAAGTTATATATATATATATATATATATATATATATATATATAGTGTGTGTGTATATAGAATTTAATGCGTTTAAATGAACCAAATTAAAGTAATATACTAAACATAGACTCCGTGTTCAGTATGTGGTAAAAATATTCATTTCAAATCAGATTAAAAAAGAAAGACGTGCTGGTAAAACCAGACATTCAATCACTTGCACATTTCTGCTTTCCGTTAGAAAGATGGTCTCACATGTCTACCCTCTCTTTCACTGAATTTCTCAACCTTTGTTGTCTGTCACCCCACTGAGACAAATTTCAGTACAATAGTCAGAATGTTCTGTAGGGGAGGGAAAAGTGGATTATCGTTTTGGGCCGGTTTGGTCTTTTGTGGCAACCTGCAAAACGGGCCTCCGGTCGTTAGAGGGTTATACTGCGTGTCTCCTGCCATGCAGTATAACCCTCTAAAAACCCTTTAAAAGGAGATTTCTGAGTGAGCATCCCGGGCAGTGGGTCACAAAATAAATGAAAGGGGTCGCGGATAGTTTGAAGTAAAATTATATCATTCAAATAATTAAAAATATGCTTTAAATTTTATATAATTACGTATTTCAATATTTTTATTTAAACTTTTTTATATGTTAAAATGATATTATATGGCATTCTTATATAAGGTGTCAAACAATCTTGCAAAGATATATTTGCATTTTTTCAATTCGCTTCTACCTCTCTGCGTGATAATGGGTTTTCAAAATGAGTTGTTATAAAAATGGTTAAGACTAAACATGATACAAGAGTAGCACTCTCAAGTATTTCAGCAGATACTGAACAAACACTATTCAAGGTCTAGGCTCACCCTTCTTATTCATCTTTTTGGCTATTTTAATTTTGTATAAGTATTTGAAGTTTATAGTTTTCAATGGTTTAACACAGAGCTTATTGTGTTCGGTGGGCCACCGCACAGCGAGCCAGTGATCTGAACGTCACTGGTTCGATGCTCGCGCTGACAAAACCACTGCCGTGTGCACTAATTGCGGCTGGTGCACAAAAAATCTGTAGTGGCTGCAATGTCCTCGAAGTACTCAAATTTACCTCTTGAGGTGCGGGGTGAAGTGTACCGGTCTCATCTCGACTCGGTTCTAAATTACGGGATCGGCTTGTAGGGGTTAGTGCTGTCCACCTATAGGCTACCCCCTTAAATGAATGGCCAGCAGTCTCGCGGTGTACATACAGGCGAATGTCTAACAACAAGTGTCTCCGCACTAAAAAAAAAAAAAAAAAATACAGAAAGCTTATCATTTTGAAAACATGTTCCTTTTTTTAAATTCAAAGTTTTGTTAATTTTTACCTAAATACAAATACATATTAATATTTCAATATGAAGTTTTAGTCAAATGATATTTGGTCGAAACAAGTGTAGCCATTTATTACTGTTATTATGCAAAGTTAATACAAACCTATAAACCACAGTTCATTAATTTTAAAAAGAGTTTGCCAAAATCTGCTTTCTTTTCCTCTATCTTTTGGGAATACTTACCCAATTTTTAAAAAATTTAGTTATGACTAAAAGACGTTCATAATGGGTCAAGTGACTTTTCATTTAAAGATAATTAGTCGCGGTTGAAAAAAGTTCCACTGATCTAGGGCCTAAGAGCAATGCCATACAAAATTTTAGCTGCCAAGGTTATGGTTCCAGGAATAGTTGGGTAATTTTTTTTTTTTTTTTTTTTTTGGGGGGGGGGGGGGCTAACCCCCTTAAAATCTGTATTTTTAAAAATTTATTTATTTATTTTAAATTTATTCGTAAGCACCTAGAGCTTAAGAAAAACCACCATTCAAAATTTCAGCTACCTACACCTTATGGTTCTAGAAATGCAGTAATTCTTTTTAAGGGGGGGGGGGGATTAAATCCCTTATAATGTGTATTTTTAAAAAAGATTTCTTTGGGTACACTTTGGGCTTAAGAGGAACTACGATTCAAAATTTCAGCTTCCTGGACCATATAGTTTCATAAATATAGTACTTTTTTTCAGGGGGAAATTAATCCCCTTTAAACCCCCTTAAATTTTGTATTTTCAGAAACAGATTTCTTAGTGAGAACCTAGGGCTTAAGAAGAATCACCATTCAAAATTTTAGCTTCCTACGCCGTATAGTTCTCGAAATGCAGTTTTTTTTTCAGGGGGGATTATTAAGAAAAAAATTACTCTGTGTGCACTTGGGCTTTAAGATGAACCACCACTCAAAATTTCAGCTTCCTTGACCTTATGGTTCCAAAGATATAGTGTGTTTTTTGGAGTGGGTAGGAGAAAGAATTAGGCTCCTATTAACCCCCTTAAAATTCAAATTTTAAAAAAAATATTTCTTAACGAGCATCTAGGGTCTAAGATTAACCACCATGCGAGATTTCAGCATCCTAAGACTTATGGTTTCAAAGATTTGTGTTTCTTTTAACATACTCATTTTGATTATTTTTTGTGTATCTGTTTTATTATAAGCATGCAATTTTTAATTAGATCTAAAAATATTTATAATCGAAATCTTCTTCATCTGCCAATATTTTAAAAAAAATTTATTATTCCATGCATTTTCCACATGTTTATACATTTTTTAACATGTTTCTCAAAACGTTGTTTGCAACTTGCGGTTAGAAAATAGGTTGCCACCGAGAAATTAGGCATGGGCAATCTGATATTGCGGCAAGTGCAAACAGCTGCCAAGTTTCGGCTATAATACATAAGTACTGTTTTATCTTATTATTTTTTGCAATAAACCGCCGAATACTTATAAAAATTCAGTCTGCTTATTTATGAATTTTTTAACGGTGAAAACATACCGCATTCGGAAGTCATTTCTGAGATATTTATGATAATTATGTTTGTGAAATATAAGATTAAACCTGATGGAAATTGTTTATTTTGTGCTGTTTAATTAGCAATAATTTACAATTAAAAATTGCTTTCTGCGCATGCTCAGTGACATTTTAAAATCTGGCTTTAGATACTCACTAAGAATGAGGCCGCTTAAACACATTAATTTGTTTCTGCGCATTATTATGATTTTCAACATTTGCCAATAATGTGTTGAGTATAATTTGTGTATTAGTACATTTATTTACTATCTAGCAGCCATGTTTTGACAAGTACAAACTAGTTTTTTATAAAGATATAAAGCAAACAAGTAAAAATAATAACAATAATTTATGTAATTTTTATGTTTATTAATATAATCTGTCCACTAAAACTATGAAAACGCTGAAAGCTTCTTAAGAAACAAAATCTTGCACACTATCAGTATCATTAAAATACAAATAAAAAATAAATTGTCCAGAGAACAAAGGGAAAAAAATCAATACACTCACAATTTTGAACAACAACAACAACAAAGTTATTTCATATGCAGTATAAGTTTAAAAAATTGTACTTAAAAATAATTAAAATTATAATTTGAGATTACAATACTTGCCATCAAATATTTCAAACTTTTTTAATAGAAACATTATAAATATTGAATGTTTTAATGGTATCAAACATAGACTCAGGAAAAACATACAAATCAAATACTTCTATGAGCAATCATAAAAGAAAGTTTCTACTCAGTATAAGTTAGCTCGACCAACTATGGAAAGAAATATTATCCTTAAACAGGAAAGAGCTAATATAAGAAAATTTGAAGTAACCTTAAGATATCCAATTTATACTTTAAATAAAATATTTTACGAAACAGTTGTTAACAGGAAAAATATTTTTTAAGGGCACTCAACATACTTTAATACATACAGAAAAAAGCTCTTTACAACAATATTATAGGAATGGAAACAAAATACTGTTATAACCTAGACACAAACATATTTAAGTATTTTGAAGTTTACTTGTT
The DNA here is from genome assembly GCA_907164885.2 of Dolomedes plantarius. Taxonomy (NCBI): domain Eukaryota; kingdom Metazoa; phylum Arthropoda; class Arachnida; order Araneae; family Dolomedidae; genus Dolomedes; species Dolomedes plantarius. Next base: position 95,724,573 of record OU015495.1, read on the forward strand.
TTAGCTCAAGTACACATTTAGTTTGTTTTATATTTTTAAGACTACCTGCATGTTCTTTTACAAATAAATCTTAGATTATAATAAAAGCACTATCTAATGGTATTTAATTCCATTTTACACTAAAATAAAGGTAACATTTTCAGGGACTTTTAAAAAAGATTGTAGTAGCAGAATTTATATTAATTTCTTAGAGATAGGATTTATTGTAAAGCCAAAAATTGCTAAAAAGACAGCAGAACTTGTGAATATTGATAAATTTTCATACTAACTTTAAAATATAGATAAAAAAACAACAACTGCATACTGCTTAAAAGCAGTTAATTCATTGACAAGATTTACAGCCATAGAATTAATTGATATTAGAAATTCATGAGCAATTAGCCTTCAGAAATTAGTATAATCAGGTTGTATCACTGAGGCAGGCACAGATGTTAATGTGACACATACATAAGCTATTATCTTATCATCAAGAAACTAGAAGATTCTCCTTTTCTGCAATAACTCCTTTAATAGTTTTTTACTCTCAGTGATATGGAGAGACCTAGAGGCAACAATGCAATTTCAACTTAATAAAATACAGGGTGTTTCAAAAAGAATCATCCGATTTAAAAAAAGTATAACTATACATCTTGATTTAATCCGTTTTGATCGAATAATGTATAGGCAGAAAGAGGGAAATCTCGAGTTTCACGCAGTTGACGACAAGTAGTGCTAAGGCTCTTACTTCACCTGCCACTTCAGTGTTTGTAAAGATGGTGCGAATGCACAGCAGAAATCATTTTGTGTTCTACGCTTTGTGAAGTGTGAGTCCATAACAACTGTTCAGCATGATTTTTGTCGACAAAACCCTGTTAGACTGAAGTTCCTACCTCTCAGAGAATTAGGTAATGGTATAAACAATTCCAAGACATGGGTTGTCTGTGTACGCATAACAGTCGTGGAAGCAGTGTATGCAGACATGCTCGCAAAAGTTTGGCACAAATTTGCTTACCATATAGTCATATGTCATACATTCAAAGGTGGGCATATTGATCACCTTAAATTTGATTTGTAAAAACACTGTATGATTAGCTATGTAATATAAAATTAATTTTAAGTTTCTATGTTCAATATTTTTCATAATATAGTCATTTCAAACCGGGTGATTCTTTTTTGAAGCACCATGTAGAATTGTCAAGTGATTTAAAGACACCAATTTTGCATGTTTTTGGTAACAGAACTTACCACTGAGTTCCAAAATGTTTTTGGATGCAATATCAGAACTGTAAATATTTGCTGAGAACTTACTAACTGGATTTACTGTAGTTCATTTATGTAAGACTAGAAACAAGAGAGTGAGCACAAAAACCCTCATCAGTAATAATGCATACAGTCGTGATGAATTATAATTTACAAGCACTGTACTGAAAGTTAATAAGTAGTTTCCTAAAAGACTTTTCATACAGTGAATGTCCAGTGACTGCAATTAGTATGAATGTACCGAGCAGGCTGCTCTGATTGTTAGGACAGCTGTCTTGATGTATGGATTCTTATCAGAATTCTATCACGGTTCTTCATTTCTATTTACATTTCCTTAAACTCTAAAGAAACAGGAACCTATATTGATATTTTAGTCAAGCAATTTTGCAATCATGATTTCTACTGATTGATGACTTTTCCAAGAACTAATTAGAAAGTATACTGGTCTATGACAAAATGAAGTCCAAGTAGAATTAGTTTGATTTACATGATAATCCTGCTAATGTTACAGAAACAAAGAATAGACCAAATCAATCTAAATTGAACAGAAAGATTAAAAATGGGAAAATGTTATGTAATTTATATGACTCACTGCAAATATAAAAAATTTGGTACAGCTAGAAAAATTTATCATAGTCTTGTAACAGAACTAGATCCACAGTACCCTATCACAATAAACAAATCAAAATATATAATCTGAAAACTTAAGGCTAACAAAATACTTTTAACTGAGTTTAAAATAGTTTCTTACTGGGATTCTTTCATCACATGCTACATGTAACATATTTAATAAGGAATTAAAGGTATTCCATAATAACAATTTTATATGTTATATTTCAGGAACTCTACAATTATGTAGTAAGTCATCCTTTAATCAAAGAACAATTTGAGAAAGTGTGTCTCACATAGTTCAACAGTGACAAGGAATGTTAACAACAGGGGTTCTATAAAATAGGCATCCCCCCCCCCCTGGTGTGTGCACATACACACATAGGAGGGGGAAAAAAAGACAACTTGTCTTAAGGCTGTTGTAAACTAACCCCATTGGATTCACTTGCCTCTATGGAGAAAATGTGTCAAAGGATTGCTGACTCAGGTGTAATTTATTTTTATTTTTATTTTTTAAATTGTACTCCTTAATTGAGAAATAAATTTTACACCTTGGGACATTCTTCGTTTAAAAAAAAATGCAAATAATATTTTTAAATTTAAATGATTCGGGGGAGAAAAAATCTGGTCTAGTGTGTTTTAAATGCTCATAAATTCAATTGGTAGATGAAATTTATAAAAATAATCCTGTTGCAAGGTGCAGAAAAGTTCAGGCTATCTGAAAATACTATATTTATTGGATTATCAGCATTTATGTTGCTGTAAATTGTAGACAAATTTTCTCCACAGATTAACATTGATGTGAGCGAATCCAATAAGGTTAGTACACTGCAGCCTTAAGCACACTGATAGGGGAAAACAATAGATATACATGTACATAATATGATGTTAAATTCTACATACCTAAATCAGTATAATTCCCATTGCAAAAACGCCGTCTGCCTCCAAAATTAAGGTCAAATTTAGGCCATGAGGGATTTTCATTTCCCCCTGAAATATTAAGCAAGATATTAGAACATAATTGTTCACCAATATAGATTATTTAAAAAAGAATAATAAAGCAGAACCACTATTATAAAAGTTTGGTAAAAGAAATAAGAAGCACATGATTTTACATTTGTTTAACACATTCACTACCACTAAAATTGGCATATCGATCCTCAGATGTCGACGTTTCTATGGTGTCCACCGCAACATCACTATCTCCTTCTGATTCGCTCGTAGAATCCCAACCGTAATCTGCATCGTCTGTGCTGTCATAATCAGAAAGATCACTCTTTTCTAATAATTCAAATATTTTGGCTTCAGTCAATTTTTTATTTACTTTCCTTTTCTTGGGCTGTGAATGTCCTACCATACTTGTACTGTCCACCATTTTTAAAAACGCATATAAAAAAATCGAAACACAAAATTTAAAAACCACGCACGTAAAATATAAAAATAATGCTTCACTAACATGCCTCAAAACCCTCTTTGTTAAACCTCCAAGGCTCCACTAAAATTAAAGCATATATCTTATCTTAGTCGACCATCGTCCCACAGCGTCACTGGCATGAGGTAGCACCATGCTGACGCGCTAGTGTGTCAGTGGCAGCGAACGTGTTAAACAATATTATACTTCTATAAACCAGGGAATTTCAACATTATCTCACAAAGATAATTTTTAGTAATGCTGCAGATAAGGGAAATATTAGCAATTAGTGTGTCAGTGGCAGCGAACGTGTTAAACAATATTATACTTCTATAAACCAGGGAATTTCAACATTATCTCACAAAGATAATTTTTAGTAATGCTGCAGATAAGGGAAATATTAGCAATTCACAACTTTACGCATTAAACAAAGAATTTTGACATCTATCGAAATTCTTGAATACACTTGTAATAGGCATTCATATAGTCCAAGTAAATCAGATTAAGAGGACCACACCAAATTAGAGGTAAGATTAGAGGAGGATACTCATTTGTGCAATATGGGCTTCGGCCCTACATTTGATAATAGACTAAAAATTCAAAACATATACATAAACAAACCTTTATGAAAAAGTGATAAATTATTAAAGAGTTAATTAAATATTGCCAAAATCTACTTCTTTACTTTTTGAGATTACAAACTAGAAGAGACTTAACTATGGGCATGCTCAAGTTATTGGTGGCTCCAAGGGGGGGGGGCAATAGGGGCAATTGCCCCTCCCAAAAAAGCCTGGAGTATTTTTTTTCATTGCCTAAAATTTTATAGTATCATAGACCTAATTCTAAATGAGTTTGAATTTAAAATGAGACGATGCTCATTTCTTATATAACTCTAAGAGCTGGTGTTGCCCCCCCCCCCCCCCCAAAAAAAAAAAAAAAAAACTCTGGACTGGAGCTGCCCCTGGCTCAAGTTCACTCAAAATCATTTGGGTAGAGCCTAAGAACCTGTGGGCTAAAGCACGACCTTGAAAACCAAGCCTGGACTTACCTCTCAACAGAATAGGCTACTATTTTATTTCTTGAATTCTTTTGTCATTAAATCTTTAGTTATAACTAAAAAAATTATTTTCCATCCAAAAGAACAAATGTTACATAGATAAAATAGTATTACAAGAAACAGCAAAATTAAAAAACCTAAGAAATCATCACTACACACTGATAATCCAATATGATTTCTATCATTTTAAAGATGGATTACTGCAATAAATGGTAGAAGCTTGACTAAATAATCTGAAAGCCTAAATAAAATTACAAAGCTAGCAGAATGTGACAAAAACAATTTTGCAAATTAATGCCAGCTTCAACTATAAATAAATAAAATCAAATAAGTACTTAGGACAGTAAGCTATGAAGCAATATAGTATGTATAATGAAAAATTAAACAAATACTTTATTTGTGTAGATATATATCATATCTATGCAAGTTTTGAAAATAAATAAATATATATATATATATATATATATATATATATATATATATATATATATATACATATATATATATTTATATATGTATATATACTACCTCTCAAAAATTTTATAGCAATATCCTTTGCTTTATAATTTGAAAGATCGAAATCTATCCATTTGAACACAAGTTATTTTGTAAGTCTTCAGACTATACAGACCCAAGATGAGTCCCAAATTAACTCATTTTACAGACACTAAATGGCTATCACTTAACACTACTCAATATCAATAAAAATTGACAAAGTATCTATTATTATTGGATCACATAAGTTATAAAATCAAATCCAAAAGCCTTATACAAACTAGTAAAATTAATAATTTCTCAGTCTTATACAATGTATTAATACAGAAGAACAGGGTATTCAAGTGAAGAAACATTCAAACTTTATTACTTTGTGTATGAGTTGATTTTATTTCATGAAATTTAAGTGAAAGAAAAAAAGAAAAGAAATTACCAAATAATTATAATTACTGGAATGTTCGAAAAGATATACTCTAATGATTTTGTAAAAAGAATGATTGAAGAGAAAGAAGAAAAATCACTGACAATACCTATCCACATTTCTAGGAGTTGATGTTATCAAAGAATTAAGAATTTTTTTTTACATTTATTGACTACAGTGATAAGCAACTTAATAATTGTAAACTTACTTTCAATTGCTTGACAAACATCTGATCTGTTTTTAAAAGTAACAAATCCAAATATATACCTAATGAAAGAAATATATTATATTTATAAATTATTTTTAAAGATACAATATTAAAAAAAATTTTGTTGATGAGAAAATTATATTCTTTAATTAACTCTTTAAGGTTATTTTACCCCTTTGCATACATCCTGTACTTAATAACTCAAAATATAATAACTGTGTCTGTACAACTTTATGATCAATATATGTATTCATGACTCTAGAAAGAGTAGACTATACTCTGGATGTCTGAAATCTCCAAGAATAATAAAGAATTAGAAAAACTTATTTTCCTCAACAGTCTTTGATTACCACAGTTACTAGTCTGCTGCCCACATAGTATAGCGGTTAGTGTTATGAGCTTCCACGCAATGGACTTGGGTTCAAATCTCGTTAAGACTTGGTTGTTAATGTGTTGTCCCATCAAAGGGAGCAAAGCTGGCTCACCTAATTGGTGCTCTCACAATAAAGTAGCCAACAAGACTTCATGGTGAATAACAAAAGGTGTATGTCTCACGATAAGTGCTTCCACATTAGAAAGAAAAGTTTCTAGTCTGTGTCCCCTAAATAATTTTCCTTCACAATAAAGATAATTCCCCCTTTAATCTATTGAATTAGACACTTAAAGTTCATGGCATCTCTGACCCCAGCACTCTTTCATCAGATTCGTGTGTCATTTCGCATGCTATTTTATTTCTATGTTATTTATACTGTGTTTAGTTTTTAAAATGATTTTGGTTAACAAACATTCAGCAATTTGACATTTTTACTTTTCAGCTTTTAGTGGTACAATGATGAAAGGCTGAATCTACCTAAATTCTGAGGTATTTATTATGAAGAGGAGTTGAATGGTTTGCATACTTCAATCAAACTTCATTTTTTTAAACAGGCAATGCTGGAGTTATTTCATGGCTCTATTGAAAAATTCTGCTAAACCTCTAATTTCATTTTTTTTTTCTCTCTCCAATGATGAAAGGCTAAATCTAGCTGAATTCTGAGGAGTTTATTATAAATTTATGTATTTTTATATTGGGTTTTCATTTTATTCATGTGTATAACATTTCACATACTTTTTTTTCTATGTTTTTTATACTGAGTTTAGTTTTTAAACTGGTTTTGGTTAACAAACATTCTTAAAATCCCGGGCAATGCTGTGTACTTCAGCTAGTATATATATATATATATATATATATATGTGCGTGTGTGTGTGTGTTTGTTTAAATACTCAATACCAAGATGAAAAATATATGAATGGCAAAGTACAATAACTTACAGTGAACCATCATTTGTAAACTTTGATTTAATAGAAGCAGCCTGAACAGGACCAAAACGACTAAATCTTTCTTTCAGTTGCTCAACAGTATAATCAGGTGGAATGTCACCCACATACATCACACGTCGTTCTTCCTGCACAAGACCATACAGTAGAAAGTTCAACAAAATTAAGCTTAAATTAATGCACATATAACAATATATTTATAAGAAAAATAATTTAAAATATTATTTAGAGATGTGTAATAAAAAAATAATAAAAAAACTGCAGAAATCACGAAACTCTCTGTAGCACAAGCTAAATTTTAGATTAAAAAAACTTTTTCCTTTTAAAATAGGAAAAGATATTTTGTCAGTCATTTATTTATAAAAAGAAAAATATTTGGAACATTGTTCACTCCATGATAAATGCTTGATAACATTTTTAGATACATTGAATACCTTTTAACTATAGAGCTATATTAATGTTAACAACATGACAAAAAAGTTTGAATAATATGTAAGAATAAATAAGTACAGCTCCAATTATCCTACACACTTAAAAATTAAATATGGTTAATCTTCCATATGTGCAGCAGATTTTAAGATTTCATAAAAATTAAATTCTTTGGACTAACAATAAGTTAAACGAACAGATGACAAGAGCAGATTTATGCAAGATTCTTGGTGTAATAAAACATTTTATTACCCCTTAACTGCCGATGAAATCTTACACGATGCACTCCCTAGTGCAGCCATACTCAACCTTTTTTTGCCTCGGGCCGCATTCACATAATTTCCAAATTGAAAGGGCCGCAACGTTATAGTGATATGACGAAAAAAATCCTTATAGGGAAAAACATTATTGCTTGAACTCCGTTTGATTAAAGATAAGGATGCACAATACCTGATAAATCAACAAATATTTTCTAAAATTAAAGCAGAATAACAGTACTTATTATTTATCATCATACCTGTCAATACTAGCTCAAACATTAACAACAGTGTATTTCCCAATATGATTTTTTCATCAGATTTGTTTACTTCAAAATATATATTCCAAAATAAATAAATAAATAAATAAAACTCAAAGTTAAACTTTCTTCCAATTGTTTATTTAAAAATTAGTGTGACTTTTGATACTGAAGACATTTTTTTACTATATCAGACAAATCGGGTTTATAATTGCTACATGCTAGCCTCAATATGTCATCAAGGTGAGAATCAGTAAGTCGATTCCTGTATACGTTTTTCGCATATTTCATTTTAGAATAGGATGATTCACAAAGATACATTGATGCGAATAAGGTGAGCAACAGAAAGGCACAATTTTGTACAGTTTTATATTTTTCAGGGACTAATTTCCAAAAATCTATGTACTCGTTTTCTTCTCTTTCCTTTAAAAATAGCCTTCAGATTAGTATCATTCTTAAACTCGATAAATTCATCAAATAACTTTACATAATCATATCCGAATTCAGCTAATTGTGCTATAGTTTCTGTTTCTAGGTGCCAGGGATTTTCTATAAGCAACAAACAATTCTTGATACAACGTATGTCCTGAAACCTTGTCTTAAATTCCTTGGCTAAGGCAGTTAAATAATTTTAAAATATCCCCTAGTTCTTTTGGGAAATATTCATTCCATCTTGTTTAGCTTTTGTTACGGTTGGAAAGCTAAGCAATACTTGGTTCTTTATTTCTTCGTGATAGATGTTTAATTTTTCTTCAAAAGCAAATACTTTATTCGCCAATTGTGAAATGATTTTATTTTCACCCTGTAACACATGATTAAGCTCACTAAGTTTTTCTGTGATGTCGCATAGAAAAGCTAAAAGACACCACCCTCCATCATTATTAAGTTCGCTGCATATTTTGTTGTTTTGCTCTAAAAACAAAATAATTTCTTGTCTTAAAGAAAAAAAAATCGCACCAGAACTTTTCCTCAGCTTAGCCATTTCACTGAGGTATGTAAAAGGCCATCACTATAATTACTGTTTAATTCTTTTAAAAGAATTTAAAATTTTCTGTGGTTCAATTCTCGTGCTTGGATATAATTCACTATATTTATTACGGTCTTCATTAAAGCATCTATTTCGCAAATAGAGATACTTGCTGCTAAGTTCTCTTAGTGTATGATACAGTGAAAAGACAAGAGATTTGTTAAATTGTATTACTTTTTCAATAGGGCAACAAATCCATTTTCAGATCCGGTCATTGAAGGACATCCATCCGTGCATATACAAACAAATTTTTTTATATCAATATGATTGTTCTCAAGGAATGTACTAATATTATCGAGATAGTCCGTGCCTCTGGTTTGATTTTTCATAGGAAGAAATTTAAAAAAATCTTCGTGAATAATATTTCGTTCAGTACAGAATCTAACGAAAACGGAACATTGCGATGTCACTGAAATATTGGTGCTATAATCGAAAGCCAAATTAAAATATTTACAGTTTTTCAAGTCTTCTAAGATGCGATTGAAAATGTGTGTTGCAATATCTTCAATGCATCTAGCGCAGGTAGAATCAGAAAGCTGCATGTTTTTGATTTGAGTTATTATTTGGTTTTTATTGCTAAATTTATCAAATAATACATTGGAAGCACTGAGAAAACATTCCTTCACAACTTCTGCGTCAGTAAATGGTTTCATATATTTTCCAAGTATGTAACAAATTTCATACGACGCTCTTGTCACTGATGAATCTTGTGAAATCGCCACTGATGGAATATTTTGTTCTTGTTGCAATGATTTCTTGACAAAAGTTAACTTTTCACTTCTTATCAAAGAGCCACAAGGAAAAGTGTCATGAAATGCTTTGTGTTTCATAGTATAATGACTAACAATGTTATATTTTTTTAATATAATTTTCTCACGACAGATCAAGCATATGACCAAATGATTTTTATTTTTAACAACGAAATATTCTTCTTCCCAATTGTCTTGAAAAATTCTCTTTTCATCAGATCATTTTCGTTTGCCGTTTAAAGAAACTCCTGCCATTATGGGTATTAAATTATAACGAAACAAGACGTTCAAAACGGCAAAGCAGGCTGATCCGTTTCGCGTAATAGGCACTTAAAATAAAAGCATAAAAATGTCACGCATAAATGTTATTACCACAGATAAATATCTAAATATCTTATTACTTAACCTTAGACATGTCAAACATGTCATCATAGGGCGGTAGTGTTTTCGATGAAAGCACAAGTTTAGATGTAAAAATCTTTTTGTTGGCCAAGAGCCAAGACCATGGAGTTTATAGTTAAGTGCCGCAAGCGACAGTTTCAGTTAGATCTCAACGAGAAATGATTGTTCACGATATTATAATACTTATATAAAAAATATAAACTTAGAATGCCAGTTTTTTTAATTACGTTTCTAATAATGAAAAAATAAAAATTAATGTGTTCTGGGCCACACATATTTGCTTGACGGGTCACATGCGGCTCGCGGGCCACAGGTTGAGTACCACTGCCCTAGTACCACCGTTTTCCGTGCAGGCACTTAGCGACATGGTGCAATTGAAGAAAAATAGAGGCACAGTTTTCAATCTACATAATATATATTGTTAAAATGAAAAATACAAAATTTAAATTACAGATTATATTAAAAATTAAGAGTTAGTTGTGTGATATATCTTGAAACATGTCTGAATATATAAACCAACATCACATTCAACACAATGATAGGAGGATTCACGGTGAACTTTCCTTTTTGAGTAGTCATCTAATTCAATGTCAGACATATCTAAACAAGATATTGAAAATAATTCGTATCACACAATGCTACGTGAAAACAGAGCAAAAGAGAAAAGAATCACATGACCTATTCAAGCACGCTCTCACATGAACTACCACTTTCAATTTCACCCTCACATGCCCCCTACTCATTTGTAAAAAATGAGAATAACCCTGTCAAACGATAATTCGAGGTGTCAAGGTCAATATATCACATTCCAAAGCAGTGGGTGTAGTTATACGTCTATAAACAAATTACAGTGTCAAGTTTTCTGGGAGGACATATATATACGCCAGTGGCAGTTAACACATTGACTGCACAAAGCGTATAAATACGCCTGCGGCAGTTAAGGGGTTAAAAAAAAAAAAGAGAGAGAGAGAAAATGCTATTTTATATACATTTAGTCTTTGACCACCACATATCTCATATTCTAAGGAAGCAATTCCTGAAATTTTACAGACAATCAAAATTTGAGTAGTAAAATTTCACATGCATATGTGATGTAATCAGCATCTATTATGATACATATCAATAAATAATGTGCTAAGAATTGGGATGGGAGATTTGAAGTACTTGGTGTACTTAAAATAATAATACTGATGATAACAACAACAACAACAATAATAATAATAATAATAAAGCACTTACATAGGCTTTCATGTTTTCTTCTACCTCCAAATAATGTTGCCTTTTACTTCTATGCTTTGGACTAGGAGATCTGAAAAAAATAAATATACATACTTAAATTAAATGACTTTGAGAAAATATAGTGAACATTTAATGAAATAATTATCATTCAAGATTTCAACTTTGAAAAAAATCATTGCATGATAAGATCAAATTATGCCTGACAATAATATGATAAAAATGCTAAATGATAGTTTATAATTATGCATATAAAAACTGACTCTGAAAATTCCCATTTTAAAAGAATACCCATAATTTTACCATATTAAATTTATACAAAATGAGCATTAAAAAAAAAAGATATTTAAGACTTTGCTTGAAAGTTGAAAATGTAACAATTACAAAAGAAATGATAAAACATACAAAGAATAGAATATTATATCATCACTTTCCTGATAACAAAGGAAACTAAATGAATAAGATATTGAAAAATGAAAACTAACATAACAATAAAAAAAACCCATCATGATGAAATACTAGTAAAAATTTTAACGTTAACTGTCTAATTACAGAACTTGAAAAAGAAAAGCTTCAAATATTACATCGATTGGCTATTTAATAATTGATATCTTCTAGAAATTTCCTCTTTTGTGAATAAGATTTTGAAAGTCCTCAAAATGTGCACACTATTTGGTATAATTTTAAAATTTTTACTATTTTACTAATGCATTTAAAAATATCTTCAAAATTATGTAAACCAAATACTACATATAATGTTTTTGAAATAGATCATTCGGTGCATTTATTACCAGGTTTCGATGAATTACATAATATTAATATAAAAATATTCGACAAAAAACAACAGATATTATAAATACTATTCCTTCAAGATTCCTGAAACTTTCTTTGAGTATGCCAAACAGTTTTTGAACCATTTTATACTTACCCTTACTTACACTTTTCAGCAGCTAAAATTTTATTTAAAAATTCTTTGAAATTTTTCTGCATGACATTTCAGAAATTGCATGCTAATAATACACAAGAAAAATTTTTGAATTATTTTATGGACTCTAAAGATCTCATGCAACTATTCGAATTCTTTAACTCTTAAAATTACCCTCCATTTTGAAAAATTGAACTCTCCAAAAGATTTAAAAAAATTGATTTCATTATTTTCAATCATTTTCCAACTTTTTTTAAAAATTACTATTTTTATTAAAAATATTTCATTAACTGTCCAATGTAACTATTAATGAAATAAGTCGTTAGCTTTGGATTAACAGTAAAAAATTTTGTGTAAGAGGAAGATCATTTATACAATACAGACACATTGGTGAATTATACTATTTTAGTATTTGTATTATGCCATATACACATGTAGTAAACTTGTTGAGGAAATTTTTTTATTTTTTAAACTTTTTGCTAACAATTTTGTATCTTGATATACTATTAAAAATAATAATAAAAAGGTTACATTTAAAAAAAATTTTGTACAAGTAAAGCTGTTCTCATGTTTATATTTAACCATCTAACTGTGATTACAATTTGAACATGACATTACCCTACCCTCCTTGAATAAAAATATCTAGGCACTCTTTTTGCTAAACACCCTGCCCTTAATTAGGTCTTGAGTGAACACTAATGAAAATTTTCCCTAATGAAGATTAGATATTACTTTTGATACGCTTATATTTATTATGGAAGAAACACTTTATGCAACTTCTCTCAGTTAAATTTTTACAAAATATAGATAAATACGTACATAATAAATACTACAGAAAATGTAGCCAGTATCAGATAGGAATTTATCAACCACTCAGTAATTTAGACCTGCAGAATTCAAAATGGGATGAGGGCTGTATTACTTTACAGAAAACTGCTGTTGTCTGTGAGATAATAGGATAGATGCGTAAACAAAAAATATTTTATCTAACAAATATATTAATATTCATTGCTTATATATTCCTTTTGTATATAAATATTCCTAATATTATAAATTTAAGAACAATATTCCGTATTTTTCAGATTTAAAATAATGTGCATCTCCACAAAAGGCTTTGTGAGTCACAGAGTGAGTACTGGCAGGCCACATGTTGTAGGGGCCTGATTTAGACATACAGGAGCACTTAATTCAAGAAACATCATATTTTATAGATGCAAAATTCAAATTAAAAAGCTACCTGTATTTTCTGTCACCATCACCCTTATGCTTTCGTCCACGGCTTCGACTTCTAGAACGAGAAGATGAATGTCTTCTGTGCGACCGAGAGCTTGATCTTGATTTGTGATGCTTTCGATGATAATTTCTATATCTTGGAGATTTACTGCGACTAAGGGAACTGCTAGATGAACCGTTATTGCTATGAGAATCATGGCGATTTGATTTAAAGTCAAGATAATATTTAAGCTCATTTGGTCTTATTTCCCGACCAAATTCATCACAATAAGTGTCTGTCACTGGATCATACTTCACTGGTCTAAAATAGAATTCAAACACAAGAAAATTGGAATCATTCTGAAATTAGGTAAAATAAATTGAATATCTCCATAATTAAAAAAGTATAATCTATATTTATATAAGGAAAAAATCTACTTTTCTGACTGTTAACGACATGAAATTAATAAATCTGAGCATGAGATCTCATTTTTCTTCTTACTAACAGTTTATTCTGAGATTTCAATGTACTAAATTGTTAAACATTTAGGCAATAGACTTAAATACAAATAAGGAGCAAATTTATGAAAAGATGAATTGACAAAATTAAGTAAATTTAATTTTTATTCATTCCTAATAGCAATATTTTGGTCAGAACTGATTTCGATAAACCCTCTTCTTCTACAAGCAAATACCTACCTTTTATGGTCAACATACATTTCAGAAAAAGCTGGCTAGAGAAGTTTCACGGTACATGCATTTGTATACTTTTAAATCTTAGATCATTAATAGTCATGTTGTTAACACAATAAAATGCCCATACACTTTTTATTACATCAAAAATAATAAACTATTTTATGTACAACATGAAAATTTATGAAAAAAAAAATGTTCAGAAATTGTCAAATAAAGCAAAAACCTTTTCAAATTCATACTTCACTTGCAATACATTCTACTTCAGCAGAATTCATCTGCTGAGGTAACATACATGTTTTCAACCCAAAACATGTATGTTAAGCAGAGAAAACATCATCTCAGAAATGTCTCCCACCACAACCAAAAAGTGTTCAAACACAGTAAAACTGATCATAAGAAAAAGGTTATATCCTAACACCACAAAAAGAGAACATGCATATATAACTATTGTAGATATTTTAAATCCAATATCATATCTATAATTACACCTTGATCCTCTTCAGCCTACAAATAAATAAAAATGAATCACATAAAAGTAAATATAAAACACAACACAAAGGAAATTGGAAAAAAAAAAGGAAAGATTTTTACATGGTAAGTAAGCTCTAAAATTAGCAAGTCTACTAGAATCAACACAACAGATAAATTGTCCTAAATTCTAGATCTTGAAGGGACCTCAAAGTGTTTCATTTTTAATCCATTACTTCCTATTTACACAATGACAAAACTATATAAGAATTCTAATAGTTAAAACAAAAACATTCTGCTTGTAACACATTTCCACTTCTTTAACACAGTGATAAAATTTACTACAGATTAATTTAAATCACTTAAATTGAAATCAATTGTACATTTTGATAGACTGATTTCCATATTATATATATATATATATATATATATATATATATATATATATATATATATATTACCTGTTATAAAATTTTTCTCTGTCAGAGCTGCTTGAGCTGGAAGAACTTGATCTTCTCCTCTTCCTGTAAGATCTGTGAGAAGATTTGCTTGCTACACTGCTACTAGAGCTAGAAATATTCCTAGGTTGTGCAGTGCCACTGTAATTAGAAGTTGAACTAAATGTTGATACAGTTTGAGTAGATGAACAAGGAGTTTTATTGGTTGATAAATGATTTTGTGAGTTCATATCATTTTCACCATGTTCTGCCACATTTTGAATGGTGGCTTTATCATTGGCACTAACTTGCAATGGATGACTAGCTTTTGAAGAGTGATAGACAGTACTCTTCCCATCACTAAGTTCTAACTCCAGTTCAGGAGTTGATATTTCAATTTCTTCAAACACTTGTTGATTATGAGCATTTAATTCCTCAATTAAATCTGATGCTGAGCCACTCTTAACAAGTTCATTGCCATCCCCTAAAAAACATTACCAAAGAAAAGTACTATAATATTAACACAAATAAATAGCATAAAATGCACTATTTGGCAAACAAGTTTTTTTTAAATTGAAAATATGCTATTTTATATATTTTACTGAAGTCAATAGGCAAACTGTGCTGATAATTCTATCAAGTAAATATTATCTAAATTTGGTAAGAAAATATTGCATTGTTTGTACCACATACATTTAAAAATAATCACACATTAAATTTTCATTTTCTTAAAAAAAAAAAAACTTTTGAAAGGCAAAAACAGTCTCTTAGAGAAAAAGATAAGCATTTTTTTAAATAAAAAGAGCAGAAAAATCATTATTTATAACTACTTTTCTAGCATATACACACACACACATGCTAGATATTAGTACATCTATTTATATTTTGTGGAAATATGCTATATATATATAAACTGATTCCATATATGTTACAAATTATATACAATTTAATATTAAAGGAATATCAAAAGGACAGAAGATTCAGACATTTAAAGTGGTTTTTATCTCATAGCTTTCTTTATTTTTGCTAATGTATCGATGAGTTTTCGATTTTATTTATTTATTTTGCCTAGCATATAAGAGACACATGCATTCTATGTAACAAGAAAACTATTAGTACAGATCTTATATAAATACACTGCTTGACCAACTTACTTCTTGTATCTGACTACCCATAAAGTTCTATTTATAAAATTATGATCTTTAAATAATAGAATTTCAACAATAAAAATAATAGCAATATTTTTACACAAGTCATATCTTTCCACTTACCAATTGCCACCATAAAATGGTTTAAACATTCATTGTAGTAAAAGCATTAAAGAAATTTTAATTTTTCAAGTTAAAGGATAAATAAGTTCATTCAGAAATTTTTCTATGCATTGAAAATCAGCCTACAAAACTCTGAATTAAAAGAAGAAAATAAAGATAAAATTTAGCAGTTTATGCTTACTAATGTGGTTGCCCAAAAATGCTAGACTTCCAAAATCCATAATTTGCAACCATTATTATTTTTTATACACTTGCATATAATGTTCCTAATATTACACACTCACACAAATCCATAAAATTCCACCACACATTCATGTAAAACTGAATTGCTTTGTATTTACTTAAAATGGAAAATAACAAAATATACTCTCTTCCTTTATCTTACCATTTTCCTTTTTGGTCATTATATGAAATTCTTCTTCATGAATTTCACTGGACAGTGAATTTCTGGTGGAAGATGCAAATTTTACAGATCCTGCATCTTCTGTTTCAGATTTCATTAAATCAGGAATGTTTCCATCAACAAGAGGTATATCAATATTGTCTAAGAATTCCTCCACAGAACTATCTATTTCCTTTTTTATATCTATTGGGGACATCGGCAAGACACTGTCATCTTCAAAGTCAAATTGAAAAGAATCAACATGATCAACTGCTAATAACTGGTTATTTACAATTCCTTCCGAATCAGCTTTTACAGTTCCATTTCCCAAATTATTAAATACATGTTGATTGTTATAGGAATAAAAATCTGTATTTACAAACGATGATTTGTTAAGAGAAAATGTGTTGTCACCAGACAATTGGTAATTTGAATTAATTTTTGTATCTACTGATGAAAGGTGATGAGTCTCAGGATCATTTTCTCCTTGATTTGATATTACATTTTTATTTAAAAACAGACTCTTTCCAGCATATGCTACTTCATTATTACTTTGTAATTTAACATTACAATTTTGGTTTATTTCAGGAATTTCTTTGTTGTTTTGAGCTATATCTTGTTTCTTTTTATGCCGTGATTTGCGTTTGTGTGTTTTATGTTTGTTAACTTTTTTTGATATGTTTTGCTCAGAATCATCAACTTTGAGGTTCCCATTTCTCCTCCTACCTAATTTTACATTATCAGCAATAGTCATAGGAGCTGAGGATTCAACAGGGCAGCAATCCTGCTCAGGACTTCTTGCTTCAGGTCTTAATCGTATGATAATTTTAGGTATTGATTCACTCGTCACATCTGATGACTCAGAATTTTTAAACACAGTTTCTGCAGTATAAGTTTTTGTTTCAACAGGGTGTGTTGGTTCAAAATTATCAGCTATATTCAAATGATTTTCTTCCAATTTGATATCATTGTAAGAATATGTATAGCTTTTCTTTACATCCTCTGGAAATTCAGGATGATTATCTTCTTCAAAAGGAGCAACATTTCCATTCGTTTCATTTACACTGGGTCCCTGAAATATATACACCATAAAAGTATGTTATACTAGAAACTCAATGAAATATAAAGGCACATCATAAATAAACTATACATAGCATAATAAGGAGCAAACTTTACATTTTCAAGTACATAATCCTGAATGTAATCTGTGAATAAATAATTTATGATAATTACCAAAACTAATTATTTTATTTACACATTAAAAATTAGGAAAATTTGATATTTTCGGACATGCAGGGGTCCTGCAGATCTCATAGGTGTTGCGGATTCCTGTTGCGGCGATTGGGTATTAGTTTTTTATTGCTGCATACCTTTAGGGTTGAGTTGGCATAACTTTTATTATACATTAAAAATATTTAAAATTAATTTTTTTCCCTAGACATCTGTATTATAAAACCCAATGGTTTGATTTGTACAAACATACAGTAGTTGGATATGTTATTTTATTATGAAATTTACATACATGAAAATCCCATAAATCAAAATAGAATCCCATAAATCAAAATAGAATCTAATTACCAGCTAAATGAATTTTCACAATTACAGAATAAATGATAAATCTCTAGAACTACAATATGCAGTAAACATTCAACTACTACATGGGTTATCTGCCATGAATACTTTCTAATTTCAGAGGACTTATATTCCTTTAAGAGGGATACATTTCGATGAAATTAATATTTAGGAAAACAATTCAAGAAACTTAACATTACAGGAATTTATGGAAGTATAAAATGCATCAAAATTAACGCTGAGAAACTTACACATATATACAATTACAATCATTAAAAAAAAGAAAAAAATCTCCTAACATTCACACAACCTTTCAGCCGTTTACATCTTCAAAAGCTAGCAGCATTAAAAATAAATAAATAAATAAAAATATGTATAAATAAATACATGAATATTCATGTTTAACAAAAAAAAAATTTATAAATAAATACATGAATATTCATGCTTAACAAACAAAAAAAAAATATATATATATATATTAATACAATGAAAAAATTCGAGAAAATAAATTGCAAAATCTTACAATATTGAAGTCACTGGGTGCATCACTTTGCAGAATGTTTGTTTCTTCATTTTCTAAAATAGGCACTGAGTCATCCAAAGCAATGTTAAAGTTGTGTTCAGAACCAAAAAACAAGTCTAATTCAAGAGGTTCATCAAAATATCCATTTCTATTTTCCTACAAATTAAAATAAAAATTAAATACAATGACAAAAAGACTATAATTTTTTTTTATATATCTTAGTGATAAAATGTTTTATACTGTGTTCTTATAGTCAGCATATTATTATGCATTACAGAAATGAAATAATAGAATGTACATATATAGGAAAAATATTACCACTACAGAAAACTCAATAAAACAAATTAGTAAGACGTATGATGAATACTCATTTTTGCTTCAATATAACAGTCATACTTTCTAATTTCTTAAGGAAATGAATGATACTCTTAAAAATTATTATGGTATTCAATCAATCGGTTAATCTAATATAAAATTATAAAGTGAGACATCTATTAATATGGCAAATATACATAACAGCTGTATCAATGAAAAAAAAAATTTTTTTTTAAATAACAATCATCAACAATCATCATGGAGAAAAAACTTGTGTTTCAACTTTATGTATATTCTTTCTCCCCTGATTAGATTTATTTTATTTTATATTTTTACTTTAAATTTTAAATATTCTACCCGTTTATAGAATTTTTGAAAAGCAAAAAACAATTACTGTTAAGGGCCTTTATTTAAAAAAATTTAGCCATTTCAAGGTATTGAGAATTATATAGAAAAGATGTCCATAAACCCATAATTTTCATCAAATCCTTCACTCATGAAGTTACAAAATACAGAAGAGAATTCTATTTTCATACATACATTTTACCATTCTTGAATCTCAATAAAATACGCTATGGATAATCTTACAATTTTTTTCCCTTCAAAACTAGGTTTTGTAAAGGCCATTTATACTACTTTTCATTTTTATAATAAGCAACATTTTGCAATGATGATAAATTATGATTTTGTTATGCACTCAACACAACCAATAAATAAAGTAAATGATAATTATTACAAAATCTGCTATTTACGAGCTCCTCAATTTCTTTTTTCTCATTAATTCGCTTATTCAGATAATCTACAACATGTGAGAGAATTAAAATCTATGTAGGTTAAACTTGCTTGAAATCTAATAGCACTACCACCAGATAATATCCTAACATAGACCTTCTCAATTCATAGAGACTACAACAAATAGCTCTTTTCACTGGAATCACTGTGGGGTAATTATACACTCAAATGACACAGCAACATTACTTTCAGAGAGGTATAATGAAAAAGTTAACATACAGTACAGTTTAGAAAAAAAAAACTGGCACAAGTAGGTTCATTTATTACCAACCTTTCTATTAATTAGAGATCTGCACAGGGCTGAGCCTATTTTCTTTAAGTTTAGCTATTCTAGTCCCATCCTAGTTTCCTTAATTTTAAAAAAGGTCTAAAGACAGTTGTTTCATGTAGTATCACATACTTTAACTATATCTTAAGATGACCATAATGCTTCAATAAACCAATCAATATTTAACTATATAACTTTGACTGATTTTCAAATCTCAATTTAAAAGCATTCATTATCTGCAGTAGAACAGAGTTCCCCATACTTTACATTTTGCATTTACTTTTCTCTCTGATACTGATAGTACAATGAATAGTTTCTTGTGTATAAAAAAAAAGAATAATAAAATGAAATTTTCTAAATAGGTGAAAATTCTTACATTTCTTATTCAGATTAAGTAAAACTTTCACAGACAATTTCACAAATTAAATAAGGCTAAAACATTTGAGTAACTCTGCACATATAGTGTATTTTTCAGAATCATATAAACAAGGCTACTATAGACTAGCAAAATGCCTTAACCCTGTTACTAGGCCATGAAAAGAAGGTAAGGTGTAAAGCTAAAGGAAAAACTATACAACAAAAGTTTAAATGAAACATTTCAACATACTTACATCAGTATTAATAAAAGATGAGATATTACTAGATGCATACAAATTTGCTTGTCTATAAATATCATCGGGAAATGAATTATAAATGGGCATGAAATTCTCATTCAAATTCAAATCAAGTAGATGACCATCCTGAAATATTAAAAAGTCATGGATAAATTAATATAACAATACAATACCAAAAGTATCTAATTTCAAATGGCTTTACAGATGAATTAGGAAACTAAATATGACAGACAAGTAAAAGACATTCATTTTCATTACATGGAAGTTTTATATAACTTAACACTAATAAGTATCACATGATGTCTTTCATTGCCTAATACAAAATAAACAAATTAATATGTATTTAATAACTTTAAAACTATTGGCAAACATTTATTTATATTTAATGAGAACTATAGTATTAAATTTAACCTACATATTTAAAATAATTAGCTCAAATCTGTATCATTTTTGTGGAATGTTTTTCAATTTAATAAATATTCTCCCTAATCTTTTATTATTTTTTCATATACACACAAAAAAAATGGATAGTAAGGGGAGTGTATGCTAACTGTGTGTGGGTTGCTGTAGGTGGCAAGAGTGCCCTCCTAATTTCACCTCTAGAGTTTTTAATAAATACATAGCTAAGGCAATCAATTTTAGATAAAACTAATTTTAACAATATATCAAAACCAGTACCAAAAATTGAAAAAATACATACAGGCATCAATTCAGACGTTACTTGGCTCAAGTCAGTTTCATCGCAAGTATTCATTCCATTGAAGTCAGAAACGTGACCCATACTATGATCCTGTTAAAATAATATTGCTATATATTAGTAAGAAAAAAATAGTAAATTTTAAATTTATGAACATAATATAATATTTGAACACTGCTATAACAAACTAACTAAATTGCTAATGACTATGAGAAAAAAACGTTACTACCTTATTAAAAAAAGACATTAAACTTATAAATAACTTTAGGTGGTTCTAACTACAAATTAACGTATCATAGACAAAATTTAATGTTCTGAGAGGTACATATTTTTCAACTCAAGCATACAATATATTTCAAAATTACTTAATTTCATGTATGAGCCATAAAATAAGTTTTAATTTGATAATATTTTAAATTTTTAAAATATGATCAGTCTCCCATGGTGTCCATGTTCTTTTACTACTTATTAAACCTTGTTACAAATAAACTTTATAAACCTAAAATTACACAATCACATTAAATGTGAATAGTTTTCTATTACAATTAATTTTGAGCTAAACATTTTTTGTTTTAAGGATCAGCATCAGTAAATATTCTTCAACTTACAATTATTATCTGCAACTATAGTTTAAATACCCAATAAGTTATAAAATTATAAATTCTGTTGATTAAACTTTATATTCACTTGATAATATATAATTCATAGAAATTTGACACTAGTAAAATCAGTGGTTTTTTTATAAAATTCTGTAATCTGAGTTATCATCACTAAACTATGAAATCTATGTAGCTATTTTTTAAAATATATTTACTGTACTTTAAGGTTGGTTGATTGGTTGTAGTTTTGTATCTTTCATCTTTTGTCCCACAAGGCAAAACAAACAATGTAAGTCAAATTGAAATTACTCTCATGTTTCAGAAAATTTTGTAATCACATATCGTCAAATATAAAAAAAAAAGGGTGAAGTTAATGTTTGGCAAAACACTAATGCTCAAATAGTGCTTACACTATTAGTTTATAAACAAGAGGAAGTTTTTTGTTCATAGATTAGTTTCATTCATACTAACTACATTTTATTCAAAAATTTAAATTTCATTTAACAGAAATAATAACACTTTCAAAAAATTCTTCAGATGTACAAAATATCAGCGACTACTAAAATGTATCACAGATAAAAACCGCACTATATTCACTCTATAAAAAACTTTTCATGCACAAATGTATCTACTCCTCAAAGATTTATGGTGAGATTTCTAATTTCCATTTGATAATTGTTTGTAACTGATTTATACATTAGCACTTAAGATACTGATTTATACATAAAAATTTCGCTGGTGAATAATGCTGCAATCTTCTGTTAAGTTTATTTAGGTAAAAAAATTACGAAATATAAAACATATGTTTAAACATCAACGTGAAAAATTCAAAACAGAATGCTTGAAAATCGGCGCAAGAAACACCTGCTCTATAACACAAATCAAGATAATCAGCGCTATCAACTAATGATAAGCTGATTACGTTTTGGATATCACTACATCCAGAGTTTTACATGCACAGATGAGTTAAAGAATACTGAATAAACGAAACTCAGTTATGCAAGTTTTATGTGTCACGTTTTATACGTTTACGGGTAAAAAAACTCACCAAATATGAAGTAATAATAATTGTAATAGAGAATAAACAAGATCACAATGCAAATGACACAGCAACATTACTTTCGGAGAGGTATGATGACAAAGTTACATACAGTACAGTTTACAAAAAAAATTATCTTCTATTTTGTACTTAAAATATATGAAATGTTCACAAAACACCTTGAGCCACAAGATTTATTTATCGACGACCTCTAACTGTAACATCACCTTGATCAAACATATGCTGTCCTTTGTAACAAAATGACATTAATTTCTAGTGACTTATAGTATTCAATTTCAATCAGAATAAAAAACTTCAAACTTACGTGGGATGTCAAAATTCCAAAATGAACGTAATACAAAAAAGAAACATTGCGTTAGGCTCTTACAACTTCCACGTGGTTTTTAGACCCAGATCCCCCCGGAAGAGAAACCTAACCCTAATACTGATAATCACAACGTCAAGTAGGTCACATTAAAATATCCTTTTAAATTTCAGTATTTCAAGTATAATTATATATATCTTTCTCTAAAGAAACATGAATGAATACTTAACAAACGTAAACATAAATGATTCAGCTTCAGAAGCAGACCGATTCATTTCGTGTTTACGAAAATGACGTCGATCATCTGCATTACACTAGATGGCGCCAAAGTCAGGTCAAACATAAATCGTCTGCTAAAATTTGGAAGTTTTGAAGTGACCCAAATAGTTTTCTTACATACATAACTATATTTATAAAGATTTATAAAACAGGGCATTTTTAACATATATTGATTTTTTAAAGCAAATCTCAGAAAAACAATAGCACATGGATATTTTAAATCTGTTTTTAAAGATTGCAAATAGCAGCAAAGAAAACTGTAAAATTTCGTTTACATTTTATCTCGTTCGACAATAATAACGATAACCTAAATTAAAATTACCTGGTAAAATGAAATAAATTTAATTAACTGCCCAACATGATTAAGTATCCTCAAAATTTTTCTGCAGCATAAAAAGATAAATATATATATATATATATATATATATATGTATATAAATTTTTGACTGCCCTCCCTAGTCTTTATTTTTAATTTGTTTATGTGTACCAATATCTAATCCGTGACCTCCATTCGAAGATCAAGGGTAAAGGACTTATTTCGTTAGTTTGGCTATGGCGTCACTTATTGTTGAGGGGTCCTTAACTGAGACAAATTTTGAGTCAACCAATATCGCGTATCAGAATCGCCTCATTACCTCCTGAAAGTACGGTAAAGGCCTATTCACATAGGAGTATGATAGCGGAGCGTTAAAGAAAATATGACGTTAAGGCGAAAATAAACCAATCATAGGCGTTAAAAATTTCGTTGCTAATCGTTTGAGGTTTGTCATTGGTTAAATATATTTCAATACTTAACGCTCCGCAGCGGACTCCTATGTGAACAGGCCCTAACTCCTCCTACCACAAATAAAGAGCAATTATTATTTTCAGTCTTGGACCAGTAACTTCCACTTGCACTTTACCTTTGTACATGCCCCAACATTGTTACCAGAATATTGCTTTCCAATACACTGGACAGGGCTCTACATAGCAACTAACGCCTTCCGGGATTGAATCCTTGCCGGCGAATAGGCTGTTACTACAATTTAGATCGACATCCTGAGAGGTAACATTCTCCTTAATGATCAAAGTATTCCCTGGGCTAACTCATATAAACATCTAGGTTCCTTTGTTCCTCTGTTTTGACATTGACATTGACATAATAGACTATAGAGGCACCAGGGAGCAAGAGCTCCTTATCCTCAGTATCAAGGTTAGTATGTGACATAAGATTACCATTCTCAAGGTTGCAAATAGTGTTGACGATGATTAAGGGAGAAAAAATAAATTAATTAGTTGAAAAATCAACTAATTAACAAGAACGAGTACGAGTAACCATGGTGGCATGGCTAACTTATATGATAACGGAGAATGCAAACAATGGGTAAAATAAGAAATCATAAAAAAAATTTCAAAGCTAGAAGATGGGAAATTTGGAATATGATTGGGATAAAAAACAAGTTAGTGGAAGAGGACGAAAGGGTGGTAGGTCCGAAGTCCGTAAGGCACGAGTAGCTAAATCACAGAGGAAAGCAAGCAGTATTGGAATTCCGGGAACAGATTATCAATCCCCCTTCTCCAGCAAGACAGCTGGTCTGAGGGGGAATCCTATGGTAGAAAGAGGAAAGATCGAAAAAGAAAGATAGTTCAGAAACAAGAAGTAGCCGGGCTATTGTAATTTTGAAAAGGAGGAGAGGGAATTACCGAACAGGAACAAGGCTGGGGTTCATAACCAAAGTAGCCTACGGGCGCCTAAAACACTCCCTAGGATCATAATCAGGCAGGTTAGCAAGTTCTTCGTTATTGAATGAGTATATATATCCTATTGCAGAGGTAGGGAATGCGCGGCCTTAAGGCAGCATGCGGCCTCTGTGATCTTCTTGTGTGGCCTTAATAAAAGCTAGCACTTGTATTAATTAATATTTAATTTTATAGATTACTACAATTTGCAAATCAATGGAATTAAATAAAGAACGGCATGAATGTATGTACGCAGGCTTCGCGTTACGAAGCTTGTTCCAAATATTCAATTACTTTCAAGCAAGAAACAAATGCAAATATCCTACTAGCTTAAATTTTCCATCGGATTTTAAAATTATTTTAGGAATTGTTGTTATGTCAGTTATTTTTAATTTAATACTATTATTTTTCTATTGTATTTCTTTATAATGTTAAAATTACTTAAAAATAGTTCTACTTTATTATTTGTATTCGAAGTGGTATTTAAATATGTAGTTGTTTATTAAAATTTAAAAATCTGGATATATATACGTGTTTACATAAATAAAAATACCAACAGTGAAATATAAAAAATTGCAGTAGTACCTATGAATCTTATAATTTTATAAAAAAAAAATAATAATTAATGATTAATGTTATAACAAGTTTTTACCCTTATGTGAATACAAAAATATTTTATATTGCAACTTTTTAATTCAGATAACAAATAAATAAGGACTTAATTTTTTGTCCTTATTTTTCTATATTATGCACCAAATTGTTAAAACTATACCTAACTATAATAATTTCAAAAAAGTCGCATTTATAGGTACATCAACTTATGCAGCCTCCTTTATTACTACCTAATTTACATGTGGCCTCTAATGGTAAAAAGGTTCCCCACCTCTGTCCTATTGTAAAAGTTCGTAGCCAGATCTTTAATATGATGCCGAATAGGTTCGATAGTTCCTCTGTTTCCTATTCTCCAGTACATCACAAGTTGCCCTCCAAATGGAGTTATCAGATACAGATAAGGCTGCAACATAAGAGTTCCAACGTGTACGAATATGAACCCTAATTTTGCGCCTAATTGCTGACTGGAGACGGTTTAATTCTGTTTTGAGATCAGGGTCGCAGGACTACTGTCAGTTCCTTCTGGTTCGGTTTCTCCCTCTAATCAGATCGCGGATAGGGGTCAGACGCTTGTAGTAGTCCTGACGGAAGGTACGGGGTTTGGAAGCTTTAGCAAAGGTAAGTAAAAGATAGTCTCTGAACTTGTTAAATTCCAGATCAGCCTTGTCCTTAGAGTGTATGTTTATGTCCGAAAACCCGTCATGGGATAAGTAGTGTTTATAATTGTCCCACTAGGTAATGAGATTACATGAATAATCAGTGGAGAAGGACTCTTCATTAAATCTTGGCACCACCGGGAGGGGATAAGAGGAGAGACCGTTTACAACATTACAAGAATGGGAGAAGGGGTATTGCGGGTAATGCCGGAATCAATAACAAAGGGATGCTTACTTGCGTAGCAGGTGGGCTCTAGGGACGAGATCCGAAATGCCGAATTTTGATCAAGCCAACGACAGCTTGTCTTGACGTCAAGTCAAGACAAAGCAATAATTTTGAGGAGAAGTTTCTACAGTCCCAGGAGTAATTATGCGCATTAAAATCACCCGCAATTATACAATTTGTCGAGTTTTTGGTTGTTAATTGTAAATCCTCTATATCAGGCCTACAAAACTCGAAATGTGATGAGCAGTGGCGCACCCAGGATTTAATCTTGGAGGGGACCGAGCTGAACGAATAAAAATATTTCTAATGCAAATTCAGTATTCATAATGCAATTTCCATTTCTTTGGGGGGGGGAGGCAGAGCCCATTGGCCCACCCCCTGGGTGTGCCCACTGGTGATGAGGGCCATATTACTTTATGGAAAGCTGCTGCGGGCCGCAAGAATGTAGGGTAGATGACAAAGTGAAAAATAATTTATCTAATAAAAAATTACGGATTATTTAAAAAATTAAATAAATAACAATATTTATTTCTTATATTATATTCCTTCGTTAATATTACAAATATAAAAAAATATACTGTACTTTTTAGATTTATAAAATTATGCGTCTTCACAAAAGGTTTCGTGGGCTACAGAGTTAGTTCTAGTGGGCCGCATATGGTCCGCGGGTTGTACGTTGTGCAGGCCTGCTGTATGTGCAGTATCGGAGGTCGGGAAAAGGAAGCATAAATGGCTGCGATTCTAACTTTAACAATGCTGGGTTGTGAAATTTCAATTATAGTTGATTCACAACTAACAATGGAGGGGAAGGGAATCCTAACATGAGGAATCGATCTTTCAATATACACTGGTGTCCAAAATGAAGGTCACAAACACGTTTCTGATAATAACTCAAAATAGCTACCAATAAAATTAATAAAATTTTTACCATATATATTTTGGGGAAAGGATAATATAAGGTTAGCTACTGAGCACACATACCTTGATATTAATAACTTGCTTACAGGAGATAAAGTCATCAAGACCAAGGCACTCCACTTGCAAAAGCACAATTTGATTTGGATTTGGCTGTAATGTTAGCACCCAGTTGTGATTCATCGGTGTTTAGCGTAAGTTTGGTACCAGATCGTGAAAGTAACAGTTTAAGCACGTGGGAATTTCGTCTGCAGAATTATGATTCTTGCATCAAACCCCCAAGATTGATTGATTTCAGGGTGAATGAGTTGTCATAATCGTTTAGACCAGTAGGACGCAAACTGTGGGTTGAGACCCATAGAGGGGTCATCAAAAAATTTGGAGGGTGTCGTAGATAGTCTGAAGTAAATTTATATGATATTGAATTATTTAATTTAAAAAACCATGCTTTAAACTTTCTATAATTACATAATTTTAATATTTTTATTTATATTTTTTACTAGCTGTTTGCCCGGAGTTGCCCGGATTGAGGGTTGATTCATCTCAATTTTTTTTATTACACAGGAAAAAGAATGGATTCTACATATAGTGTAAAATTTAAGTAATTTAATTTGCAGGTATTTAAAAGTAAATACAGTATACAAATGATAAAGTAAAATTTCAGATTCACTTTATTATTACTTTAACTCAAAACTTGATAATAAACAACATTTTTAATTTCCTATATTCCCCTCAGTGACTCCGAAACCATGAATTCGAAACTACGCTCGGTCATTTTGGACATTTTATATTCACCCTATCTCCCCCTGCCTCCCCCGCCCAATGCTGAAGAGAGCGGAACTCTCACTTCAACGGCATCGGAAGTGTCCCTATTCATCTCAGCGACCCCGAAAACTATGGATTCGATACTATTCTCGCTCATTTTGGGCATTTTATATTCACCCTTTCTCCCCCCCCCCCGCCTCCTCCACCAATACTGCGGGGAGCTGAACTCTCACTTAAACGGCATCGGGAGTGTCCGTATTCATCTCAGTGACCTCGAAAACTACGGATTCGACACTACTCTCTGTCATTTTGGGTATTTTATATTCACCCTTTCTTCCCCCTCCGCCTCCCCCCCAATGCTGAGGGGGGATGAACTCTCACTTTAACGGCATCGGGAGTGTCCTTATTCATCTCAGCGACCCCGAAAACTATGGATCAAGTCATGCATTTACTAATAACTCGTTTGATTCTATCCTGTCCAGAAGGTATCCAATACATTTGTCTAATAAGGTACAGGGTTGTTTGAGTACCCGAAAAAAGAGATTTTTTGTGGTAGTAATCTATCAATAATTCAGTAAAGTGGTGCACTTTGGATAAAAGTGATTGGTGTTTCCGGAATTCTGAAAGTTTCGAATTGCTTAATCGTCCACCTACTCGCAAAAGTCCTTCTTTGTCTAGGAATACGTTTAATGAGAGAACTTTACTATTGTTTGGGATTTGGCGATTTGATTGCAAAGATTTAATTTCAGAATGAAATTCGGAACGTTGAACATATTTAACCAATACCTTGGTTGCATTTTGAATTTCGGAAGTACTCAAAAAGGCTTTGTTTCTTAACTCAGGTTCAAGTCTATAATTTTTAGAAAATCTTAAGCACCAAGCGGTGACTCTAATTAATTTGCAGAATGAAGAGTATTTGTTAATGAAATCATTTGTCGTTACACTATATACTACTGTTGCATTCATTAAAGCTCCTTTTCGAATTTCAAGTTTTTCAGTGTCTAATCCCTATTTTGATCCTTCAAATCTGGGCCATTTCTCCTTATCGTGAACCAACCATTCAGGTCCGTTCCACCATAATTTATTATCTTTTAATTCGGCGACAGTTAATCCTCTAGATATCAAATCTGACGGGTTGTCCTTTCCATGACAGTGGGACCATTCACTAGGATTGGTATATTGCTGAATCTCTTGTACCCTGTATTTTACAAATGGTTTAAACCTGTCGGACGTATTCTTTATCCAAAATTAAGCTATAAACGAATCTGTCCAAAAATAACGCTCAAGTGAATATTCTAAGCCCATTGAAATTTTATCACATAACCTAGCAGAAAGAAGAGCACCCATTAATTCAAGACGAGGTAGCGAAATTGCTTTTAGTGGAGCAACTCTGCTCTTCGACACCACAAAACTAGTAAAAATACTTCCATCACTGCGTGTTATACGTAGATAAACGACGACGCCATAAGCTTTCTTCGAAGCGTCTGAAAAACAATGTACTTGTATATCATTTGTTTCCTTTGGAAGGACATTAGCGAAATAATAGCGAGGAATACTGATATCCTTCAGCTTTTCGATTTCATTACACCATTCATCCTAAATAACGGTTATATTCTGAGGGAGATAATCATCCCAATCCTGTCCCAAACACCAAATCTCTTGAATCAGACACTTAACTCTAACTATATAAGGTCCGAGGAATCCCACGGGATAAAAAATGCGACCTACTGCTTGTAGAAGGTATCGTTTAGTGTTTACTCGCTTTGAAAGGAATTTCTCTAAATTTTTTGTTTCGAAATAAAACAAGTCATCGTTGGCATTCCAAGCCACTCCTAGCACCCTTTGAGGTGCTTGAGTGTTAGACTCAACGGATTCATTTACATCTATCCCTACTTTCTTCCACAGTTCACATAACTCTAACGAATTGGTCTGCCATTTACGTAGAACCATGCTTGCATCCTCAAATATTTTAGTACTCTGTACGCTCGTATTATAGGCTTGTTCTACATTTTCTCCACCAGTGATCAAGTCGTCTACATACAAAGATGTATTTAAAATTTTGTAAATTTCAGGAAAGCTTTCTACATACCTCTTTAGGTGATACTTAATGGTTGCAGCCAGGAGGAATGGTGATGAACTCACCCCAAACAAGACTCTGCAGAGTCTGAACTCCTTGAGCTCTGGAACTACGTTAGGTTTAGTGGGGTTATCGTCCCAAAGGAATCAGGCCACGTCGCGATCTTCTTCATCTATCTCTATTTGCAGGAATGCCTGCTTAATTTCCACAGTCAGCGCAACGGGGTGTTGTCTAAATCGAATTAAAAGAAAGAAAAGATCGGGTAACAAATTGTTCCCAGTATGCAAACAGTCATTTAAGGATACCTGTCCTTTGCCATGTGAAGAAGCGTCAAACACCACTCTTAATCTACTCGTGGTTTTGTCTGTTCGAATCACTGCCCTGTGTGGGAGGTAGAATGTTGTGGCTTCTCTGGCTTCATCTAAAACAGGAACAGGCTCTATGATATTTTCACTTAAGTAGTTTTCTAAAACAGCCTTGTATTCTGTGAATAATATTGGATCATTCTGGAACGTACATCGTAGTCTTGAAAATCTTTTATTAGCAACTTCTAGATTATCTTCTAATAACTGCTTCATATCAGGTTTCCAAGGAAGTCGCACCTTATATCTCTTGTTATTGTAGGATATACCTGCCTCAAAGTCTTTCATAATTTGTTCGTCGAAATTACTACTATCTTTGTCTTCAGCTTCGACGCCTAGATTCTCCAGTTCCCAAAACTGTCTTAGCTGATCTGAGATAAGTTTCTCTTCCACAACCACCTTCATACTCAGTAACTCGTTAGTTGATCCAATCCGACCTTGAAGACACCATCCGAAAATTGTTTCTGTGGCTACAAGCTTATCACCTAAACGTTTGAGTCTTCCTGATACTACATCAAAATAATAATCAGCACCGATTAAAATCTCAATTTTCTTCTCCCCGTAATTATAGCAGTCTGCAAGCTATAATCCCCTCATCTGTTTCTTAGCTCTAACTAAATTAATCTCTGGAGCAGGAATATTAGTTGCGGATATTTGCTCCGTTTCTAGCACTTCTATTTCGATATATAAGGAAGGTTCTTCTCTGTTTTCAAGTTTTAATTTCACTACATTATATGTTTTTCAGTTGGTTTGTTGATCCCAAATGAGTATACCGATAAAGTTTCTTGTCTAATAACTCGTAATTTCAACTTCTGAGAAACATCTTGAGCGATAAAGCTTCTCATCGAGCCGTTATCCAACAACAAGCGAACATGTTCGATTTTATCATCGTTAGGGCTTTCACTTATCACTGCTGTGCATGTTTGAAGCAGTACACTGCACTGAGAATTTCCGTTTAGTTTAGTATTTTGGGATTCATTTTTGTAGTGAGAAACTGCCATAACAACCTTATTTTCAGCATTATTATTTGATTTCTTTTCGAGTTCATATCAGATGGATCTGTTATGTTTTCTATTACAAAGATCGCACAATTCTCTTTTTTTTGCACTCTTTAATTCTATGCTGTGCTTTCAGGCATAAAAAACAACGCGCCTGTCTTCTCAAAACATCTTTCTTTTCATTCACACTCAAACTCTCACAGTGTTCTGAATCATGCTTCGCATTGCAGTAAATGCAAGTTTGACTAATTGGCAACATATATTCGTGTACCTTAGAACTATTTATCGCTGACGTTCGGTTCTGATCATGTTGTTTAGCACGTAAATTGTTTTTACTATCTCTCGAAAACTGCTTCGACCTGACGCCAGCATTTCTTGAGTTTGTGTGGCTGTGGTTTGTCACTCTCCCCCCTTCTCCTTTCGCACTACGAAGCATTATCGATAATTCGCGACATTCAGTTTCAATTTTTAAGAATTTCAATAGTTCTGACACGCTGGATTCACCGTCTTCTGATTTATCTAAACATCTTCTATTAAAATCTAAAGCAAGATCCTCAGGTATCAATTTTAAAAGTATGGGTTGTAATAAATGACCGTACATACCAGAAGTAACATTTAGCTATTCTAGACTTCTGATCAAGTATCGTACAATTTTCTCAGTCCGATTGCATTGTTAGAGTCCTTCACAGGATTAAGGTTTAATAATCTAGACATATGTGCGGATATTAAAAGATTTGACTTCGCGAATCTGTTCTTTAATAGCGTTTTCGCTTTTTCATAATTCTCATCTGAGAGTGCGAAGCCGCAAACAACATTGGCCGCTGCACCTCCAAGTAATGATTTTAAATATGAGAATTTATCTATTTCCGTCAAAGCATTATTTTGATCAATGGAGTTTTGGAATTGGTTCCAGAATTCCAGCCAGGTGCATGGATCTCCGTAATATTTGTCGATAGCTAATTTAGGTAATTTAATTGACTTCGAGTAATTACTATTTCTATTTCCAGAATTCAAGTTATCCAGAGAGTTATCGTGATCTAACATAACCTGAGAGGTTTGTGCAGAAATATTCTGTTGGGTGAAATTTGACTGAGAACTTCTCGTTTCGTTTTGAGCTTTTAACTGAGCGGGAATTTTTGAATTCCACAACATGATTTTCTAAGAATATTCAAATGATGATTCTACTTCTAAATCGAAATCTTTTTCATTATCAATAATATTCTGAACTTTATTATCAACATCCTTTAGCTCTTTGTAGAGCTCATCTAAATAATTTGAATGTTCTTGCAATGAATTAATATCATATGTGTCAAATTCACTTTCTAGTTTATTAATGAACTTTGTAACAACAGAACGTCTAACAGTTCTACTCTTTTTAAGCTTAGATAGCTCATCCATTTTTATAACTCTAAATGAATTATCACTAAATATTTATTCAATAGTCAATGTTGTTAAAGTTCAACTAATAGTTTATATTAATGAATCAGAAATCCTTACCTTTATCTAAGGAGTTGAGTCAAGGTGAAATTGTATTCCAAATCAATCAAATAAAAATGTTCTCAACGGCCATTTGTAATCCGAATCTTTTCACGACCGTGATGCACCAATGTTCTCGGCGTTCAGTGGTAGTTATCTAAAAGTCAATCTAAATCCCTTTCTAAATGTGTGGTTCAGTTTATCTATAATCTAAATCAATAATATACTCAAAAGAAATTCTAGGCTGAGAAAATTTAAGAATGAAATTTAATAAAAAGTTAAAGCACATGTTATCTATTCGAAATCTAAATCTAATATGCTCTAAATAAAAGAGAAAGAAAAAGTTACATAACTAGCACATGCGCGCTGAACAGCTTCGCGTCACAAGTGACGTGATTCCGTAAGAGGATTCAAATAGTTCCAGTCGGAACATCTCTGTTCAATTCAACTGATCCAAATATTATCTCAAAGTACCTTCATAAACTATGTTTCTCGTTTCTTGATTCGGGGTTCAATATGAATGTTTGTTAACCAAAGTCAACTTTAAAACTAAACACAGTATAAATAACATAGGAAAAAAACATGTGAAATGTTATACACATCTCAGAATTTAGATGGATTCAGCCTTTCATCATTGTACCACTAAAAGGTGAAAAGTAAAAATATCAAATTGTCTTTTGCCTTGTGAACTCTGCATGAAAAATTTAACACAGTATAAATAAAGTATTTCTTGAATTGAATTTAAGTAAAATGTAAATAATTCAACAACAAAGAAGTAAAGTATTAAAGCAGGGGTGTCCAACCTTTTAGCTTCCTTGGGCCACATTGAAAGAATAAGAATTGTCTTGGGCCACACAAAAATATACCTAACATTAAAAATTGTTGATGAGTAAAAAAAGTATAATGTATAGTTAACATATGTATTTATTTCATTATAAATTTTATTTATAATTAAAAGATAACTATAGGAGTCATAAAATTAATGTGATATTTGGCATTGAATTTGAAAAACTAAAGCTTCAGTATCTGGGTCGATTGAAGTGGTTGCAATTCTCATGGTGTTGTTAAGATGTTCATCCGATATTTTGGTTCTAATTTGACTCTTAGTGTGCTTCACTCTTGAAAATAATTGTTCACAGATGTACGTGCTTCCAAATGTTGATGACCAGAATAACGCTTGACTATGCAGTGAAGGATATTTATATCTGGGCAGGTATGATTTATGAGTACAACAAAGAGACTCGATTGAATTTCTCTTTAAATTAGATGTCAGATTGCAACTCTATGCATTCCATTTGACAATTTGCTAGCATTAGATCTATACTGACTGTAAATAGAGTAGAAAACATGCAAAAAAACAATTGTTTATTTCCCCCAAAGTCCTGAAATCAATTTTAAATTCTTGTACTAAATCGGAAAGTAAGGCTGCGTATTTTATAACATTTTAAGAATTGTGCTTGGTCAGCGTCTCGAAATGCAAAAAAATTTAACATTTAATTTGGCTTGCCATAATTTCAATTTCATGGATTTTACACTGAAGTAAAATCCATGAAGTGACGGGTGTTTAAGTCATTTAAATGGGCATTCAGATCTATCAAAATCTGCTAAATCTGCAAGCCAGTTATCATAAAGTTCTGGCACAGATTACTTTTCAATGTCATAAACAATTTGATATCATCAAGTAGGCTATAAAACCTTTTTAATATTTTCTCCACTGAGCTACCTTATTTCTTAAAAGTATCGCCATATTCAGCATCCAAGCTTTTAAGAAATTCCTGAAACTGGCGATGAATCTATCCCCAAGCCTTCATAAAATTCAGCATTTTGAAGATGATTTGCATAACATGGTCCATTTTTTTCTTTTCCGCATTACTTTTTATATCAAGGCAGGCTATTAATTTTTTTTTGCTTTGAGCTCTCTCTCTCTGGGCCGCACTAACACTTGCTTTGGGCCGCACGCGGCCCGCGGGCTGGACACCCCTGTATTAAAGTATAGGTAAAAGACCCTGACAAACGTAAAAATTAATAAAAATCTGCAATTGTGGCTCCACACACCATACATGCAAGATTCTGTAGCAATGAACATCTCCATAATTAATATCTGCATAATAAATGTCTCCATAAATGCAAGATTTTGTAGCAAAAATATTAAAGTATAGTTAGAAGGCATCGACAAACAAATAAATTAATAGAAATATGCAATTAAGAGTTCCAAGCACCATAAATGCAAGATTCTTTAGAGAAGAAAAAATTAAAGTATAGGTAGAAGCCACTGACAAACGTAAAAATTAATAGAAATCTGCAATTAGGGCTCCACGCACCATAAATGCAAGATCAGTTGTTTTCAAACAACTAATATAACCAAACATGGTATTTTTCACACATTCATTAATATAATCCTTATATTGAAAGGGTCAAAATATAGAGCTGAAGCTAAACGTAAGAGCAACGTATGGTTAAACATAAATATTGTATGGAATATGTGAGATTAAGAAATTAAAAAACATGAGTCTTTTTAAAATCAAATTAACAATAAAAAATTATTGCTTTCATACCACATAAAAATATTTATTGGTAAATTAAGGTTTTATATATATACAGTCAAACCCGCTTAATGGAATATCGGTTAAAAGAATATCCCGTTTAATGTAATAAATTTTCAATGTCCCAAACCGTAGTAATTTGTTTCTGTGATAAATTTCCCGGTTAATGGAATATATTTTTTTGAAGTTATCCCGCTTAAAGAAATAATATTTAGCCTTGACGATATCGATCTTTTTCCATTTCACGCACTTCTTTTCAGAATTTTTTTTTGTAAAGTGAAATAATGAATGTGCAGTAACTGAATGTCTTTCAAAGCAATTTTGTCACTTTGTAGAAAGTGTCCAGTCGCAGGAAATGGGGATTTCTTCGGTTTTGAAGGGCAATTCATTGTTGCTGTTTTTGCTAGCCGCAACCCCCGCCCTCCCCTTATTGCTCAAACGCTGGCCTACGTTTCCCTATTCAGAGAATGAACAATAGGCTTCACCCCCAAATGAGAGCTAGAAAATGAGTGGGTGTGTGTGTGTGAAGAAAATGTGAAACTTCAACAGGTCCTTATCTTGAAAGGGACGTGGATTACCAACTGTAACGAATCTCTTCGGAGAAGCGCAACATTTAACTTGGGGGATCTCTAGCCTTGAACATTTAACTGTACATTTTCTATGGCGATTAGTTCGACAGTTCGCTTTCGTGAAATCAGTAATCTTTCTTGTGCTTGACAATGTCTTTGAGACGAAAAGATCTTACTTTAAAAGAAAAAGTAAAAGTCAGAGAGTTTGCAAAAGTAAATAAGTGTACGCAATTAGAACTCTCAAAAAAGTTTGAGATATCCCAAACTCAAGTTTCGAAATTGTTAAAAAATAAAGAAAAAGTCTTGAACGACTGGAAATGCAATAAAAATCTTAATCAAAAACGAAAACGTACAGGAAAAGAATCTGAAGTTGAAGATGCTCTTCTTCAGTGGTTTGCTGAAAAACGAGCTTGTAATGTTCCTATTAGTGGATTATTATTGAATCAGAAAGCTGAAGATTTAGCACAACAGTTAAATATAACTGATTTTAAAGCTACAAATAGTTGGTTGTGCAGATGGAAAGCAAGAAACCAAATTTCTTTCAAAAAAATTCACGGTGAAGCAAGTGATGCTGATGAAGCCGCTGCCAGTTCTTGGAAAAATGTAGTATTACCTGCTTTATTACAAGACTACAGTTCTTCTTGTATCTATAACTGTGACGAAACAGCACTTTATTACAGAGCAATGCCTGATGGGACTTTGTGCTTAAAAGGCGAAAAAGTTGTTGGAGGAAAAATCCCGAAAGACAGACTGATAGTTTTATGCTGTAGTAATGCTGACGGCAGTCATAAAATGCCTCTTTTTGTAATCGGGAAATCCAAAAGCCCACGATGTTTTAGAGGTGTAAAACCCCTTCCAGTTAAATACGAAGCGAATTCAAAAGCTTAGATGACTGCTAATTTCTTTCAAAACTGGTTAGTGTCATTTGACAATGAGATGAATAAGATGAAAAGAAAAGTTACCCTTTTTATCGATAATTGTCAAGCCCACAAAGTCGACGTACGACTAGAAAATGTAGCACTTCATTTTTTGCCTCCGAATACTACAGCTATTTTACAGCCAATGGACCAGGGAATTATATCACTTTTTAAGAGGAATTATAGAAAAGAAATCGTTAAAAAGATAATAGCTTGCATGGATAATACTAGTGGATTTTCTATCAATAGCTCAACTAGTAAAATTATTAGAAACATTTCAATTCTTACAGCTGTTCATATGATGAACAAATCATGGAATAATATTTCCTCTGACGCAATAAAAAGTTGTTTCTTAAAATGTAAATTTTCAACACACGTAACAAATGATTAATTAAATGATGAATCAATTACAAACGCAAATGATTTACCACCAGAAGGAATGACAGAAGAAAATTTTTCCAATTTTGTAAACTTCGACAATGATTTGGTAGAATGTGGTGAAACTTCAGACCCTCAATTTGATCAAAGCGAAGTCGATGAAGATGGATTTGATGAAGAATGTACCATTAAAAAGGTTCCGTCACATGTTGAAGTTAATAAGGCTTGTGATATTATACGACGATTCTTGGAAACGAAGCCAAATGCAGACTTTCATTTATTCTATAAACTAGAAAATAAAATAACAGATTTGCTGCATTCACAGAACAGTAAACATTCTAAAATATCCAACTTCTTTAGCAACAAATAAGTAAGTAACATTGTAATTATTTCCAAAAAATTAAGGGAAATTTGTATATTCTACAATAAAATTAGCTCATTTTTCATCAATTTTCTAAATTTTAATGTGTTTAAATTGTTTCTTACTTTTAATTAATAATTGTTTGTTAATTATAATAGTTTAAATATGCCTATGGTTTAGGCAATTTTTAATGCTTTCTAGATTTAACTGTAACTTTAAACATTGTGGGCGTGTCAATGTGATCCCGGATAATGGAATATCCCGCTTATTAGAACAATTTTTCGTGGCAAATTGGCTATTCCATTAAGCGGGCTCGTATGTATTTTTTTTTTCGTGCTGTACTGATTATAAAAATAAAAAGTTTATGAAAAATTCTAATGTCTTTTTTGTCTTTACCTAAGTGATTTAATATTTAAAAACATCTGATGGGGCCTCCAATTTATTTCCGCCTCAGGCCCCTCAAATCGAAGAAATAGCCGCTGTATTCTTCGATTCATATGAGTTGTACTATTTCAATTTTTGTTTACAGTTTAAGAAATTGAAACAATTGAGTATATTTTCCATTCTTGGGATAAATACTGAAAAAAACTGATCCCAACAATTGAAACGTTTTTGTTAGTCATCATTGTTGGGATTCTTGTGCTGTAACAGAGAAAGTGGACTAGCGTTCTATTCTTTGCCCATTCTCTGATAAAATTTCAAACTTGAAGGTTGTTTAAGAGAGCTATCATACGAATTTTAAACTTTGTGAGTGAATTATATTGAAAACTAAAAAAATAAATAAATAAAATAAAATAAACCCTGAGAAATGAGTTTTAACTGCTGCGCCTTGAAATGCCTTTAAGTAGAACTAGCACCTTCCTTCCCAATTTTTTCGGATTTTAATGGATAGAAAAAGGGTTGCTTGAGACCACGGATGAGCGTACAGAAAGAATATTACAGAGCGTACAGAAAGATAATTAATGCTGTACATTGCATGAATTAATGCAGTTTGAAAGACTCAATACAGGCTCCTAATGATGTCCGGATGCAATCGAAAATTTTAAAATGAATCTAGTTATTGACGAAGACTAGAATTTGTATACAAAATATAACTGTAGGCGAGAACGATCAATCGCAAGACCTTCTCCGATGGACTATTCAATCCCAATCGACCTGTTGACCATCCCTGACGTAGTAAAATCATTTCGAGGGAAACAACACAAATAATTTTTCAGAAAGCAAATCATTTGTTACTATTAAGAAAAAATGTAGATATCGGTAGCCTTGGACCTAGGTTTCGTCCGTGTTAAAGGCTGATCGGCGTGCCATAACACACGGGTCCGAGGTAGCGTACAGGGTGGTAGCTATTCGTGTCTGCTACTAGGGGTGCATGGCCGATTGACAAGGGCACTGGCATTCGGTTCAGATCCTGTGGGGTCGAGTCCCACTGTTGTAGCATGTTGTAGCTGTCCACATGTTTGTAGCCGTTTGGAAACGACTTTAAACTGTAGGTCCCGGTCAAATTAGCCCTCGTGTAGCAAAAAGTTGACCGTAGCGCTCCAAGCCAAACAAAGCGAAGCCAAACCTCCAATCCCGACGACGCCGTTCAATACCTTCTTGTCTATGCCCGACAGGGACACGTTAAGTCTGAACACCAGAAAGTGCCCTCATGAGGTTAGAGAGGGGGGGAAGGTACGAACCCACCAGATGTCACCCAAGGTGGGTGTTCCGTTTAAATTGGGGTGACATAATATTCATCTGCAGATATTACATCAGAGAAGACCTTAGTTGCTACGTTCCCGGTCTGGTACATCGTAAATGGGAAGGCATAACCGATAAAACATATTGGTTGCCGAGGATCCATAGCCCTTGCTGAGGTGCCCATAGCAAGGGCGACACCCGGGTCCTGTATGCTGGTAATGTCGATTTTTGCTTCACGCTCCGCCTCCGTGGCATGCCTTATGCATTTTATCATCTGGTTTTCAAAGTAATGAGGAAAAACAACCTGAACACGTTGTGAGGGGGGGGGGGTAAATAATGCGTCCGGAAAATGTGGAGGGTGTGTCATCAATGGATGGAATGGGGTCAGTTCGTTTTGAAGCAAATTACATTTTCATTGGTTCGTAGAGGATAGATGTAAATCATTTGCTGCATATTGGTGGAAGGAGATCAGAGAGACATCATTTTGTTTTTCATTATCGAGATATTTAAAATGAAGTCTCCCATAATTAAATTAATT
This sequence comes from Dolomedes plantarius, assembly GCA_907164885.2. NCBI lineage: Eukaryota > Metazoa > Arthropoda > Arachnida > Araneae > Dolomedidae > Dolomedes > Dolomedes plantarius. The sequence goes on from OU015495.1 coordinate 95,764,899, forward strand.
TATTTATGGGACTGTATGAGCCATAAATGGCATGGTCTCTGCTGCGTAAATGAATATCGACTGTAACTTGTTATATGCATCGATTGCGTCTTATGTTTACTGATCTTGACAACTGTAGTGTACTATTCCACCGGTTGCACTCTATTCTCGACTTTTATGACTTTATTACCGATGATTACTCCCACTCCCAATTATGACATTAACAATACTCCGAACTGTGTGTTTCCATCAGCTACAGCCATCCTCCTACCACCATCTCTCTTGCACCTATCAGTAAGCATCTTCCAGCCTTTCCACCAGGCGAAGCCACCGAGCTACGTTCCCAATACCATCGGCAGCATAAGGCGGTGGTGATTTGAGGAGAGCGGCTTCGTAACCTATCTCCAAGTGGTGCTCTCCCTTGAACACACTCACCACTCACGTGGGGGGCGGCTAAAAGAATACGGAATCATCAAGGAAAATATAGCTTACAGAAACTGGACCCTATGGAACTTATACATTTTAAGCGATGACATCGAAAATAACTCTTCCTCGAGTTTATGACCTCAAGTTTCGGAGATATGGATTCGCTGAGCTGTCCCGCCAAACGTAAAATCCAGCAACCATATTGGTGCTACTGGATATTTTGCATTACACATTTATCAAGAAATAACATGCAATAAAGTTATGAACAGGAAAACGGCCACAGAGTAACAATTTGAAGTGAACGGAAGGTAGAAGTATACATGAATGAGCTCAAGATTGATGTACAGCGATTGCTTCCAATGCCTTTAGTTTTGCATATGCTCTTATATGAAGAAAATTTTGTATTTCACCATTAAATTTCAGTACATTGTTTAATGAATCGTGTTTGGCTCACTGAGCTATATATAACGAATGTTTATATATATCTTTGTAGGATATTCATTAATGCACATTATGAGAAATAGATTTTTAAAGTTCGTTGATCACATCTATCGTACAGCCCTAGTGACATGTTTTTATTACAAACTCAATGCAACAATCTCTTTGCAACAAACTCAATCTTACCAGGTAGGAATCGAGATGTAAAATGCAACGGTAGACATGGCATTACGAGAAAATATGTGAATATATTCACGCTCCATCTCAAAAATTCATTTGAGGGATATCCGAGAAAAATATGCTTCCACTTTACTAAACTACTCTTTGGATTCCTCGATGTATAATTTTAAAAATAAGGGGTTTGTTTATAAATTATTATTTTAATTCGGGTTACAAATAAAATATATAATTTAATTTTACAACGAATGAAAATTAAAAAATAGATTTTAAAATTTCTAAAAGTAATAAATAAAAGAGTTTATTGTTAACATTAAACAGAAAATATATTTATAATATATTCTGTCAATTAAATTCTGTTAATAAATATTATATATTTCTATATGTATTATTGGTAGTTAGAGATGTCTAAAAAACTGATTGGTGCTCAGTTTAGAAAAAAAACAATAGAAAAGCAGGAAGCCGAAAAGGAACGTTTAATGATAGTTGCCAAAATACCTGTATGAACATTTTTTAAAATGTCGATTCAAATAATCCTCCGTGTTGTAGTTCTTTTGAAAACAAATCCCAAGCTCAAGTCAATAATTATCCAGACAATACAAATACAGGTATTACGAATATTTCTACTGTAACAATTGAAGCAAAAACTGAAGTTCTTCCGCAAAGCATTGATATAGAAGTAGACTTATCTGATAAAGGAAAATTTTCGGAAGCTCTAACTACTGAACAAAAACATAAAGTTGTTAGTCTTCGTCCCTATCAACCAAGGGGGCCTTTCCTTGCAGATTTTTCTGGTCGCTAAACAGAGGCTTCAACGAGTATTACTATAAATTTAACAGACATTTAAAAATTAATAGACAATGGTTACTTTATTCAACAAAAAGATTATTTGTTACTGTCAACCGTGAAGACAACCGTGAAGGAATGACAGAAGAAAATTTTTCCAATTTTGTAAACTTCGACAATGATTTGGTAGAATGTGGTGAAACTTCAGACCCTCAATTTGATCAAAGCGAAGTCGATGAAGATGAATTTGATGAAGAATGTACCATTAAAAAGGTTCCGTCACATGTTGAAGTTAATAAGGCTTGTGATATTATACGACGTTTCTTGGAAACGAAGCCAAATGCAGACTTTCATTTATTCTATAAACTAGAAAATAAAATAACAGATTTGCTGCATTCACAGAACAGTAAACATTCTAAAATATCCAACTTCTTTAGCAACAAATAAGTAAGTAACATTGTAATTATTTCCAAAAAATTAAGGGAAATTTGTATATTCTACAATAAAATTAGCTCATTTTTCATCAATTTTCTAAATTTTAATGTGTTTAAATTGTTTCTTACTTTTAATTAATAATTGTTTGTTAATTATAATAGTTTAAATATGCCTATGGTTTAGGCAATTTTTAATGCTTTCTAGATTTAACTGTAACTTTAAACATTGTGGGCGTGTCAATGTGATCCCGGATAATGGAATATCCCGCTTATTAGAATAATTTTTCGTGGCAAATTGGCTATTCCATTAAGCGGGCTCGTATGTATATAAATATGGTGAGAAAAGTTTTTCAGTTTGTTTATTCTATTCTCCTCTTTTTTGAGGGGAAGATGCATTAATTTTAAATGTATTCAACTTGAATTTAAGTAAATGAAAAGTGAAACTAATATAAAAAATTAGACTATATTTAGTTACATTAAAATGAAATATGTTAATCATTTGACAATATTAAACCAGTTAGGTATATTACAATGTAAAAAAATAGTTATTACATATTAAATATTATTTCCAGGAGGGTGGATATTGTTCTGAGTTCAAGACATTTACTGCAAAAAGCTATAGTACCAATAATGCATAACCAAATCTATAAGTTGTACCCATTTCTAAAGAATTGGAACCATGAGGAGTATCGAAGTTAAAATGATTCGAATGTAAATACTTTAAAATTAATATTTTGAAAAATATATTTCCTTTGAAGCATTCAGCTTTTAACATATTTTTTTTAACAAAAAGGACTAGAATAATACAATAAATATATTTCTATTTTACAGGGCAGAACATATACGTATATATATATCAAGATCCATTGCATCTCTAATAGAAACAGAGAACAAATAATATAAACTGCATACTTTTGCACATAAACACTCATAATATCTGTAATCAAAGCTGTTATCAGGTGCTAAAACACAAATAATTATTAAACTGAAAAAGTGAACACAGTAAAAAAGGATTAATGTAAAAAAGAAAAAAATAGGGTTAATATTAGCAAAATAACTTTTAATAAAACAAACATTGAATACAAACAATGAAATTAAAAATCAATACTAGGTAAAATTAATATTTTTCTTTCAAAAACTGCTATTACAGGTTATTACCTTAGCACCTCTGGATAAAGTGTTGAACTATTAGGAGCATAAATGTTAAGATTTTGGTAGATTAAGTGTACGCAAGATTAAGTTTTTAACAGATTAAGTGTACGCAGAAAAAATTATCAGTTTCTAAAGCTCTTTCCAAATTCCCGACAATTTTCATTCCCGTCGCTGCCGACAGATGGCTGCACCATACTGTAGATGGGTGATTTGATTTCTCAGTGGTGGAGTTTTAGAGTTAAAATATCTGTAAAACTATTAAAGTAACAGAATAACTGTAAGCAGAAAAAATTATCAGTTTTCAAAGCTCTTTCCAAATATGTAACATTTATGTACTTTCATGAAAAAAATGCATCGATTTTGACATTTCAAATATGGCGGCTGGTGAGGCTCTTCTATTTTCTGCACTCACCCTTCAAAAATTGTTGGTTTTTTATTAATTAAAAATTAACTGTAATAAAATTTAAAATTCGGGCTTCGAGGTGCACATGTTCAGACTCTTCACTACCCGTGTGCCAAATTTCATGGCTGTAAGTTTCACAGATTAGCCTCGAGGCCGCACACACACACACACACACACACACACACACACACACACACACACGCACGCACACGCAAACATTCGCTTTTATCAATAAAATACTTTACTGTACTTAAACAGTTCATTGCAAAGTAAAATAGTACACTTTACTTTATAATAACACATTACTTTACCAGTATGTAATACACTGGTTATCAAAAATTAAGGAAAAGTCACAAAAATAGCGATTATTCAAACAGTTACGCGTAGAATTTAATGAAACTTACACATTATACAACACATAGGTAGGTATAAAATAGCATAAAAAGAAATCACCAGACAGTTATGGTGTTATAGAAACTAGCATATATATACAATGAACAAATGGGATGTGTTAGTTTGGTATAGGAAAAGTACTTTTAATATGGCGTATGATCCCCTCGAGAAGCAATACAGCACATACAGCGATGTGTGATGCTGTCAATTATGCCGTCTATGAGTTCGGTAGGAAGTGAGAGCCATTGCTCTTGCAAAGCAGTTGAAAGAGTGGCTAGGGTCCTAGGAGGAGGATCGAGAGCAGCTATACGTCGTCCTAAAGCGTCCCAAACATGCTCGATAGGATTCAGTTCCGGTGATCGAGCTGGCCACTCCATGTGCTGAATTGTTTCCTGCTCAAGATAAGCATCCACGATGCGAGCCCTGTGCGGTGTCGCGTTATCGTCCTGTAGCACGAAAGCATCACCTATTGCCCCGGCATAAGGGCGCACATAAGCATCAAGGATGTCATCTGTATAGGTGTGAGCATTCACATTTCCACGGGGAAAGACATGGAGGTCTGTGCGTCCACCCAAAGAGATTCCCCCCCCCCCCCCCAAACACATACACTGCCTGATCCGTATGCATCTCTTTCATGGATGTGTGATGGATGAAAACGAGTTCCAGGTTCTCTCCAAATCAAAATATGCCTACTATCGCTTTGGAGGCTAAACCTGAACCCATCCGTAAAGAGAACAGCCCTCCATTGATCACGCGTCCATTGGACATGTTGACGTGCCCACTGCAAACGTTCCCGCCTATGGCGTGACGCCAGGGGGACGCAAATGGCTGTTCGCCTCGCAAAAAGACCACCTATGTGAAGCCTTCTACGCACGGTTGACGTTGATACCAACCTTCGAGAACTTGCAGCGAGGGAGGATCTGCAGACGGAGCTTGCAGACGGAGTTGCGGTTCTATTCTTTCGTGCGCATAATGACAAATATAGGTCATTGGCACTCGTCGTAACATATGGCCGTCCTTGGCTGAACCTCCTGGATGCCGAATCCGTGGTTAGAATTTGTTGCCAAAGTCTATGAATCACAAACGGACTCACATTTAGCCATCTGGCCACTTCTGTCTGACTTTGTCCTGCCTCTAGTCTCCCAATAGCTCGCCATCGCAGTACTGGAGGTCATTGTTACAATTTGGCTATTCCAGATGTCTAATCTCAGCCTCGCAGCGACAATTTTTGCCTTGCTCTGAGACATGTACTTTTATGCTCCTCGCAAATGACGTATTCCGACTGCAGCGCCACTATTTTGCATAATGTAGTATTGTTCAGCACATTTTACTTAACAATATATTCAAATTTTAAACAGATTGGCCTAGTTTTGAACGTGTGATTTTTACTTAATTTTTGATAACTAGTGTATTCATATAGTTTACAAATATATTTTACGCATTCAGCTTAGCACATCACATTATTGCCATTTACAATTCATTCACAGTGTTTGTAATTACACATTACTTTATTTCTATTACATTTCACAGGAAATCATCACATTACATTATTTATTGTTACCGAGTTACTCGGCTAACAAAGTATAAAATTTCTTTCTTTTTTTTACCGTTCACCTTACATTAAATTTAGCACACTTTGCCATGCTTTATAGTTAACACATCGCTTTACAAACAACCCATTGCAAGCTTAATTTAAATTACTCATTGTTTACAATTTACAATACTTTGCTTTTATAGTTAGCACGTTGCTTTACAAATATACATAACACAAATACGGTTAACAATATGCATTCACATAATACGGAATACTCGCATGGCACGATGAGGCTGGGGCACATCTACCGGTGGAGGCCGCAAACACGTTGCGGGCGGTTGAAAACGAACATCTCGTCTCGTCGGGGCTTTATCGGGGGCGCATCACTCCTCTCCTGCTCATTGCGCAGCAGTTCCAGGTTTTCGCCAGACCGAATCTCCGACCCGCTTCCTCAGCTCTCGTCGTAGATTCTCTCAAAAAACTCGGACTTAATTTTTACCCTTTTGGTATTGGCCCCTCCCCAGGCTGGTCTCTCACGTAAATTTATTGCCGCTCCGTGAATTTTATTCGTAGGCCGGATGATACGACATCCCCACAGTTGACTCACGTGGTATTTTTATTTCCGCGAAAATTGGATGTCCCTTGAGTCTTTCCTGGAATTTTCTTCCTCCTATCCTAAGGAATTTTGGGATACGATGCTTCTCGGAACTTGGTACAGGTGCAGGCCAGGCCTCCTTTTCCAATATGGCCGTTTTATGACCCATAAATGTGTTGACGGAAAAAGAAAATGGCGATACTGTTGGAAGAATACAAAATGTTCAAATTGTGGATCCTTCACAACAGACACCTACATTTTTATGTGTCTTGGGATTTGGACGCCAACTATAATCCCAAAGTATCTACTGCCACTTATGCTGCCGATCCTCAGAGTAGGATTGTTAAAATCAGTAGTAACAAAGCAAAAAATTCTTTTACAAAGTACCCGCACTTGCTCGTAGGTTTATGGATGCAAAGTTTGTACAACAATGATATGCAGATAAAGGAGCTAAAGCGAATTTAGGTAATTTCATGTATATATGTATGTATATATGAATGTTTTCTAAAACAATTATTTAAACATAACATACGACCTTGTATTTCCCCTCTTTCCTAACACTTCTTGTGTCAGCCGTATCCGATAACACACTTAATCATTCCTTAGGAATCGCTTGTCAGAATCTCCGTAGAACTCACACCAACCTATTTCTATTACTGAGATTCCATTCTTGGTTTTTATTCGCGTAGCAACCGTAACCCCGTGTTGCCACACAGCTCTAACCTAATTCACCCCTCTGTTATTGTACGGTACTAAATGCTACCATTATTTATACATCACCTATATACAACTTTACATAAATAAAAATAAGACAAATATCATTAAGAACTAAATGAATAAAATATATAAAAATAATAAATGCAACATTAATAAAACGGACAGCCTGGATATACTTGGCAACAGCCAACGAGTCGTGGCCCGGGTATCCCCAAATGCTTCAGAACCCCCTCACGTCCCATGATAAGGAGCGAGCCGGTCGTAATGTACGACCTTCGCTTTGCTGTTCACAGATATGCGAATCCGCACAACGACGTCGTTGATTGTTTTGACGACGACGAAAGGACCGCTCCAGTGGGACTGTAGCTTCGGAGATAGACCCTTCCGGCGAACGGGACTCCACAGCCAAACTTTGGTTCCTTCCTGGAACTGATTATCTGTCTCTGTCGCGTCGTACCGCTTTTTCATTATGTCGCTTGCCACCTTGATCTTCTCCCAGGCGAGGTGGTGGATTCCTTCCAGTCTGTCCTGGATATCGCGGACATACTCCTCCGGTGATGAGGAGGCATCAGGGGGCAGCCAAAATGGAGCTCGCACGGCAGTCGCAAATTTTGTCCGTACAGCATCTCGGCGGGAGTGTGCCCCGTTGTTTCGTGGACGGCGCTGCGGTAAGCCAATTAGAACAAGGGCAGGTGGCGGTCCCAGTCCTTCTGGTGCCTTCTGGTCCCAGTCCTTCTGGTCCTTCTGAAACTAATAAGGAAATGTGATTAAGAATGGTACGATTAAAGCGTTCGACCATACCCTCCGACTGGGGGTGCAGAGGAGTTATTGTGGTTTTCTCGATCCCCAATAGTCGACACATTTCGGTGAAGAGGGCTGACATGAAATTGGTCCCCTGATCTGAGTGTATCTGCATGGGAGCTCCGAATCTGGAGACCCAATTCTGTAGTAAAGCTTCAGCTACGGTGACTGCCTCTTGATCAGCTATGGGGTAAACTTCCTGGCACTTAGTAAAATAGTCCATGGTAACGAGCATGTACTTGTTGTCATCAGTGGAACGTGGAAGAGGTCCCAGGATGTCGATAGCAACGCGCTCGAAGGGGTCACCTACGTTGTAACGTTGCAACTTCCCTCGGCTATGTCTCTTTGGTCTTTTGCGAGCTGCGCAGGCGTCACAGGCTCGGCACCACTTCTCGACATCGTCCCTGGTTTTTCCTCAGAAGAATCGCCCCCGCACCTTGTTCAGGGTCTTCATCACCTCAAAATATCCCCCCGCGGGGCTTCTGTGGAGTTCTTCTAAAATCGCTGGAATTTTTGAGCGAGGAACCACGAGCTGCCATCATGTTGTTTTTCCTTTGTCTGACTCCCACTTTCGGTATAGGACACAGTTTCTTAAGTGCAGGGAGTTACAGGGGCCCAGTAGTACTTTGTATTCGGGCTAAAGATCCATATTTGTTGACAGCCTGGTTTGGTACTGGACAACCCCATGTGTTCTACAATTGGTCTGGGTCTTCGTTTTGTTCTGGTTCTTCGTTTTGTTCCCCATGTGTTCTACAATGGGTCTGGGTCATCGTTTTATTCTTTTCGAAGCTGCTCATTGTAGGGTATTAATTACCTTGAAACAATGGATGCATGCATGGGTTGGAACAAGCAAGGAAGACAACGCATTGACCTTAAACATACATTTATTTGATAACCCAAATTTCAATTAACTTGTCATAGCTATTAATATAACAATCCGTTTCATATTAACGATTTTAACATTGAGAACCCAGAAGCAGAGGCAAACTATATAGTCAAAGATGATTTTTAGAGTCTATTGGGACTTACTATAGCGGATGTATGCAGCGATGATCGTAGCATCGGCGACCGGGACCCAGAATTATCTCCAGTGTAGGAACACCTTGGCGGGATATTCGCACTTCTCCAAGGCTCTGGGGTAGACGAGAGTCTCTAACATCTGACTCTGAGGAACCAAATCTAAGATCCGTCTCCTTCTTCGCCAATTCCTTTCGACCTTAGCGGAGCTGTTGTCCGTTTACAAGGGGGCCATTCTGGCCCGCCCCTCACTTTCATTGGGCAGTGGGCTGTTTTTCTTTCAGTGGTTCCTGACCCAATTGGTTCTTTATTAAACCGCCCCTGTCGCCTCTGTCCATAGTCTATGAAGTACCACCCCCAACATAATTTTATTGTGCAAAACAACTTTGACCCTTCTCATCTGACTTTTTACTGTGGGCCATAAACTAACGACCATCCATCTTGTAAAATTTAGACTTCAGATCGCTATCACTGACCACACCGACAGATATTCTTCTATTTTTTAATGGTTTACAAGCCTGTATTTACCCCTGCCTCTGCATCCTTTGTAATACATTCGTTATTGGCCACACACCGTGGGGAATTATACCATTTCACTTCTACACTCATCACTCCACAGGTCTAGAATAGGGGTGGCAGCAGTGACTTGCTGAACAGTGGGAATTTCAAAGCCATACTTCTTCTCGGCCTTGGCGCAGTATCGGCAACTGTCAAGGCACGGTCTTCTGGATAGGGCGTCAGCATTACCCTGCGAAGAATCCTTACGGTGTTTCAGGTCAATAGTATATTCCTGCAACCTCTGTATCCATCTGGCCACCTGGCCTTCAGGATTTTTGAAGTTCAGGTGCCACGTAAGGGAGGCGTGGTCGATTCCGCAGCACAAATTTCAAACCGTATAAATACACTGCTGGCCACCCAAATTGCAACACCAAGAAAAACAAGAGATATCACAACAAAATTTATTTTGTAGATAACATGTTGACCAAGTATCAAATGATTAAATTTTTAGACTTCTGTGAAGTGTGGTTCCTGCCAAAATCAGTAGCCAGAGTAGCCGCCATTGTTGGAGATCACCGCTGCCACACGCCTCGGCATAGATTCAAAGAGACTTTGGATGAGTTCTTGGGGTACAGCAGACCAAGCAGCTTCCACACGTTGCCAAAGTTGATCTGCTGTGGCAGCTGGGGATGGAATCTGGGTAAATCGTAGAGCAACCATGGACCACATGTCTTCTATCGGCGAAAGATCCGGAGAGCGAGGCGGCCAGGGAAGCAATTCAATCTGGCGATTGACGAAGAACCGTTGGACAATGCGTGCCACGTGTGGTCGCGCATTATCCTGTTGAAATATGGCTGTGGGCAAGCTCTGAAGGTAAGGAAGGACAACTGGCTCCAACACCACGGAGATGTAGCGCTGGCTGTTTAAAGTACCGGCAATGCGTACTAGAGGTGTGCGAGAGTGATATCCAATACCGCCCCATACCATAATACCCGGTGCAGGACCAGTGTGGCGGTGCATAACGCAGCTGTTCAGCATCCTCTCTTCACGGGGTCTCCAGACTCGAATGCGACCATCGTGGTGTTGCAGACAGAAGCGTGACTCGTCAGTAAAGACAATTTCATTCCATTCTGCCGTCCACATCCTTCTGTCATCGCACCATTGGCGGCGGAGACGTCTGTGGTTCTGCGTCAAGGGTAGACAAAGTAATGGACGTCTTGCGGACAGACCACTCTGCTGTAAACGGCGTCGAATGGTACGCGCAGACACTGTATGATGTCTTACAGACTGCATGTGCTGTGCTATGGTTCGTGATGTGACTGAGCGATCCGTCATTGCCATGCGCACAATTTGCCTGTCATCACGTAAAGTGGTGCGCTGAGGTGGATGCGTTCGAACACGCCGGTCCGTCGTACCCTCCTGCATCCAACGATCACATATCCGCATTACAGTTGTTTGGTTTCGTCCAATACGACTACCGATTTCCCTGAAAGATAATCCACAATCTGGGTAGGCCACTATCCTTCCTCTGTCGAACTCGGATACTTGATCAAAAGATGATCGCTTTTTTCGACGAGGCATAATTGATCGTTTTTTTGAAAAAACCACAAGAAAAACACAATTGCCGAACTTGAAATCGTCAAAATCTCCAAGCCTTAAATAGCGCTTTGAAGTGGCGCCAGAGGCGCGCGTGATGTGCGTCTGCGCTGAAATTCTAATCATTTGCATATCTCACCTCCGCTAATGCATGTTGTAAATTTCATGTTATTTGCATGATTCCTTCAGGGTGTTGCATTTACAGTGGCCAGCAGTGTAATTATGGAAATGTTCTACGGCCTTCACCATGGCTAGTAATTCCTTTCTTGTAACGCAGTAGTTCCGTTCACTTTTGGAGAGGCACTTGCTCCAATAGGCGATAACTCTTGTACGTCAAACTACTGCGACAGGACTGAACCTACGCATCCAAAGCTTGCGTCCGTGTCCAGGATAAATTCTTTATTAGGCTCCGGGTAGGCAAGGATGGGCGTAGACGTTAGGATTTTCTTGAGTTCATTGAATACGTCCTCACACTCGTCAGTCCACACGAACTTTTGATTTGCTTCTGTCAATCTGTGAAGGGGACGAGCTAAATTCAAGAACCCCTTAACAAACAGCCTGTAGTATGAGCAGAGACCTAAAAAGCTCCGCAGTTGATATAGGTCTTCAGGTCGGCACCAGTCTTTAACTGCAGACACTTTGTTAGGGTCAGTCTGGACCCCTCTGTTGGAGATGATATGACCGAGGTACGTCACTTGGTGACGAAACAAGTTGCATTTCTTTGCATTTAGCTTCAAACGGGCCTCCCGTTGCCTTTGTAGTACCTTTCTGAGATTTCTTAGGTGGCCTTCGAAATCGCGCCCCACAATGATTATATCGTCCAAATAGACCAGACAGGCTTCATAGGAGAGTGCTCTGGGATGTTGCTTGATCGGGGGTGGTTCCCCGTGTCAATTCGGTGTTGCGTCAAGTTTGTGCGGCCCACATCTGATGCACGGGCGAACACGTCTTGGAACTCATCGATGAATTTTTCCGCCTCCATCCTCTGTTGATCAGTCAATTCCGCACTCTTTAATAAATCTGCGGTCAAATTGGAGCGCTCGACGACTGGCAGGTCGCACTTTCTACTTATTCCGGTTGATCGGGGTACAAGTTGCCAGCATTTCCTTCTTCCGGATTACCTTGACTTTATCGCTGATATTGGCAATCTCGTCAGGAACCGTACCTTTCGATAGGTCCACAAGAGTTGCGGCAACTAATAGACCTCTTTTACTATTTTCATTGTTGGGGAATTCGGTGATGGCGAGTGTATAATTATTATTATTCGGGACTAAACCGGTCATTTCTATTTCTGACATAGAAGGTATGCTGATATCTTGCGTGGCTATGATTTGATTGGTAGATTTATTATCACTCTGAAATATTATGTCTTCGGTCATGGCATGGATTTGATTTAATTTAAAATCTATACTTATATATAAAGAGAGAGCGATTTTGTACGTGGAGGGTAATCTTCAGAACCACTGTACCTATTTGAAAAATTCTTTCACTGTTTGAAAGGTACATTATTCCAGATGGACATAGGCTATATATTATGTATATCTGATCAGTAGAAATAAAGTTAGGGGCTTAATCCTAACAATCTCCATTGTTTCCGCTACTGTGTTCTACCGCTTTTTGTTCCGAAGATTTCCAAGATCCTTAGCATGGTGCTATCGCGGTGGGCTTCTGTTCTGACGATAGCGGTTCAAAGCTAGCCGTTATCCGCACGCCTTTTTCTTTTAAAAAATTTATTTTAATTATTAACTAACATAAAATTAATTTAAGGTATTATTTAGGTTATTATTAAGGTAAAAAAAGATGTACAATTTATTGGCTATCAACTGGAAATTTATTGGTATAATATTTTGTTCAACCCTGACAAAGTCGGGACGGACCGCTAGTCTATTATAAAGTTATTTTTGGTCAAAAAGTAATGTCCGAGAATCATCGGTTCAAAGATATCGGCATCTTATGCCGAATGCCGATAACTATTATTCCCGAAGCTTATGTTAAGTGCAACTTTTCCTTTTATTTTTATTTTCGCCCCGCTCACGGTCTGTAAAGTACTGTTTGGCGGTGTGAAAAGTAGCTTCTTGCCAAACTCCTGAGCTATATCCGTCCTGACGATGGTCACGTTAGCTCCTGTATCGACTAACATGCTACACGGTTGACCATTTACGAACCCTTCATCAAACGGCCCTTTCTCTTCGTGATGCATCGACGACACATGCAGTGTACTGAAAGAGGGCTTTTCCTCGTCCGGCTGCCTTCGCCCCTTAAGGGGACGGTGGACCTTTATTTGAGCAAATCTTGTCATTGTAATATTGATTGCGTTATTGTAAAAAAATATATATATTTCTGTAAATTAATAGTACCAAAATAGTTTTATTCAAGTCAAAAATCATTTATGAAGCTTCTACGAAGTAATTTATAAAGGGTAAGTGTAGTAATAAACTTTAAATCTGTTTTTCTCAAAACAGATTTTTCAAGGTTTTTAGAATTTTTAAATGTTCCATGCTACTTAATTTTTTTTTCAAAATTCATGAAATTGATAAGGAAGAATCCTGATACTGTTTACAAAAAAACTGGGCATGCATTTTACAATTCGACACCATTAAGGTAATTCAATTCGATTTATAACTTTAAAAGGCAAAATTTTGATGAAAATCGGGATGGAATTCAGAAAAAAATTTCTCAAAAATTAACTACTCAAGGGATTAAATAATTGATGCACAGATTTGTTTGTTATACAATTTTAAGTAATTAAAAGGCAAAATAGAGGAAATATCTCAAAATTTATTTTGCAAGGAGCATTTTAAAATTTTGGTTATAAGTTTTAAATTTTTAAAAAAATTTAAAATTGTAATGAGATTGGAAATTTCTTTTAAGGTATTCTATATATTTTTAGGGAAATGTGTATATGTACAAGATTTCGTATCTCTATGACGAAAAGTAAAAAAAAAAATGTTTAACGTCCACCGTCCCCTAAGGTGGCTGGGAACTATATAGTTTCGCTGGGCCTTGGCGTCTTTTGATTCATTAGCTTGGCGCGCTAAGCAATTCCTTTTGAGATGCCTCTCTCGCCCGCAGGTCCAGCACTTCAACGGATTTCTCCCTGGGGAGATATTTGAATTCATCCCTGCCAAGGCACCGATTCGTTTTTCGATTTCTTCTAAGCGGGCGTTTAACGGATCGTTTTCGGCGGCTGTCACCTCTCTCACTAGTTGACGATCACGGCACTTCGACCTCTGAGCAGACTCGTACTTCATTGCGAACACCAAGGCCGACTTCAGGTCTTTGATGTCCGCCATTTTAAAAGCCCGTTGACTCTCCGGATCGCGTATGGCGTCGACGAAGTACTCCAATGCTAAGTTATCCCTCACCTCTGTCGGACATTCGTTGAAAGCTAATTGAGTCAAACCCTCTATAGCCGAAGCGAGTTCTTGAAGTGTCTCTGTCGTTTTCTGTTAACGGGACTTCAGCTGTAAACGGCTATACTCTTTACGGCATTTCTTGCCAAAACGCATTTCGAGAGAACTCGACAAGGCCTCAAAATTTAATTGTTTCTCCACTGCGATGGTCTGCAGCACATCGGCAGCCTCGCCTCGGAGTGAAGTGGCCAATTGGCAAGCCTGCATGGCAATATCCCAGCCGCTGACAGTCGACGCCATATTAAACTGTGTTTTAAACACCTGCCAAGACGTTTTGCCGTCGTAGGTCGACACTTTTACGGCAGGACGGAACGATTTCGACACCGGCTACGCTTCCTCAATGCTAGTGTCAGAGTAGCAAGGTACAGTAACTGGCGCTGACTCTTCCGCGAACTTCTTCTCTAAGCCGTTCATTTGCCTGCTGGCGGCCTCTTTAATTTTCTGTTCGACAGTCTCAACCGTAGCCTTGAGTTTCGACTCAATAGTGCCGACGCATTCTTCTATTTCCTGAAACTTTTCGCCCATGGTTATTTTTAACTGTTCTTGGCTCTCGCTAATTTCGCCAAGACCTGTTTCTAACTTCTTCTGGCTTTCGTCAATGTTTGCTTCTAACTGATTGGCGAGCTGATTCCGGCTTTCGCCAACTTTACCGAAACCCTTCGCCATCGAGTCTAATATTAGTTTAAATTGTTCATCCATTTTCCGGGTAACTGGCATTCACTTAAAAGATCCCACTTCTGACACCAAAATGTTCCGAATCCAAGCGATGAGTGGATACTTTTTTTTAGTAAATTTACAAACTCAAAAATTAATATGCCAGTTACCACTAATTAAATGACAGAACTTTATATAAATCATAACTTCAGTACACTTTTTACAAATATCAGGTATGTAGACAGTTGTGAACACTGATTCTTCACAGGAAGTTAAACAATTCCAGCGCCTAAATAAATCTTCGTTACACATGGGGGAATACAAATGTAAAATTAGTTTCTAAAACAATTATTTAAACATAACATGCGACCTTGTATATCACCTCTTTCCTAACACTTCTTGTGTCAGCCGTGTCCGATAACACACTTAATCATTCCTTAGGAATCGCTTGTCAGAATCTCTAGTAGAACTCACACCAACCTATTTCTATTACTGAGATTCTATTCTTGGTTTTTATTCTCGTAGCAACCGTGTTGCCACACAGCTCTAACCCAATTCACCCCTCAGTTATTGGCCAAAGAGTAGGATTTATTATTTACCCCATGGTAGACGCTGAACGTGCAAAATCATCGTTTTCGTTTATCGTAAATTCCAAAACATCGCGTGTTGGCTACAACACGCCAAGTTGGCCCTAAACTCGCAACATTATGTATGTATGTATGTATGTATGTATGGATGGATGGTTAGCCCTGCGCCGAGAAACTCCCGTAAAGATAGAAAATGCAGCCCTCTACGGTTGAAGCTGACGAAATGGTGGGTAGTGCCTCTTTAAAGGCCTTGAGTATGGGGAAAGAAGAGTACCTTTCCTCGAAATGCATAATATTTTCAATTAGTTCGGTGTCCGAAATTGCCTCAGCTAAGGCCGAGAAATTTGGAGGATCGTTGTGGGAGACAGGAGCCTGACGTGGAGATTCAATGGTACATTCGTTTCGAGCAGTGTCAGAGTAGGTGATTATCGGGGTCGTCTTCGTGCCAGTAAAAGTTCTCCGACTGTCAGTAAACCGAAAGGGACCCGAAAAATAATTTGACTGTGGATTTCTTCTAGTGCCCCGGTAGAGAGAGGACTCGTCTCATTGCGCTCCGTGTAAGCCTCGTTCTTTCTCACGTGTTTTTTCGTTTGCTTTCTTTCGATACTATTGCTGCGTCTGTGACCTTACGGGGAAATTTTTGTTCTCGCGTATGTATGACGGGTCTCTATTAGTGACGGACGTAGCTGACAGCAATCCTTCAATAGTGAGTATTTCTAAGCTTAACGTCGAAATGGCTTCGACTTCAAGTATGGACACCTTCGAGATGGAGATGCCAAAGATCTGTCCGAACAGTCACAATACTTATAAAATTGTCTGGGACCTCGCTGTCATCATATAAAGCAAAAGTGGATTACCGGACTTTTGCTTTATATGATGATGCAATATGTTGGAGTTGGGTAAACATATTGAGTATAGTAATCTCTGGCCAAAAAACCAAAAAAGAACTAGGAAATTCAGTAACACTGAAAATCAATATTATAATGTTAAAACTAATACTAATGGTAATGAGGAAATAGAAGTTGGTAATACTCCTAATTCTAGTGCGCAGGCACCAAGAGAAAGAAAACCAGATCCCTTCTGGATATTAAAAGAGCAGGACACCCAATGGAGAAATATAGCTAGTGAAATAAACAACTTGCTTAAAACAAAATTACCCCTACAAGACTCAGGGAAGTTCGTTAAAGTTTCCCCCCAAAACAGCGAACAATTTCGGAAAATCCAGGATCTCCTATCTAAAAATAATATTAAATTCTTAGCCATAATGCCGCGCGAATAGCGACCACTTGAAATATTAATTAAGGGTATCCCCTCGGATATTCCGATTGAAGAAGTCAGATAAGAGCTAATTAACATAGGATTCCAGTTACAAAGTGTCTCTCAATTAAAACGGTTCAAAGATAAAACCAAACTCCCAACATTTCTATGCAACCCAATACCTTCACAAAATACCATGGAAATTTATTGTTACAACTGGTAACAGCCAATCCTGACCTCTAGCGCCACCCACCTGAGACTAGGCAGAAAGAACGAACTCTGTGGTGAGTAAACACTGATATCCGTTATGCTGTAATGTTAAAATAGATGTTAAGTAGTTAAGTGTAATTTTTTATGTAATATATATGTGTTAAATATAATAATTAGAAAAGCAACGAGTAGTTTCTATGCTCTGGTCTGAATTAATTAGTGAACAGCATGATGGATAATAGAGTTCCAGAATATTTTCCCCCCTCCCGAGACTAGACTCAAGATGCAGATCGAACCTTGTTTATTTTCTCTAACGACCGAAGTCAGTGAAGATTTGCAATATTTACCATTTGAATGAATTTCTGGGATTCATTGTTAGAATAGACGCTTATAAATTCAAAGGGGGGAGGGATAGTGTTATAATTGCCGGAATTTCCATCACAATAGCGATTACTGTTGGATGGATGCCAGATGTCTAAAATGCGCAGAAAAACACCGGACCAACGAATGCACCAAGCCCCCATCTGAGAAAGCCGTCTGCGCTAACTGTGGTGGAGATCACCAATGGCAAATTATAAGGGCTGTATTCAGTGGCGTACGCAAGGGGGGATTGATGGGGTTATAACCCTCCCCCATTGGTTCTGATTACATATATTATTTAATTAGGTTTACGCTTTGCACTGATTGCTCAAAACTACTCTTTCATAGTAATAGTTCAGTCAAATTAGCTCAAAATGGCAGCGAATCATGCATTAAATGAAGGGGTTGAGATTTTTCAGGAATGTGTAGGGGTTGGTACCCTAAGCAACGCCTGTTACGTAATAATGTGTGACGTAACACCTCCACCCACTTCGCCCTCTAGCGGCATGAATAACGCAGAACGAACTCTGTATCCGTCCTAGAAGGAGCTCCGGCAACAAGCGGAGTTTCCTTTGGCAAACAATGTCTCGCTATTAAATTCTTATTTTATTTACAGTCCATTTGCTTTTTTGTCAAACATAGTACACCTCCGTACATTTTGGTCCTAGCGACCCGGAGGGTTTACCAGTGCATTAAATTTTACCTAGTTTTAAACTTAAGTACAATGACTACCGAATCAGTCATTACAACGCTTAATCGTAAACGCGGTAATATAAAGGGACAATTAAAGAAGATTACTATATGTGAAGATAGCGATGATGTCGCCGAACTGCAGGCTCAGTTGGATGTACTTTCGAAGCTTCAAGAAAAATTTGAAGTTCTAAAAGAAGAATATTATAAAGTAGTCAGTGAAAAGAATTTTGAAGAAACTGAGGAAATGTTGTCACAGCTAGATGAGGAGTTTCAAAATTCAGAGGTGAGTCTGAAAACCTTGATTAATAAACTTAAAATCAGTAAGAACAATTCTGCTTATCTAAATCAAAATTCTGACAATTCTACTCATGATTCGAATTCGATTAATAATGATCAGCTGAAAAGAATGTCAATAAAACTTCCAAAAATCCCTCTTCCTATTTTTAACGGAAAATTCGAGGAATGGAACTTGTTTAAAAGCCAGTTTATTAGTCTAATTGACGAAAATTCAGAACTTTCTGAAAACGAAAAGCTTCACTATCTACGTGGGTCACTAAAGGGAGAAGCAAAAATTATAGAAACCTCAGATGACAGTTATGTTTCACTATTTAAAGCACTAAAGCTTAGGCACGAAAACGAAAGGATCATCGTTGACTGCCACCTGAAAAACATTCTAAATCTACAATCTATCAAACATGAGTCAGCCACAGAGCTTCGAAACTTATTGGATAATATAAACAAAAATCTTAGATCACTGAAAATTTTGAATTTCGAAAGAGATAAATTTTCTAACGCTTTACTATTGAATATTGTTCTTGAAAAATTGGACCGCGAAACGGGAAAAAATTATGAATTAACTCTGAAGGATAACGATGTACCAGATTTCGATGCATTTTTGGAATTTTTAGAAAGACGGTGTCAAATTCTAAACAGCATTCATATTAACATTTCAACCAAGCCAAATTCCGAACGATTCAAATCCCTTTTCGTTAAATCTAATAAATCTTCTCAGATGTGTGTAGTTTGTAAAACCAAAGCCCATGCTTTATTTCACTGTGAGAAATTTAAAGAAATGAAACTGGAAGATAGAGTCAATCTTGTTAAAAAACATAGACTTTGTTATAACTGTTTAAGTGCCTTTCACATGTTATCGAATTGCTATTCGAAAAGTTCTTGTTTCGTTTGTAAACAGACAAACCACCATACGCTCCTTCATAGGTATCCCGCCCCGTCAAATACCGCAATACATTCAAATCAAAACTGTGAAAACATTCCGTATTCTGACACGATAAATATCTCTAAGTCAGTTCCCGCTCAAAATGAGTCATTTCGTTTGCTCGCACCAGACAAAACCATAGACGCGACATTATCGGCAGATGTCAAAGAGTGTTGTTTAGCTACGAGCAGCCTTTTATGCACTACAATGTTATATACTGAGAACTCATTTGGCGAAAAAATAAAAGTGAAAGCAATTCTTGATAGTGGAAGTTCAGTATCAATTTGTACACAGGAAATAGCAGATGTTTTCGGATTAAAGAAAGAAAAATGCAATTCATCCATTTCAGGCATAAACGAAGGAGAATATTTTGTTAAAAATAAAGTAACAGCAAAAATTTCAAACGATGAGGGCAGCTTTTCAAAAGCATTATCATTCCTTGTGCTACCTAAAATCACAGAATTAACGCCTGTAAAGAGGATTGATATTTCTCGCGTATATTTCACTCGCGAAATAAAACTTGCTGACGGTACATTCAATCTCCCAAGTAGAATCAATCTACTCATAGGTTGTAAGATATTTTTTGAATTGCTTAAGGCTGAAAAATTCAAATCATATGATAATAATTTGATGCTTCAGAACAGTGTTTTCGGCTATTTGGTTACCGGGACTGTGGAAAATGCAGCTTCTCACCATTTTACTGGTCTTGCTCATACACTGCTGGCCACCCAAATTGCAACACCAAGAAAGACAAGAGATATCACAACAAAATTTATTTTGTAGATAACATGTTGACCAAGTATCAAATGATTAAATTTATAGACTTCTGTGAAGTGTGGTTCCTGCCAAAATCAGTAGCCAGAGTAGCCGCCATTGTTGGAGATCACCGCTGCCACACGCCTCGGCATTGATTCAAAGAGACTTTGGATGAGTTCTTGGGGTACAGCAGACCAAGCAGCTTCCACACGTTGCCAAAGTTGATCTGCTGTGGTAGCTGGGGATGGAATCTGGGTCAATCGTAGAGCAACCATGGACCACATGTTTTCTATCGGCGAAAGATCCGGAGAGCGAGGTGGCCAGGGAAGCAATTCAATCTGGCGATTGATGAAGAATGGCGATTGTTGGACAATGCGTGCCACGTGTGGTCGCGCATTATCCTGTTGAAATATGGCTGTGGGCAAGCCCTGAAGGTAAGGAAGGACAACTGGCTCCAACACCTCGGAGATGTAGCGCTGGCTGTTTAAAGTACCGGCAATGCTTACTAGAGGTGTGGGAGAGTGATATCCAATACCGCCCCATACCATAATACCCGGTGCAGGACCAGTGTGGCGGTGCATAACGCAGCTACTCAGCATCCTCTCGTCACGGTGTCTCCAGACTCGAATGCGACCATCGTGGTGTTGCAGACAGAAGCGTGACTCGTCAGTAAAGACAATTTCATTCCATTCTGCCGTCCACATCCTTCTGTCATCGCACCATTGGCGGCGGAGACGTCTGTGGTTCTGCGTCAAGGGTAGACAAAGCAATGGACGTCTTGCGGACAGACCACTCCGCTGTAAACGGCGTCGAATGGTACGCGCAGACACTGGATGATGCGTTACAGACTGCATGTGCTGTGCTATGGTTTGTGATGTGACTGAGAGATCCGTCACTGCCATGCGCACAATTTGCCTGTCATCACGTGAAGTGGTGCGCTGAGGTGGATGCGATCGAACACGCTGGTCCGTCGTACCCTCCTGCATCCAACGATCACATATCCGCATTACAGTTGTTTGGTTTCGTCCAACACGACTACCGATGTCCCTGAAAGAAAATCCACAATCTCGGTAGGCCACTATCCTTCCTCTGTCGAACTCGGATACTTGATCAAAAGATGATCGCTGTTTTCGACGAGGCATAATTGATCGTTTTTTAGAAAAATCTCAAGAAAAACACAATTGCCGAACTTGAAATCGTCGAAATCTCCAAGCCTTAAATAGCGCTTTGAAGTGGCGCCAGAGGCGCGCGTGATGTGCGTCTGCGCTGAAATTCTAATCATTTGCATATCTCACCTCCTCTAATGCATGTTGTAAATTTCATGTTATTTGCATGTTTCCTTCAGGGTGTTGCATTTACAGTGGCCAGCACTGTATTTCAGAAAGAGATTCTTTAGAACTTTCTGTCAAAAAATTCTTTGAGATGGAATCCTTTCCGGGGGATGATACAAATAATGAGTCTCAAACATTTGAAAAGGAGTATTGTGAGCAACATTTTGTTAACACTCACAAAAGAGATGATAGCGGCAGATTTATTGTACGATTGCCCATTAAGGAAGGTACACGTTCTAGTTTAGGAGAGTCTAAATCAATGGCGGAAAGACGTCTAAATTCCCTTGGGAAGAAATTGGACAAAGATCCAACTATGTCCACTTTATATAAGACATTTATGGATGAATATTTTGAGTTAAATCACATGGAAAAGGTTTCGGACTGCGAGAACTGTAGTGAAATTTATTACATCCCGCATCACGCAGTTTTCCGCCCAGAGAGCATTTCTACCCCTCTTCGTGTCGTGTTTGATGCATCAGCCAAGTGCGAGAATGGAATAAGTCTCAACTCCATATTACTGAATGGTGGACTTGTTCAGCAGGATCTATTTTCAATAGTAGCTCGTTTCCGAACACATAAATATGTATTTAGTACAGACATTACTAAAATGTATAGGCAAATTCTTGTCGAAGAATCGGATAGAGATTTTCAAAGAATTTTGTGGAAATCAAGTCAGTGCTCTCCTGTTGAAACTTAGATTGCGTACAATTACGTACGGGACAGCATGCGGTATTTGGCGACTAGAACTATAAAGGCTTTAGCTGAGGATGAGCAGAAGTATTTTCCTCGTGCGTCCGCAGTTTTACTTACCGACGTCTACGTAGATGACATTTTGTCAGGTTCAGACAATTTAGAAGACACAATTTCCTTACAATTTGAGTTAATAGATGTATTGAACAAAGGTGGCATGCAGTTACATAAGGGTATCCAACCACCCAAACTTGTTAAATGACAGTAAAGGTGCTGAATATAAATTTTCTTCAGATTCTGATCCTGTGAAAACCCTCGGTATGCTTTGGGCATGTAATTCCGATAATTTTACCTTTAAGGTTAATGTAGACTCTAAAGCAAGCTTCACAAAAGGGATGTTCTATCTTCTATAGCACGCTTGTTTGATCCGCTTGGTCTTATTGGACCAGTAATTACAAAGGCCAAGATATTTCTACAAAATCTATGGAGGGAAAAGTTAAATTGATCTGATCCAATTCCGCCTGATGATATGAAAGAATGGTTTAAATTCTTGAACGAACTTCCCGCTTTAAATCAAGTGAAAATTCCTAGGCATGTGATCATTACAGATCCCATCATAATTGAATTACATGGATTCAGCTATGCGTCTGAACGGGCATATGGAGCAGCAATCTATGTAAGCTCAAAAAACAGCCAAGGACAGCAGCAAACAACACTGTTGTGTTCTAAATCCAGAGTATCTCCGATAAAAACCTTAACAATACCCAGGCTGGAACTATGTGCGGCATTGCTACTAGCTCGTCTAGTCGAAAAGATCATCTCTGTCATTCAAGTTGAATTCCATCATGTGTACCTGTGGTCGGACTCTACGATAACTCTAGCTTGGATAAAAAATCCTTATGAAAGACTTAAACCCTTTGTGTCCAACAGAGTTAAACAAATTAACGAACTGTGTCCTGACTATGATTGGAGACACGTTTCTTCTGTAACCAATCCTGCTGATGTCCTATCCAGAGGAACTGGTGCAACTAAGCTTCTACAAAACTCTATGTGGTGGACTGGCCCTTCATTTTTAAATTCGGACATTCCATTTTCTAAGGAACCTACTAACATGACTGATAATGATTATTCTAAAGAACTAAAGACTGCATATAATCCTGTCTTAGTTGCTAACACTACTAACAGCTTCATTGATGATTTTTTAAAAATTAGTAACAGTTTTACTAAAATTGTACATACCTTTAGTTATATTTGCAGATTTATACATAATGTGAAATTTCCTAAGAATCGAAAGGTAGGTGAGTTAACAACTGAAGAAGTCATGAGTGCTGCTAATCATTTAGTTAAATTAGTTCAACACGCAACTTTTACCTACGAAATTAATTGTTTAAAACATAACAAGGACTTGAAGCGGAGTCAGGTAAGGAATTTATATCCTTTTTTAGATCAAGATGAGCTTCTTCGAGTTGGGGGTCGATTACAAAATTCTCAACTGAACGACGATTCAAAACACCCAAAGCTTTTACCCGCTAGGCATAGATTCACTAAAATCGTTATGGAATATTTCCACAAGAAAAACTTGCACGAAGGTCCGCAATCACTCTTGCATTGCGTCAGACAAGAATTTTGGCCCATAGGAGGCAGAAATCTGGCAAGAAAAATTGTTAATGACTGTGTAATTTGCTTCAGAAATAAACCAATTAATTCAAATCAGTTGTTGGGAAATTTACCAGCCCAGCGAGTCATTCCAAGCTTAACCTTTTCCAACTGCGAAATTGACTTTTGTGGTCCTTTCCTTATAAATTACAAAGGTGCGGACAACGCTATTAGAGTTGTGTACATCAAAACAGCTAATGGAGTGGTAAAACGAGGTATCACTCAAATTTGTTTATTACCTGTACATGATGATCAGTCTTTTTATGATTATTGTAAATAAGTTATATGCTTAATGTGTTTTTCAATACTGCATAATACCGGGTGGCCATAATTAAACTGACAGTGCTCACAGTGTTCTGTAGCGCTATCTATTTGCGAGAATGACGCCACATTTTGTAGGAAGATTAAACAAGACGGGGGACGAAGGATTCAGCGAAAAAATAAATTAGTTCCAAAAGTCACCGCTAGGGGAATATTTGGCGCTGTGTAATAGAAAATAGAGTGTTAACAAATGCAAATCAATACGGAAATTACCTTTTATTTTGCATTCAAATGAGGTTCAATGTGGCTGCCGTTGTTGTGGACCACATATTGCATTCTGTGCACAGTATGCACAACAGCAGAAAGTAACATGTCTGCAGGAATCTCCCGTACAGTCCGTGATATGTTATCCTTCAATGTAGCCAGGTCCTGGACCACTCCTTGATAGACCTTGGACTTAAGGTAACCCCATAGCCAGAAGTCGCATGGGGTAAGATCAGGCAATTGAGGTGGCCATGCAGTTGGAAAGTAGCGGCTAATGACTCTTTCTGTTGTGAATTTCTGTCGTAGCAGCTGTTGCATCCGTACAGCAACGTGTGGAGGGGCTCCATCTTGCATGAAAATGATTTCCCCCAGGCATTGTCTTTGCTGAAGTGCCGGAATGACAAAGCTGTTCAACATGTGGCGATATTTCTCTCCGGTAACAGAACAGGTTTCCGGTCCTGTCGGGGTAATGTTCTCATAGAAGAATGGACCTACGATAAATTCCGCTGTGAACCCATACCAAACAGTTACCTTTGGTGAATGTAAGGGAATTTCTGTGACTGCATGTGGTGATTTGTCATCCCAAATTCGGCAGTTCTGGGTATTCACAGTTCCATGCAGGTAAAAGTGGGCCTCGTCTCCCCATAAGATTTTCCACGGCCAAGCATCATCCACCTCCATTCTGGCAAGAAAGGTGAGAGCGAAAGTCAATCGCTTATCATGGTCGGGGTACAGTAACTCCTGTACACGGCTGATCTTGTACGGATAGAAGTTGATAATCTTTCGTAAGATTTTCCATACCGTACTGTAAGGCATATCCATATTCCGAGCTAATCCACGAGCGCTAGAGGTGGCAGCAATATTGTCTGGTCCTCTGTCGACAATCGCCGTGGCAACTGCTTCGATTGTATCCTGTGGTACAGGTTTTCGTCCTCTGCCTGACTGAACCTTCAGAGAACCTGTTTTCTCAAACGTCGCAACCATTGCTTTTAGCCCATTAACTGACACAGGACCGTTACCTTTACGCATTTTTTTGTGCGCTCTAAAAGCACGAAGAGCGGCTGACGCGTTGCACTGGTTGAGGTAAAAGAATTTGACCAGTAACGCACGCTCGACTAAAGAAGGAGACATTGCACATAAACTTTCAATCCGATTGATTCGAAACGTAACACATTGCTTTTTAAAACCCAAGCACCTGCCACTGTGCCAATGGATGTAACGTGAAATTTGAATAAAGAATTTCTTCTTCTGCTCAGCGTACGTGATATTGCAGATCACGAGACTTTATCGGTGTTTATGTAGATTTTACGCTTTTTTAAAAGTGTTGCCATATTGCACTTGAACTAAATAAGAAAATGTGCATAATAAAAGGTAATTTTATTCCGTATTAATTTGCATTTGTTAACACTCTATTTTCTATTACACAGCGCCAAATATTCCCCTAGCGGTGACTTTTGGAACTAATTTATTTTTTCGCGGAATCCTTCGTCCCCCGTCTTGTTTAATCTTCCTACAAAATGTGGCGTCATTCTCGCAAATAGATCGCGCTACAGAACACTGTGAGCACTGTCAGTTTAATTATGGCCACCCGGTATGTCTTAATTTTTTATTATTGTAATGTGCTTTGTGCTAACTTTTTATTCGCGTACTTTTCAATATTTTTATGTATCACTGTGTGTATTTTGAAATTTTCATAATTTCAACGCGGGAGTATGTTACGTAATAATGTGTGACGTAATGCCTCCACCCACTTCGCCCTCTAGCGGCATGAATAACGCAGAACGAACTCTGTATCCGTCCTAGAAGGAGCTCCGACAACAAGCGGAGTTTCCTTTGGCAAACAATGCCACGCTATTAAATTCTTATTTTATTTACAGTCCATTTGCTTTTTTGTCAAACATAGTACACCTCCGTACAACGCCTAATAAAGTCCCCTCGATTTCAGGCGCCGCGGGGGGGGGGGGGGGTCCAAAGGTCACTTTTTTCAGTTTTCGGCGTTTATCTCAAAAACGGTGCGTCGCACAGAAGATTGTCAAACCCAAAAATTAAAGCTTATAAAATTCCCTTCCAAATGGTATATCCATGTTTGTACCCCAATGTTGCCGTTTTCGAGATATGAGCCGTTGAATATGAAAATGTTTTAAAAAAAGTGGTAGCGGTTCAGGTATCTCGTCAAACTTCCTCTTCGAACTCTTTCCCTTTCCATTTCTCAGAAAACTCGCGATAGAGAAAGTTGTAGAGCAAAAAATTTCCTTGAAAAATGTATATAATTATGCTAATTTATCTTCACCAGGTAAATAGTTAGAGCGCTTTGAAGTTTAGGGGTACTTTTCAACATTTTGCTTGTAAAATGCTCGGCACTCAAGTTTCGTTTCCGTGGTCTGTAACTCTCTTAATCACTTTGTATGCTGTATAATTAGATACGTATAGTATTAATAACCCATATACATAACAAATTATGTATACCTGTACGTATAATGTATTTCTTTTAATATACAGAAGAACACTTGTAGTACAAAGGAAGAAATAAGAAAACAAACCAAAATGTATAAAAGTTGTTCATATAATCAAAAAATGGTTATCAAAAGTAGGTTCAAACAACAGTTACTTACATTAAATATATTATATACAATTTATTTCATCAACTGCTTTCCTGTATATTAAAACCGTCAATCTGATACTTCGGAAAAAGTTTCAAACAAGTCAAAGTCTTCACTATCATTTTAGCTTCTGTAGAATGTCCGAATTTTCACGAACTGATTTCCCACAAAGGTGGCATCCCACTATAATGCCACGATCAAAGTCACTAAGTTCCTTTGACTTACTCATCGTCTCACAAATGCATAAATATAACCTGACAAACCACTAGCAATATTTTTATAGTTTTCGGTTACGCATCAAATTACGTCACCTGCTACATCCACTTCTTTAGGGGGGTTTCCGGATACTTTTGGCCAGATAGTGTATAACGTATTATTGAATATTAATGAATTATATAAATTATTAAATTTGCTTAATGAGGTCAGCTGAATGATAAGACCTGAAGATGTTGGGAAGAGTAGAGCCTGTCTTCTATGTTGCCCCGTCCGGCCTTCATGAAAAACACATTCGTGTCTCGTGGGGTGAGTGTCACAAGTAAGACGAGCAGGTATTACCTATCTACTATCACCACAGTTGAATGAGAGGTGTTTTGTCACCCACCTCTGATAATACTGCAGTCAGCATCTCCTTTGGCTGTAGTAGACTGTATACCTCTTGCACCCAAGGCCTGAACTAACATAGTAATGAGCTTGGTTTTGCTCCTTTCATTGGAAAGGAAGTTTTCCTGATGAACAGTAGCCACCATGTTCTTATTGAAGTCAATATCCACTGATGTTTTACTTGATGCTCTCCGATGTTGTTCGTCTCTTTCCGGAGAGTTCGCGTCTTCATAACCATAAAAAACCACAGCTGGACTGCTGCCGTAATGGTTGATTACGTACGATACATATTGATCGCAGATAGAGGCGAAGGTGGTGTTGGTGTACCACTTTACTCTATAAAGCAGGAGGCCGCCATCGATTACCGTGAAACTGTTCTTCACATTGATCAATTGATTACATTTTGGGAAAGCATCATACAGTGCTGACTTTTTTATTTTTCTCATTATCCCCTCGGCGAATAGAGACATAGGGTATGGGGCTAACTCGTACGTTAGAAACTCCTCTACATCCCCTTCTTTCTTCTTGGTGATCAGAGTTCTTTGAAATATCATCAGAGGATTTACCACCACTACCTCATCATTAACATTGATAATATTGCTCATCGCAGCTAAAGGAACGACTGAGTCCTTCTTGGTTTGTTTCACTTCTGAGAAATTCATTCCAACAAAAGTGCTCATTGTGCGGGTTCCAATTTCTAATGCCTGGTAGCACCCAAGTTACTCGTTCCAATTACTCCCGTTGAAAGTGACATCAAACAATTACGTTCAGCAAAAGGCGGGTGATCAGCCAACCATTGAGAAAGCTTCCTTCTGTCTAGATCATATCTGGTTATGTGTGATGCTCGAAACTCAACATGTTGTTCTCCTCTTGCAGTATGGACGCCACAAAACATCTCAAGTGAACTACATATTGTTGTAGCTGTGCGTGCTCCCCCAACCCATTTCGTCAACACCGAATCACTAAAGCCTCGCCCACGTGTTAATTCTCCTTCACTCTTCATGTCACACATGAGTGTCACCTCAATTGCCCTGTCAGACCACACACCAGCCATTGGTGTTCCAGTTCTGTTGACAGTGAAGTATCCAGGATCTATAAAATCCTGTTTAAGTTGAAGGTGGCGAGTTGTTAGTCCCAGCATATGTTGTACATATACACTGGTGAAATAAATTAAGAGAATTTGCATATTTTATCGAATTTTATGAAAAGAACTGAACTGAATGTAAAACCACTGCTTCTAGGAAAAAATGCAAATCTTGTACGTCAAATACGTAAGCGTACACGTGTGTGTAGACGGAGCCAGTAGAGAAACAGGCTTTATAAGCGCTCGTAAGTTAAGACACATTTCGTTCGCTAGCACACCTCGGCGAATTTCTTGGTGTTATTTTGCAGCAATCAGTTAATTTCAAGTTGTAACAGTAAAAATGAGTAACCACCAACGTTTAGATGATGGAATGAGGTGAAGAATTGTGGGGAGGCTAGAAGCAGGCTAATCTCAAGTCCAAATTTGTAGAGAGTTTAATTTAACGCCCAGCGTCGTGTGTAACTTATGGAAATAGTTCCAGGATACCGGATCCATGGAGAGAAAGCCTGGGCAAGGTCGTCCAAGAGCCACGATGGCCAGAGAAGATCTCCATTTGTCGATTATAGCGAGGCGTAACAGGATTGCTACAGCTTCTCAGCTCTCTCGTGACTTGTATGCAGCCACAGGAACCCGTGTATCAAGGGGGACTGTTTCCAAAAGACTTCATGAGAGAGGGTTGTTTGCAAGAAGGCCTGCTGTTTGCGTCCCGCTCACTTCTACGAACAGGAGAATCCGCTTATCATGGTGCAGAGAACATAGAGATTGGAGTATGGATCAATGGGCGACCGTTCTCTTCACTGATGAGTCCCGGTTGAGCCTAAACACCGATTCTCGCCGTACGTTCATATGGAGAGAACCAGGGACCCTCTACCTACCCTCCAATGTCCGCGAAATCGACCATTATGGCGGAGGAGGTTTAATGGTCTGGGCAGGCATCATGTTGGATGGCCGCACACCTCTCCATGTCTTTGAAAGAGGCACTGTGACTGGTGTGAGGTATACGGATGAGGTCTTGGAGCCCTATGTTCGCCTTTTCAGGGGTGCAGTTGGCCCTGAGTTCATTTTAATGGACGATAACGCGAGGCCACATAGAGCTCTTCTGGTAGACGAATTTCTAGAGAGTGAGGATATTCGCCGGATGGATTGGCCAGCCATATCTCCAGACCTTAACCCTATAGATCATGTCTGGGACTCTCTGGGGAGGGCAATTGCAACTCGCAACCCCCCTCCGAGAACCATCCAGGGAATGAAAACAGTGTTGCTGAATGATTGGGACCAATTGCCACAGGAAATGATAAACTGCCTTATTTCAAGTATGAAATAACGCTGTGAGACCTGTATATCTGTAAGAGGGGACCATACCCCCTATTAACCCATCTATTAACCCATTTTTTTGTTTATTCTGCAACCGCTGTTTCATACTTTCCGACTCCAACGAGTGTTACGCACGATCATGCGTGTGCATTACAATTATTGAATGGTTATTTGTTTTGTATTGTATCAATGTATGTACATATCAAATTTCATTAAAATCAGTACAGTAGGACTAAATATAATCGACCAAGTCTGTAAATTCTCTTAATTTCTTACATCAGTGTAGGTGAGTACACTTTGCATAATGAAAATGCCCGCTGGCATGGAAGTAAGGTATTATCAGTTCGGCGCATGTCATATGATCTTTCCAGTTGCGCTCTGCTGCAAAGAATTTTTTCATCAACACCACCATTTCAAAGTACTGGACCCACAAAGCTGCTGTTGGCCCATTACCTTTGAAACGTGAGAATTCGTTGCTCAATTTCCACTGAATTCTGGCAAGGGAGGTATTTGTGGAAATGTGTTGTGAAGTAATTTCTACTGAGGTCTGAAGTAACTGAACTACTTCTTTTTCATATGGTGTGATATCTAAATTTTTCAAAATGATCTGAGGTAAAGTGAGACTTTTATCCATTTTAGTTTGTTTTCTTACTTCCTCCTTTGTACTACAAGTGTTCTTCTGTATATTATGAGATATACATTATACGTACAGGTATACATAATTTATTATTAATGTGGGTTATGAATACTATACGTATCTAATTAAACAACACACAAAGTGATTAAGAGAGTTACAGACCTTGGAAACGAAACTTGAGTGACGAGCATTTTACTAGCAAAATGTTGAAAAGTACCCCTAAACTTCAAAAAGCTTTAACTATTTACCTGGTGAAGATAAATTAGAATAACTATATACATTTTTGAAGAAAATCTTTCGCTCTACAACTTTCTCTATCACGAGTTTTCTGAGAAATGGTAGGGGAAAGAGTTAGAAGAGAAAGTTTGACTAGATACCTGAACCACTACCACTTTTTTTGAAAAATTTTCATATTCAACGGCTCATATCTCGAAAACGGCAACATTGGGGTACAAACATGGATATACCATTTGGAAGGGAATTTTATAAGCTTTAATTTTTGGGTTTGACAATTTTCTGTGCGACGCACCGTTTTTGAGATAAACACCGAAAACTGAAAAAAGTGACCTTTGGCCCCCCCCCCCCCCCCCGCGGCGCCTGAAATCGAGGGGACTTTATTAGGTTGTTCAAGGGACCAACCCCTACACATTCCTGAAAAAATCTCAACCCCTTCATTTAATGCGAAGTGAAAACCTAATTTGACTGGACTATAACCCCCCCCCCCCTTTTGAAAATTTCTGCGTACACTGCTGGCTGTATTCGTCACCCCAACTACATTAAAAAACAACAAGTTAAAACCATCAGAGACATGGGGAAGGTCAGCGAAAAAAACTGAAGGATGATACTTCAAACGAACACAGGGAATACATTTAAGACCGCAGAAACTGAACCAACTAAATCTCTCAGTGCAATACTTAAAAATAGACAACATTATCCCCCTCCCCAGTACAACAAAGTAGTATCAAACAATAACGTAAACACACCAGCTCCAATTCAAAACATAAATATTCCCACCGCAAATGTTGTTCCTAATACTGAAACTTTAAACCAACTAGACGCGTACATAGATAGACTTAAAACAATAGAGAGATTATTACTCAGCACCCAAGTAGCACAATTAAACTTACAACAAAGTGTACTAAATAACTGAATAGGTAATTTTAATCTCCTAGTCGTCATGACTGATCCCGTGCAGGCCCCGATCTTCAGTCAGAATACTGAGTTGGAACGCTGATGGGCTTCAAACCAAAATTGATGAACTGAGGGACTTTCTTAATGATAATTCTATGGATTTGGTTCTTGTATAGGAAGTTAAAAACCGTTACGCTAGATATCTTAAAATTTAAAATTATAATCTAATCCACACACCGCGAGTTGATAGCGATAACAATTCCCTTCCCTATGGAGGTACGGCAATCTATATCAAATGTAACCTTAAATATGACCGTATACCTAGCCTTAATTTAAACATGTTAGAAAATACCATAGTTAAAATTTTTCCAACTCTCAATAACCCTATCTATGACATAAGTGTATATTTAAGAGCTGCCTATAATAACTCTGTGAGCTCAGATCTTCAAAATTTATTCTCCGTGGGAGATAAGGTAATACTGATGGGGGACTTTAATGCTCACTCCCCCCCCCCGTTGGAATTGTGATTACAATAGAAACTTCACCTGCCGGTATGGAAGGCAAATCAACGAATATTGCTTTGATAATGGAATAGCTTTCTTCCCTACCCCCACCCGCTTCGGCTACTCTGGCTCACAATCTGTAATCGACTTCACTCTTCTTAATAATATTAACTTTCCGTATGATATTAGCACTATAAATGAACTCTCCTCTGACCATAACCCAATCATTCTAAATTTGTTTTGTAACACTCACCTCCCTTATATTCTCATCCCCTCCCAAACTTCATTAACTGTACTGATTATAGCAATTTTGTTTTTAATTCTCCTTTCTCATTCAATAGCATTAATAGTAAAGATGATATAGATAAAGCTGTTACTTCCATCACCGACATCATTAATATCTCGCTTAGCTCTGCCAAGACCCACATCCCCCCTAATAATTACAGCAAACTCCCCCTTTACATCAAAACTCAAATTAAAAATAGGAATAAAGTTAGAAAAACTTGGCAATAGAAGCACTGGAGATCCGTCTATTTTAGGCGAAATGCATAGGTTAAATGCTAGGATCAAAAACTATAAAAATAAAAAATGGACGGCTTTCATCGAGTCACTCGCACCTACGGATAATAGTATCTGGAATTATCTAAAGCGTATTTAAAAAGAACCTCCCTCCCCCTCCCTCCATTCAATTCCCCATCTGGCATTCTCACGAGTGACTCCGACAAAATTGAGGCCTTGGCAGATAACTATGAAAACCAGTTTTCTACCCACAACAATGTGATTTGTCCCGATACCATAGTTGAAGTTGACGACGTTCTTAGAAAATTCTTTAACAATAGACTCTCCGATATCAACAATGATCCGTTGGAACCTGCCACACCATCTGAAATCCTGAATGCTATCAACTCGCTCCCCAATAAAAAAGCCCCTGGCCTTGATAATATAACTAATCCTGCTATTAAAAATCTCTCTCTTAACTATGTAAACTACATCACCGAATTAACTAATAAAATTTTTGAATATAAATATTTCCCAACAGCATGGAAAACCGCCATTACCAGCACATTTAAAAAACCACGAGAAAAACCCGCAATACCTAAAAACTACCGTCCTATTTGTCTGCTCTCCTCTCAGTAAACTGGTTGAACACATACTGTGTAAAAGAATCAATAAGTTCCTGGATGATCATAGTATCATTATAAAAGCTCAATTCGGCTTCAGAGCCCAACACTCGACCACACATCAGCTGCTACGAGTGACGGAATTCATACATGATAGATTTCAGAAGCGGAGGCA
Organism: Dolomedes plantarius; assembly: GCA_907164885.2. Taxonomy (NCBI): domain Eukaryota; kingdom Metazoa; phylum Arthropoda; class Arachnida; order Araneae; family Dolomedidae; genus Dolomedes; species Dolomedes plantarius. The sequence goes on from OU015495.1 coordinate 95,798,358, forward strand.
GACTGGTGCTATTCTTTGTGATATTGAAAAAGTCTTTGATCGCGTATGGCATAGCGCGTTAATCTATAAATTTATTAAACTTAAATTACCTTCTGATATTATCAGTTTAATTCTCTCTTATCTACTCAATAGAACATTTAAAGTCCACTACACCCAACTAATTTCTACCATACGTAATATTAATGCAGGCGTTCCTCACTCCACAAACACAACACTCGCCATGTTTGCGGAAGACACGGTAATCGTAGCGAAGAATCGCCATACTAAGTACATGCACAAATATCTGCAAAGTCACGTTGACATTCTGAAACGTTGGTTCGGACGGTGGACAATTAAATTTAACCCTGCTAAAACAAAGGCTATTTTCTTCAGTTTTAACAGAATTCCTCTTCCGCCGGTCGTTAGTATGTGGTCACTCGGTACACTTCGAGAGAGAGGGTAAATACCTTGATGTATATCTAGACAGTAGGCTAACTTGGAAAAAACACTGGATTCAATATTGGAAAGTTCCTTAAAGCCTGTAAAGACTTAGCTCACCTCATGTACCAGAACCAAATGAGTATTGAGAATAAACTTCTTCTGTATAAGACTGTTCTAAGACCCATCTTACTATATGCTTTTCCAGTTTAGGGCTCAGCAGTTGAAACTCGCGTTGTAAGACTGCAGACTATACAAAATAAAACTCTCTGCGAAATAAGGAAAGCCCCTTGGTACCTCCGTAATGAAGTAATACATAGAGATATGGCAATATTACTCATCCGGCACAACATCAAAGAACTCGTAATAAACTTCTACGAAAATATGCGTTCAGTAAAACATGAAGATTTAGGGTCTGTACACATAGGAGTCCGGTAGCGGAGCGTTAAAGTATTGAAATACAATTTAACCAATGACAAACCTCCAAACGATTAGCAACGAAATTTTTAACGCCTATGATTAGTATATTTTCGTCTCAACGTCATCTTTCCTTTAACGCTCCGCTACCGGACTCCTATGTGAACAGGCCCTTAGCTAACCTCTCGAATTATGACCCCAAGGAATTTCCCAGGAGTCCTAAATCCACACTGATTATAAACCCTGGGCTTGTTCCCACTCGCAATAGCTAATCTCCCTTCCCTCTTCTAAATCCAAACTCTCAATAGTCCGACTACTTCTGGTTTTCGACCTGTCACTCGAAATAATCGACCATAACTTCACCTCACGATTCCCTGTCGTGCAAGCGGTTCGCTGACGAAGGGCGGGGGTGGGGGGATAGCTCTCCCAAGAGGATGCCAAAACCCGATAGCTATCCTCATATACTTCGCTACTCGCTCTTGATGGTTTTCTGTCTGATCGCCCTTCCTTGTGCTTTGAATCTTGCCTCGATCGCCCTACCTTAAACACTTTTTTCCAAAATCCTCCCTTACTTTTTATTAATTTTCTCTCTATACCCCCAATTATTCTGTCATTACCAGTCGACTTAAATTCTTAAAACTCCTTTTAATTTAATATAACTTTTTTTTTCCCAGACATCTTCAGTACTTTTGTAATCATTATTGAGAACGGTAATCATGAAACATTCCACTATGCCAGTGTTTCTCAAAGTGTGGTACGCGTACCCCCAGGGGTACGGGAAGAGTTTGGTGGAGGTACGCGTTGCACCGGAGTTTCGTGGGGATATGCACTGCACCGTGCTTAGCTGCGCCTAAGGGCCTGTTCACATAGGAGTCCGTTGCGTTGCGTTAAGGAAAAGATGACGTTGAGACGAAAATAAACCAATCATAGGCCTCCAAACGATTAGCAATGAAATTTTTAACGCCTATGATTGGTTTATTTCAACGGACTCCTATGTGAACAGGCCCTAATTCTACGTTCTCATGAGTCAAGACAGTCTTGTGAGGCGTGAGATGGTCCGGTGTGACACGGCGGAAATATACCACACTTCGTTACAGAAACAACTTACTTCGTTAATAGTTCTTGAAAAATAAACATAAGGAGAGTACTTTAACATCATTCTGGTTACAAATGCAACTTGTGTATCCAGTTTTAACAGAAAAAGTTCTAAAATACATCTTGCCTTTTCCATCTTCATATTTATGTGAAGTTGCTTTTTCAGCATATGTAGACAGTCGAAAAAAGGGAACAGACTATTGGACGTAGAATCACATCTCAGATTAAAATTAACAACCAGGGAACCAAATTATGACGATCTGTTATCTCAGCACAAACAATTTCATCCTTCGCATTGATCCAAATAAACGTTATCTATATAATTTATAATATAACTTTTATTTATATTTTATTTTTATTATGAATAATTTTATTTGACTTTTCTTATTATTTTGTGTATTTCACAAAAAAGAAAAAAATACATTTTGATTGAAAAAATACATCCATTTTTTTGACGAGGGGTACTCAGCTTTACGAAAATTATAGAAGGGGTACACATATGTCAAAAGTTAGGGAAAGGGCCTGTTCACATAGGAGTCCGTTGCGTAGCGTTAAGAAAAAGATGACGTTAGGACGAAAATAAACCAATCATAGGTGCTAAAAATTTCATTGCTAATCGTTTGGAGGCCTATGGTTAGTTTATTTTCGATTAGTTTTATTTTGAACAGGCCCAATCACAGCACTATGCATACCAAGGATAAGGAACTCTTGCTCCGAGGAGCCTCAATAGCTTTAACTGTGATTTTGAACACCGATTCAATCACCTGTGATTAAGTCGTGTTTCGGTGAGTCCATGTCGCAGTATCACGGTATTCTGTTACGGTATTTAAAGGTGTGGCCTGTGGCAACAGGAGCACGCGGACCTCTTGTGATGTCGCGATGTGCGACACTCGACAGTCGAGGGATAGATTTATTTATTATTTATTGACAAAGTAATTGAGGAAATTATCTGTCTATTATATGTACAGAGAGGGCATTTCCTCTAATCATCTCAACGTTTCATTCGACACATTCTCACTCTAGTTGACTACAGCAAACGTATAATATTTTGCGCAATTCGTCTGAAGAATGCAAAATACTCCGAAAAAGTAATATTTAGAGATGATTTATAAATGTAAACAAATTAACTTGTAAAATATCATTTGTATGCTGTTATTACTGTTATATTATTGATAATCGGAAATTAAAAGAAAAATAATCATGGTTAGCGAGTTAAATTATTTGTCACTTTTTTAAACATAAATTCATCCCAGTCTAAATAAAGTTTAGTTCATTAAGAGAATTAAGAAAGTAAGAAAAAAGGTTAATACCCAAACTGGTAATTGTTCAAATCGCTTTTTATCATATGAGTGCCATTCTTTTTTTTAAATCCAGCTAGGGATAATCAGCAACAACAAATTTTTTTAAAAAAGAAAATTCGCAGAACTCTTTTATGTAATTTTTGGTTAGAGTAAATGGATTGAAAGTATGAATTTTATATCTTTTCTTTCCCTGTGAGAAGCACATATTTTCATGCTTTGTTAAAAGGCTTCTGTTTGCAAACATTAGAGCCCTGGAGTGAAAAGAAGAAGAAAAAAACTGATTAATATTGAAGTTTATAGCTGTGTTGAGATTTTGTTAGTTTGCCTGTCTGCTGTTTGATGACTTCAACACATTTCTGTCATTCTTAATTCAAGCATTTTTCTAATTTATTAAATAAAGCTGCACATCAGAAACAAGTAAAAATTTAATGGTTAACAGTCACCTTTTTAATGAAGAATGGTTTGTTAAGTATTTAACTAGCATGTATGTTCTTCATAAATCAGTTCATAATTACCTGTACTGTGGTTAAATTTATTAAACTAATAATTGTCATTATATATATATATATGTACTTTATGTACCTTTCAGAAAAATGGCCATTGTGAGGAGGTTGTTATTGATAAGAAATGCTAATTGCTTACTCATTGACTGTAGGAAATGCAATGCAGATATTCTATTCTCCTTAGTCCTACTGATGTGGAGCTGTTCAAAAAAATAAATAAATACTGCAGATGTAAAAAAAGGAACTATCCATATTCTTAAAATCATGGCATTTGTTAATGGTAAAAGTCTTATTACAGTTTATATTTTGTTCCTGGCTAAAGTTTCATTATAATTTCCAGAAGAAAAAGAAAGAATCCAGCCATAAAATAAATTTTAAATATTGATAGAAAATAAAGCAATAAAAAGAAGTTAGAATTTTCTTTAATGCATCAAATTAAATTATAATTTATTCTGAATATTAAAAATTTGGCATTTGTTTACCAAGATGAGTTTATTTAAAAATGCATTTTTAATTTTTGTAATTGTTTGATACAAGGTTTTCTCAAATTTCAGTGATACTCTCCAGTATAAGGGATGCAAAGAATTTTTTCCTTTCGAACTTGCTAGGTCGCTTGCTAAATTTAAGTATTTAAAGAACTGTATTAGTTCTTTTAGCGGTGTAACACTTAAATTTATTTACTGTACCAAAATATGGAATAATTCTTTGGAAAATTACTTCAGCAAAATCAAAATTAACCCAGGGGTTCTTGAATTCCAGCTTTTCTGACATGATACATTACAAGGTTTCCAGAAAAATTTTCTTACTGTGAATTTGCTGAGTTACAAAATAGTTTTTTTCTTAACAGGTACTATAGGCTAAGGGGAAACTTAGTTTAAAAAATAGTCTGGAGAAGATAATTCATGATTGAAACATATCTAGTAGCGATTAAAAATTGTTATTTTCATTTTTTCCTGTAAGAAAAATTGGAAAAATTTTTGTCATTTAAGTTTTTGTTTAATCCTTGAATTTCATCCTCTATCAAATAAGTTGGTTTTCACCTAGATGTATCACCTAGAAAATAAATATAACTCAATATTTGAACATTATTGATTATAGAGCAAATCAAATAGTATTCTGCTTGTTGCAGGGCATGAAATTTTCCTTCAGTTGTTAGCAGCAGATGCCTATTTTCATACTTTTGTCACTTTTAAATGCTGCCTTTTCTCTTGGCAAAACTGCCATTCTTCAGCATAAAAAGATTTGTGTTGTTCAAATAAGTTGTATTGGCTCTTGTCAAAATGGGAGCACTTGACAAAACACTCGTGTCAAAATGGGGGTAAAAATTCTAGGGATGACATGTATCCCAAGTCCTATATTTTTACTGTACTTCTGGGAACAGATGCAGTCCCACCCTGTTGTAAAAAAGTTGTATGAAATTCTGTTTTTTCTTTCACTTTCTCAGTGTGTATTTCTCTCTGTATATAAGTTTTAATTTATTCTTCAGGTTTTTAAATTTGCTGTGTGAGTAAACAATGCTTATTCGACAAAAGTTCAGAACAATTTTGGGATGGCTTGCCTTTTGCAATTGTTTATTCATTGCATACTATTTTCTTTCAACAGGTTTGTATTTATTAAATATCTGAAAGTTATTTGATTACAGTATAGTAAAGTATGTTATAGTAATATATAAGAGATTTTTATGAAATATTTATTTTAACTGCTGTAAGTATGTAAAATTGAAGAGAGGTTTTAAATGTAGCTAATATGTTAACTGAAAACACTAGTGGTATTCTAATTAATAGCAAAGCAAATTTCATATTATAGCAAATTAGTTTAGCAAAAAATTTTGCTATGATCTGTCTAGGATTTCAAAAGCAGATCATAAAATAGTCATTTTCCGAAGTAACTTTTCTCAACACGACTCACATGTTCCTCTTAGAAACTTTAAACAGACTATAAGAGAGTATGTCCATAAAGCCAGACTCTGTCATTACAGGCATGTCGCCATTGGGGAAAAAATGGTCTTCCTCTTTGAATAGACAGATATGTACATCCTTGCCAAGAGCTGTTGGTGAAGTTTGCTTTAGATTTTAAACAGGACATGATTATTTACAGGCCTACCTTTTTAGATCTGATTTTGCTGACTCTCTGGATTGTGTTTTTGCACTTCTGCACCAATGTTTAGGAAGCATCTTTTTTCTTGCCCTGCTCTACAAGACGTCCTTTCTTTGGACTTTTTTACGACTCTCCTATCTACTGGGGCAATTTCTTTTGTATATTGGATTGCAAGGCACTGTATGCTCAAAAGAGTTTAGGCATGCATAATTTAAAAAAAAAAAAGTAACTTACTTTTACAGCTGACGTAATGAGTTTGAAATGGTGAAATTAAGAACAGTAACAAGTTCTTATAAATGTTAAGATTTTCTTGGGTAAAATTCTAAAAAATGAACAGCAATGAGTGTTCTCTTGACTCTTGCAGGCCTAACAATCACAAATACATCTAATTTATAGTTTTCATCATTATCATTCAAATGTATACTATATTCCATTCTTAAAGTTTTGATACTCTATTTTGTGTTTTGTTAAGCTGTTTTAGCTGGGTAAAGCACTCCTCCCTTTTACTAAAAACAGTGATAAACTTAATATATTCTGAAAATTTTAAACTCGCAAGACATTTCTTAATGATTTCCCCAGCTTTGGTTAGCAGTTCTGCTGAAGCTGATTTCAGTCTAATTTTTCCTGCAATATAAGCTCAGACCTGCCAACTTTCCGGATTTACCCCGTCAATGCTGGATTTTTAATACATCTTCCGTATTTCCGAAATGGACGCTATTATTACCGGATTCCAAAATGTAAAAAAATAACGCTGGTTTTAACAATCCCTCTCAGTAATGCAGAGTGTAAGAGGATTTTTAGTTATATATCAAAAATATCTTCTCAGTTCCGGTCATCTATGTCAAGGGAAACCTTCGAAAATTTGTTAATATGCAAATCGAACCCACAAGGACATTGTTATGAAGAACAATTTGACAATGAATTTTTAAAAAGAACAAAATCAGCTACAGTAAATGTTTCAAAAATTCTAAGATTTTCTGCAATTAATTAAAACAAACATTATAAAGAAATAGGAGTATACTCAAAATAATATAGGCTGCTGGGGTCCCTGCTAGTGTAAATATGATGTACTTTAAAATGTATGATTACAAATTTCAAATATATAACTTTTGTTTAATATTATAATTTCAAGATGAGCTGAACAGTAAGGAAATATTTTGAACTATGTAATATTATTAAAGAGATCCTATAAACTATAAGTAAGTATACATTATAACTCTTTTATTATTATTTTTTACCATACTATTTTGTGTTATGTCGATTATTTTATGCACGGTGGAATATTGCAGGATTTTATGCTTACGGAGGTTGGCAGGTCTGTAAGCTAATTAACATGAATAGTAAGAGTCCTATATTTTGTCTAAAATAAAAAAAAATTTCAAATCTTCATTTCAAATTTTTATAAATTTTAAACCTTCTCTTTAGAGTTAAAAGATGTTACAAATACATTAAAATTTTTTATCTTAGTCATAATATTTTTGAATTTGTAATTTTCATTATCGCAGAAAGCATGTGATAGTATTTTATTATTTGCGAATCAAGATTTTGAATATGCTCAAAATGGCCATGTGTGCATTTTTGTTCTATTTATTTTAGAAATTTTAATATACTGATGCATTTAAAAAAACATCAAAATCAGGCAGACTAACAGTTACAAGTAATGTGTTTTTATAAAGGATTTTCAGTGCATTTATTACTGAGTTTCAAAGAATTTCATATTATTACAGTAAAATACTGGACAAGAAACAGATTATGTAAATGTTATGTTAAATATTATTCAATTAAGATTTTTGTAACATTTTCACATGCACTGATTCTGTCCAATGTTTACAGCATTTAAAAATCTAACTTTCATTCTTTGCTTACATTTATCAAGAGCTAAAAGTTAATTGAAATTTTTCGGGGAAGTATTTTAAAAGTCGAGAGCTGCTTTATACTCTGGAAAATGTTGGATTTTTAACAGGATTTTTGAGAGATCTCATAGACAAATGTAATTTTTTTGCCCCTTTAGTTTTCCTTTCTTTTTTTTTTGAGGGGGGGGGGGGAGGGTTGAATGCATTTTAATGGTATATTACATTATAAATTCTTAAAAATTGTATTCCCCATAATAGAAACAAAGAAATATTCTAATTTTAAAAAAAAAATTCCACTTTTACAGTCATATTTCACTTTATTTGTGAGTTACTGCTTTTTCCTAAAAAATATTTCATTAAACTGTTCAGTTTAATATTTCATGAAACTGTACCTATTAATAAAATAGCTTGTTATTTTTGGATTCATAATTTAAAATTTTGTTAGAGGAAACTCATTTAGCTATATGGGAAAAATGCTTCTGCTTTTTGTATGGTGCCATGAAAGCATGTAGTTAAATTGATGGTAATTTTTTTTTTTTTTTTTTTTTTTTACATAACGATTTTGTATGTTAATATACTGATAAACTTTTTAAAGTAATTTCACTTTAAAAAAATTGCCTTTATATGTATATTCTGTATATGTTCTTATTTATCTATTAAACATGCAATGTATATTGTAATAGTGAACAGCAGAGTTTGATTTTTTATAGGATGTCCCAAATGACATAACCCTAAAAATGTAGATGCCCTTTTTGGTTAATTCTGCTCTCAATTATGTATAGTGTAAAGACAACTTAACCTTTTAAAATAAATGTTTTGCAATAAACCCATCTAATTTAATTCTTTCAAATCTAATTATTCTAATCATAAATATGTTTAAAGTTTTCAAACTTCGTAATTCAGTTTGGAATTTATCCAGTCAAGGTCCTCCTTAAAATCAAATCAAAGCCATCAAACATTATATTTCCTTAGTCTTTTTCAAAACTATGCCAACATGTTGTCCAGTATAATTGCCAGTGAAGACACATTAATCTACTGGACAACAAATAAAGCAGGTATAAAAAAAAAATCAGCTTGTCAGGAAATTCATATAGCTACAGTGTCATTCCTCTTTTTTATTAACATTGCAATGTTTTATTTTTGAATTTTTATTGTACTATTTGAAATGCTTTTATTTTTCCTGTTGTCATGCTGTCTGATCTATTTATTTTACAGATGAGGTTAACTTGGAATTCAGTGCTGATTATGATTATGAATGCCCAGATAATAAATCATCTTTAATTAGTAAGGAATATTTTTTATTTTCATTTTAGTATTTATATAAAAATTGTTTATGTGATCTTATATTAAAAATCATGAATTTTTTAAGCATTTGATATTTCTAACTGTCTGTTAATATCTTTTATATTTTTTGAACCACCATAGGAGAGGGAAGTTAGTTTAGTACAGTAGAACCCCGATTTTACGTTGTCCGTTTCATACGTTATCCCGCTTCATATGTCATTTTCTGCTGGTCCGTGAAAATTGCCTATACTATGCTTAGATTATGTTTTAACCCCGATTTTACGTTTTCCCGTTTCGTACGTTTTTTACCATTGGTCCTGAGAAAAACATACAATCGGGGTTCCACTGTATAAATGATTAACTGATTTTTTATTTCAGAATCATTATATCATCATGATGACCTTTGTTTGGAGTTGTAATAGCTTTCTTCTTTATACTGTATGACCAATTTATTATGACTACCTACTCAGTACATTGTTAAGCCGCCTACAATTACTGCTGCAATTCTCTTTAGCTTTGATTTTATGAAATTTTGGTAGGTGACTTGAGGAATCTGAGATCATATCCGATATACTGTACTTTCCACTTCTTTAAGATTTGATGGTTCTGAATCCAGCTGTTTGATGCCCCTTCCGACCTCATCCCACAAATACTCAATTGGATTGAGGTCTGATGGTTGTTGAGGCCAACTATGCAAGTTGAAGTTTCCATTGACTCTTCAAACCATCTGTGGACAATGTGAACTTTATGTTATGGAACATAACTAGATGTGCGTTGTCAGCAACAGTTTTTAAGTACCTTTAGGCATTCATACACTGTTCTACATGAATTAAAGGGCCTAAACAATGCCAAGAAAATATCTTCATAACCATAACATAGCTTCCTCGAGCTTGAGATGTTGTGACAATGCACTTATGATCCATGCTTTCATGCTGTTTTCTCCATATTTGCACCTTGTTGTCTGTAAAATATAATTAAAAATGTGATTCGTCAGACCACTTTGCCCTTTTTTATTCATTTACTGTCCATTCCTTGTGATCATGTGTGAAATGAAGATTTTTTATCTTAGCTGTAGTCATCAAATGCTTTCACACTGGCTTTTTGCTTCTATACTGTCAAATCCTTGTGATACTATTTGAATTAGAGATAAATGATCTTGTTAGCTGTGCAGACAGCAAAGACTTCTGAACAGCCCTAAGCTTCCATACTTAATACAGTATAATGTGCACAAATAGTACATTGAGAGGCCATTGCAGTTGGTCCCGATTAAGGTTAGCTGTAATGTGACATACTGTTCCTCTTTTGGATTGGACAAGTTTGGAAACTTAAATTTCAGTTCGAGAATCCAGTAGCTGATGATGACCACACCCCTTGATACCCAGTTTTTTGTTTGGTCTGTAAGATATAATTGAAAATGTGATTCGTCGGACCACTTTGCCCCTTTTTATTCATGTACTGTCCAATCCTTATGATCCTGTCTGGAGATTTTTTATCTTAGCTGTAGACAGCAAATGCTTTCAAACTGGCTTTTTGCTTCCATACTGTCAAATCTTTGTGATACTATTTGAATTAGAGATGAATGATCTTGTTAACTGTGCAGATAGCAAAGGCTTCTGAACAGCCCTAAGTTTCCATACTTAATACAGTGTAATATGCACAAATAGTACATTGAGTGGTCATTGCAGTTGGTCCCTGATTAAGATCAGGTGTAATGTGACATACTGTTCCTCTCTTGGATTGGACAAGTCTGGAAACTTGCCTTTCAGTTCAAGAATCCAGTAGCTGGTGATGACCATACCCCTTACATTGAGACCCAGTTTTTTGTTTGGTAGCCAATTCTATGTAAACATGAACAATAGCTACTCTTGAATACTTCACAAGTGAAAAAAATTTGCTGATACTCATTCCACTGTTTCTAGCACCCACAATCATTCCATGTTTGAAGTCCATTAAATTAGATTTTTTATTCATTTTATCACAAGTGATACACTTCAACTGTTGTTACAATCATCCAGCAATTCCTTTTTTGACCAATCTCACCATCTAGCAGCAGCAGTGAGATGTCATAGCTGATTTGCATAAAATTTTCAATTGTCATAAAAAATTATCTACTCAGTGTATTTTTTTAAATCATATCATAGGGAATCTGTTTTGAATTAAATTTTTTTTAGCTTTGTAATAACATAACTCTCTTAAAACTACAGTAGAACCCACTAAATATGAGTATGGTTGATACGAGATCATGGGTAAAATGTACAAATTGTTTTGAACTATTGGTTTCTAGTGTATAATAATGCAAAATTTCATGCTTTATATTAGGACCTTCACAGATATTATAAGATCTGAAAAATCTATCGAGACCACATTTGAACGAAAAACAGGAAAATTTTATTGCTAGTGGATAACTGTACAGCACACCTGCAAGTGAAAAATCTTTCAAACATTGAACTATAATTTTTACCACCTAATACAACATCTGTGAGGCAACCTATGGACTAAGGTATTATTTGGAGTTTTAAATATTATTTCAGACTTTAACTGTGATGATTATAGAAAACATGGAAAAGAAATTGGTCCAGAACATTGATGTATTAGGTGTAATAAGGTTAATGTGTGATGCATGGGATAACATTTCTGCTTCCAAAATAAAAAACTTTCTTTATTAAAGCTAATCTCAAATCAAAAAAAGATGATGATGACCTTCCATTACATCAATGGCTAAAAAAATGTCTGAACACATTTGGTGAATGTGAAAATTTAGATGATAATGTTAATGTTGATAGTGAAGTGTTAACTTCAAGTATATTAACAGATGAAGCCATTATTCAAAATGTGACAAGCTCTAATTGCTGCCGAAGTGAAAGTGCAAGTGAAGAGGAAGATGACAGTCAAGAAGTATTAGTACCAAATGTAAGTTACAGGGAAGTGCAGGGTGCTCTTTTTCAATTGACTGTATTTTTTGAAAAAACTTTGAAGATGAAAACTGTTTAAACACACTGTGTATTATGAGGCAAAGTTTAAGAGATTTTAAAATGAAAGCCAATACTAAACAGACTAAACTTACTGAATATTTAAAAAATATTAATATTGCTTGCATTTGTGCATAAACAATTTTGTCCTTTAAAATTTAGAAGACAGTTAAATGTTTCAAAGATAAAAGTTCTTTGGGGGTGTTCCAAATTTTGTTTAAAAACAAAAGCAAATACAATTACAGTGAAGTAAAGGTAAGTCATTCTAATTATTTAACTTTAATATGTAGAAAATTGTTTATATTTTAATGTTTTTTAAAAACTGATTATTTGATTCCAAATTATTTTGTCATGGTTTATACGACTAACAGTTGAAATGAGCATTTTTATTTATCCTAAGCATCTCGTATTAACCGAGTTCCACTGTACTATCCACAAACCTTATAATAGTTTCTTACTTTTAAAACTGATATTCTTTTAAATGATAATTTACTCATAGATCTCTCTCAGATCAGTTATAAGTTTCAAAGTGTATGCATTTTGAAATATTGTTCAAAAATGCTAGGTTTCTGGCAATGAAGTAATTTGTCAGTGAGCCTATTAGCATCATTTATCTCCTGTATTTGGAGAGAGATACACGTATCTCTTGATATTCAGTGAATTCTGATTAATTTTTACTAAACCTCCTATTTCTCCAAACATAAGGACAAGTGCTGTTCATTACTATTAGTTTTAATCCGGGCTTGAAGATATCTATCTGAAGAATGAATCCTTTAAGTACTGTGTCCTGAAGAAATTTATAGTATTTCTTACAAAAGAAATTAATGTCTCGTATACATGAAATTATATGTACCTAAGTCCAATATTTTGGAAAGGAATAAAGGTTCATGTAGTGAATTTAACACATGTTATTTCCATTTCAACTCAAAAACTGTTTTTAAAAAACACTATTGTGAAAAGGATCCTACTAACTCTGAACAAATTATGCAAATCAGTTGAATCTGTTGACTTGATTTTAGTCTCGTTTGATTCAGAATGAAAAAATACACAAAAACAGATACCCAAACAAAACATTTGTTAAAAACCTCAATCTTGAGAGCTTTTTGAAAATTATGCATTTTCACTGTGGGAAAATTTCACCATTTTCCCATGGCCATATTTTACTGGCCCTTGGACTCATCCTTCTACTAGACAAGAACTATATTTTGTGCCAGAGGTGGTCTCTCTACCTCAATCTATTCAAAAGTTATTGCGCAGGAGGATTTATATATATATACATCTCTATTATGTCACGGAGAGTAGCAATATGACAGAGTCTGCAGTTGTCTGGCATGGGGTGTGTTCATAAATAAGCAAGATTTAAAGTAAAAACACAGTTTATCCAGAAACTTAATAAACATTAAAAATATTAAAAGCAATTAAAAAAACTAACTTTCAACAAACTCGCTCCAGGAGTGTTAAACTTAGAGCATTTGTATAACCAAAATAATCTCACACAGAGACTTCTAACACACGAATCTCACTAGCTCGTGAATCCGACTGTGTGTGCTGCCAGGGGCACCTTTTCTCTAACTTGAGTGGTTTTTATGCAAGTTATACAAGCAATTAAGATAACATTAACATATATTTGCATAAAATACACTGAACAAGAAAAACAATAAACCATGGGAAAACAAATGAAAACCCCCATTTCTCAGATGTATGATGTCAAAGTTGCCGTAATGCCATTAGCTGTTAAGTAACAAGTGCTACGTCAGTCTAAAACGATATTATGAATGTCGGAAAGTAACACAAGTAAACTAACTCTTATAAACTGAAGTTTAGGTAGCCCTTTTAGGGTTCATTTGCCTAACATATTAAAATCAATTTTATCTATAAGTATAGATCTATATATCTACACATACCAAAAAAATTATAACATTTATTAGGTTATCCTGGGATCTGGGATGCTTGAAACAATATTCTGTATAGAACTATACTGAAAATTCCAAAATTTTAAATCTTAGCCACGTTGGAATACCTTATTAATCTTTCAAAATTTGCTAAAGAGGAAAAGGAACAAAATTGTTTGTGGGAGATGTTTTTTGTTCTGACTGGAAATAAATGAATTTCACCGGGTCAGATAAATGTCTGGAACAATAAAAATCATTTGGAGCAAAATCAAATCCATCTATAAATAATGGTTTCATTTGGATAAATGTATAAAAAATTTTACTTGAACCTATTTGATCAGAACTTTTTATTTTGGTTCATATCCATTTCAAGCCCTGGTTATAATGACAGGCCAGATTCATCATCTGAGTCTAAGGTTAAGTATATACTATACAAAGTTTTTAAGTAGTTATATGGTTTATTCTATAAAAATGAATAATCTATATATATAAAACAGTTCCGTAACTGACTCATTCATTCACTGGCTGACTGACTGACTGACATACAACGCACAGACCAAACCGCTGGACCTAAAGGGCTGAAATTTTGCATGGCGATTCTTCTAATAGTGTAGGGGTGCACTAAGAAAGATTTTTCAAAAATTCTTCTTAGATTTTTTAAATTAATTTTTAAGCTGTTTTTTAAACTTTTTTTACGTTTGCATTTAAAATAATACATTGAGGGTTATAAAATTTATATCACGAGAAAGATCATAAAAATTCCTTCAAAATGAAATTTTTTTCGAATTTTTACCTCTATTTCCTGATTTTTGGTGAATTTTTAAAGATTAATTTTTAGAATTTAATTTATTAAATGCTGATCACGTGATTTCTTTTTCTGGTACTTTCAATAAATTTATCATCACGTGCGTAACAACTAAATAGACAAAAAAAATATTTTTTTCTCTTTCTAATGCAGCAGACGATTGGATATTATCAAAAAAAAAAATGCATATCCCTTACGATTTTTTTATAAATATATATATATAGATAGATATATATTTTACATCAATTGTATACATTGATCATCGCATTTATTATAAATATATATATTTATTTTTTGGCATAAATTGCATACGTTGACCGTTGTATTTAATTTGAATGTACTCCGTAGCGAAGCGCGGGTTTTCAGCTAGTATTTCATAAAAAAACTGCTGAAAAATCTGATTTTTTTTTATTTAAAAATTTTTGTCGTAGATTAATGCAAACTTTGTAGAATCAGAAAGTATTAAAAATTTTAAACCATTTAGATATTATAATGAAATTACTTTTTTCCTTTCAATGATTGTTTTTGGTACTCACAAAACAGCAAAATGAATTTTTTTCCCGAGATTTTATGACATCATTTCTGTATATTTTTATGATTCTCTTCTGTATTTTTATAAAAGAGAAGATAAAAATTCATTTTAATGTGTGTAATTCTGAAAACATAACCCTTTGACTGCTCAATTTTTGGATCAAAACCGCTTCAAAATTTGTGTATTATTATTTTTTTTTTTTTTTATTGCATATTCCTAATCTATATATATTTGGGAATTCAAGTTTACTTTTTTTTTTGTTGTAAAATAGATTTTTTATATAGATTTAGACCATGAGAAATGATACTTTCAGAAAAATCAATTTCAGACGTTATCATATAAAAACCAATTTTTGAAAATAGTTCTCAAGTAATTTGTGATTACATTCCTATTTATTACATAAAATACAAAAGTAAAGTGTATCTACTAAAGAAAATATACTTTACTGACACAAATTACCTTAAAAATTAAGTTTAGTATGCTAAATATCAAACCATGGTTCAAGGCAAAGTCTAACTTCACATTCTTTGCACCAAATTCGTGTTGCTTTGCGAATTTTTTTGCCATTTTCAGTTTTTTGGAGTAACATATCCTCACTGTCTTCAAGGCTCTTTCTTTATGGGATTAGGAGGTATTTGGCTTGCAAAATGACATGCTGTCAATCTCAAAGGGTTGAGAGTAGAACTTGGTCTTCCAGGCATACCACTCATATCTACTTCTGAATACTTTTGGATACTTTGCTCAATCAATTGCAAACAAAAATCAAAAAGCTTTATTTTTTTTCTGTTGGATTTTGCTTTTTATAAAAAATAGAATAACACATCGTTGTCTGAAAATTTTTAAAAAACTTTCCTTGTTGATTTCTGAGCATTGGGCAGTATAACATTTCTTGGTCACCTAAATCAATACTTCCTACTCTATTATTATAGTCCCAAATGACAACTATCACTTTCTTATAGATTACTAATATCACTTTCAGAATACGACACATCATCAGGAATATATGTTTTGTAACTCACTAAATGCTTTCTGCCCATCATCTCTGATTTGAAAATTGCAAATGAACAAGAATAAGAGCACTTAAAAAAAAACCAATGAACTGACTCAAATAAAAAAAATCAGGGAACAACTTCAGTCGAACCCCATTATAGCGAACCTGGTATATAACGAACTCACGGATATAACAAACGAAAATTTTGGTTCCATCATTTTCCTATTATGCATAATTTAATTAGTATTGTATCAGTTTAATGTAATTGAATTTAGACAGTTTAATTCATCAATGATCATTTTTAATAGATTTTATCATTTTTTAATACATTGTTATTAAGGGGGTGCATCAGTAGACCTCACAGATCGTACGTTTCAATGTTAATGAATTGCAAAATAACAGTTTGCATACTGGGTTCCCTAATGAATATTTTTGAATTCTGTTTTCGGAATCTGAAAGTAGACTTCCAAAATAGTATGCTTCGAAGAATTTCTTCATAGCATACTAACATTTATTTTATTCCCTGCTTTATTGTGATCACGCGATCTTTATTAGAGTCTATATTCACTAAAAATAAAATCTGTAACCCTTTCTCAATTGCTCTGAAACCTTCTATCAAGTTTATAATTGTCATTAGATTTTCTTGTGGAATTAGGTCTGAAGTGTCGGATTCTTCAGTGATGCTTTGGCCACACATCTCTATGAGATCATCGACTATCAGCTCCCCAAGATGAGTATTGAACAGCTCGTTGACATCATCTCCATCAATTTCTATAGCTAACTGACAGGCAAAATCGATAACTTCTATCACACGACCATTATGATCAGTTTCAGGCGTTGTTTCCATCTCGTTTTTAAAAAATATTGGACAAAGTTTCTTCCAGACACTATTTAAAGTTTTCTGAGAAATTTCATTCCAATACTTAAAGAGGTGATTATGAGTAAAATCAAAAACCACGCAGGGGTGCAGAATATGTCCGAACGCCCGAACGAGGTTCGGGGGAAATTCAGGCAGCTGTGGGGAAATTTTTGTCCAAGTTAAAAAAAAAAAATTGTCATCCTTGACGAACAAATATTTTGGATAGCGACTATATTTGCGCACACGCTCCCGCCCCTTTTTTTTCTTTACAGTGAAGCAAATTTTCAAATGGTTTCATCTTCATATTTTCCTGTAATCGGCGAGCGAAGCTTGCACGTGGAAAACGGCAGTTTCTCTCTTATCTACCATTCCTACCGCACATCACATGACCCGGGGAAAGGTGAAAAGAGCTCCTCTTCTCCCGAACAGAAGTCTATTAGTCAAACGTGGGGCCCCAGAATCCTTTGCGTGTTGGGTGTGCAATACTGCATTCCAATAAAAAGCACGTGTGTGTATGTTAGCAAAACGTGTGTTTGCTACCCCTTTTCTTTCTTTGATCACATCACTTGCGATAATTTATATTACGTAATCTCTTTCTTTAATTATTCAAAGCTCGCGTCGTTGAGCGCGAGCCTGTTATCTGCCGTCACGTAACGTCAGCGTCGTGACGTATTCGACTGGCTATAAATAGCTCGCGTGTGTAGTCGGCCTGAATGAGATTGGTGCTGTTTCTCTCGACACTTGTTGCTCGGTTTGAGCTCGATACGAGCGTATTACTAGTCTGCCACTGTTTTTTTATTTTTGGCTTTTATTGCCATGCAAATACAGTTTTTTTATATACATTAACAGGAGCCTGCCGCCGCCATTATTTAGCATCCCTTTTGAAGCGACATTTTCGCTATTCCGCTTTTAAGAACGGATATTCTTCATTTACCGGCTTATTCATCATCGCTTGCATGTTTTCTACACCTATCTTGTTTTCAGACTGACCAGTTTATTTCTTCTGTAAAAATTATAAAGATCTGTACAGACAGCAATAGTACTGGTAACGTACTTCATTTATTATTTGTGTGTTATAACTTGCATTTGATTTTTTTTGTTACTTACGTTGTGCATTACGAATAAAGTAATTATTGTTAAATCTTAAACCCTTTCAGTTATCTTTATTTTGTTGCAATATATTTTTAACTTAATACATTTCTAGCTTCAGTATAGTTGTTTTTTTATTGTAAAGTTAAAGAGACATAGTTACCTCAATTTACCTTTTTTTTTCACGCTTCCTATGCTTTACAGGATATACTGCTTTTAATTTAATTGCCGGGCTTTAACAAACGGCAAACTTGCCCGTTGCCCAACAATACTTTAAGGTTATGGGCCAGCTTAGTGTAAATTGCAATAGATATAAATGTTTAACTTTGTTTATTTAAGGCCATAACTATTCTGAAATTTGTTTTTGCGATATTGTTTTTATCTGGTGTATATGTTTCTTTGACTTGAGTAAAAGAGATGAGTAAGGCTTATTGATATATATATGTGTTTTTTTTATATTGCTTGTTATATATAACGCATTTACCCTTGTAAAGTTTATACCACCTCCCAGAATAAGAGAGGGGGGGGGCAGACTGAGTACCAGTTTTTATTACGAAAAACTTGCAAATTTTTATATATATATATATATACTTGAAAAGTTAGGTTAAATACCGAGCAAAAGAAAAAAATTGTTACTGTAAATTTAAAGGTAGCTTTGAGATGCTTTGCAGTTTTTATTGAATTTTTTTTAAACTGTATTTGAATTTTGTATCTCCTGCCTGTTTTTTTTTTACCAGTATGGCCAGCTCAAATGTTTATGGTATAGAAAAACTTAGCTCACAAAACTATGAGCAATGGGCTAGCGATATTAAATTTGTACTTATTGAAAGAGGCCTGTGGGATATAGTCAATGGCACGGAAGTTGCTCCCAAGGTCGGTACTAAGGATGAAGTTGCAGGAACAGGAACGGGGGTTGTAACGGAAAAGGAACTTAAAGAATTTAAAACGCGTTCACAAGTTGCCCTCTCGGTACTGTATTTAAGCATTGAGCAAAATTATAGAAAGATAATTGAACAGATCGAGGACCCAGTTCTTGCATGGAAGT
The DNA here is from genome assembly GCA_907164885.2 of Dolomedes plantarius. Taxonomy (NCBI): domain Eukaryota; kingdom Metazoa; phylum Arthropoda; class Arachnida; order Araneae; family Dolomedidae; genus Dolomedes; species Dolomedes plantarius. The sequence continues at coordinate 95,817,507 of OU015495.1, forward strand.
CACTGAAAGCTAACTTCATTCCAGATTCGAGGGCACAGCACATGTCAATTTTTACTGACTTATGTAACTGCAAAATAAATCCAGGGGAAAGCATCAATCTTTACGCTTCAAGGTTAATGCGTATTTTTAATCAGCTCCTAGAACTTGATAAGACCTTTAGCGAGATCTATGCATCTTTTCAGCTATTGAGATATTTACCCCCAAAGTTTGATGGCATAGTGCAAGCTATTTTACGGTGGCCTAAAGAGGAATTCACGTTTCAGAAAGTTTTAACGAATCTGATTGCTCAGGAGACTCACTTAAATTTGCGTGAGTCTGACCACCGGGAAAGGTTAATTTCAGTTGCGCAGGTTACTGAGAGGAAAGAACCTTCTAAGGTTATTTGCCATTTCTGCCAACAACCGGGACATATAAGACCTAACTGTTATCGTCTCAAGAAAGAAAAGTACAGGTATCGATCTCCATCTCGTAACCTAAGAAAAATTAGTTACTCGCCTGAAAGACAAAATTTAAAAACTCGCTCTAGAGATAATAGTCCCGAAAGGGATAACAGCCCCAATAAAACTAAGCAATCTAAACCTCTAGGCCCAAAGAAACGGTTCGGAAAGAATAGGAATCGGAAGCAATCAAATTTAGCCGTCCACGTCGAAGCTAATTTCACAGAGGTCACTGAACTGTCTGATTGGACGTTTGACTCAGCAGCTTCTCATCACTTTTGCCGTAACCGAGAGCTATTCTCTTCATTTGTACCTTTAGTTAATGAGAAAATGGCTGTGGCTATTGAGGGGATAACGTTTGAAATTGAGGGTAAAGGCGATGTTAATTTAAAAATCGGCCAAAGAAATTTCGTCCTTAGGAACGTGATGTTCTCGCCTAAGTTAAGGCGCAATTTAATATCAGGACCGAAATTGGATGCCGATGGTATGACATTTACGGGTGAAAATGGTGTGGTTACTATTTCCTATCGTGGAAAAATTCTATTCAAAGCCCACCTTAAACATGGAATCTATGGCATTCACGCCCGGGTACCCAAATCACAACAACGTCATTTGAAATTAGAAGCTTCTACCGCCATTAAAAAGAAGGGGGATTTGGAGCGATGGCATCAGAACCTCGCACACATAAGCCCTACTTTAATTGCTCAAACTAGCCGTGAAAAGGGTGTCCGCGGTCTTCCAGAAATTAAAAATGAACGACTCAACTGTGAGACATGCAAGTTAAGTAAGTACAGGAGAGTCTCATTTAAATCAAATTTTGAAACTAGACGGAAAAATCCACTTGAACTTTTATATGCCGACGTCTGGGGCCCAAGCCCAGTTTTAGGTAACAACGGTGAGAGATACTTTCTCTCAATAATTGACGACTTCTCTAAACGTACCTCCTTGTACCCTATCAGAGAAAAATCAGAGGTCGCGGAAATTCTATCTCGCCATATTATTCGTGCAGAGAAATTCCTCGAAAGATCTGTGAAAGCAGTCAGAACCGATAACGGTTCAGAATTTGTTAATTCTTATTTTCAGAATTTTTGTGCTGATTCAGGAATTTTTCATGAGAAAACCAATACTTTTACACCGGAGCAGAATGGGGTCGTCGAAAGATATAACCAGACTGTCCTAAATGGTACACGTGCATTACTGCACGAAAGTGGTTTAAGTCCTAGTTTCTGGCCTGAAGCAATGCTTCATTTTACCTACGTCTGGAACCGTATATGTCATAAGAATCAAAAGAAGACTCCGTTCGAACTTTATGGAGGCTTCAGACCATCGGTACGTCACCTCAAACCTTTCGGCTGCCTGGCTTATGTAGGGGTACCAAGGCAAACTCGTAAAAAGTTAGATTCAAAAGCCCGAAAAGGATACTTAGTGGGATATGCCTTACAAACTAAAGGATTCCGAATTTGGATTCCTGAAAATAATAAAGTGGTAGAAACAATTAACGTTTCGTTTAGGGAAGATATAATGTTTAAAGATGACCAAAGTGCAAGCAGTGGAGCAGCACTGGGCCAAGGTGAGTACGTCGAATTCTATCCCAAATGGTGGAAAGATTCGGAAGTCGAAGACACTGAAGGCCGGCCAGGGCCAAGCCATTCCATACCTGATGAAGGAAGACCAGGTCTGAGCCATTCCAGTGAACCAACCGAATCAACCTCCGACTCGGATGATAGTAGTGCCTCCGACTCGGATGATAGTAGTACTCCTAACGAAGACCCACCGGTCCAAAGCACTGATGTGATCTGGACGAGAATACCGTGTCCAAGAAAGGTCGGATCTCGTGTAGATATTTATTATTACCCCAAAGACAGTAACATCAGACTACGGTCTCATCAAGAAATTGAAAGGTACTGTTTAAAACATAATATTATGTATAACCCCACTTTATTTTCATTTCAAGGATCTGATCTGACGAGTGGAGATGTTTACAATACTCCCTCAGCCAGCTACTGTAAGACCTCCTCCTGACTAGAGGATGTTATTATCCCACGAACTTTTAAACAGGCCTTGAAGTCTGATCAAAAGGCTGAATGGCAAAAAGCTATGGAAAGGGAAATTGCCGTCATGAAAACTCGCAAAGTTTGGCATCTAACTTTGTTACCTAGTAATTTACAGGCTGTAGGTTGCCGCTGGGTTTATACCATCAAGAGGGACGAATTTGGTCGCATAGCCCGGTTTAAGGCTAGACTCGTCGCCCAAGGTTTTAAGCAAGTACGGGGAGAGAGCTACGACGAGACATTTAGTCCAGTTATAAATTTCAGCTTAGTCCGTTTCTTTTTCTCCCTACTTTTAGTTTCCCAAAAATGGTCGCATGTACAATGCGACATTACAAGTGCTTACCTCTATGCGCCCTTAGAGGAAGATATTTTTATGACCCAGCCACCAGGTTTTGTTGAACCAGGAAAGGAAAACTTGGTATGTAAACTACAAAAGGCTATTTATGGTTTACACCAAAGCGGAAGAGCTTGGTATTTTGAAATTGATAAGGTGTTACTTTCCATAGGCTTTACTAAACTTACGAGTTGCAACTGTGTCTATATTTATAAATCGAAGCTGGTATTACTTTTATATGTAGACGACTTAGTAATTTTTGGACAGAACCCTAAAATTGTAGATGAGGCATTTAATAAACTACAGTCTTATTTTGATTTAAAGATCCTAGGTAAGACAAGAAAATTATTGGGTGTAGAGTTTGTTGAAGAAGAAAACTTTATGACGATGCATCAAGAATCATATATTGATGAAATTTGTAACCGTTTTAAGTCTTTTAATTTTCCAGTTTCATCACTCCCAATAAGTAAAGGCTGTATATATACAAAAATGAACTGCCCTCAAACTTATACAGAAATTGAAGAAATGGCTCATATTCCCTATCGCAGTGTTCTAGGATGTTTATCCTTTTTATCTAGTAGGACGAGACCCGACATAGCTTATGCCGTGAATATATTTAGTCAGTTCCAGTCAAACCCAGGTATGACTCATTGGAATGGACTATTACGTTTGCTAGGGTATGTAAGCAGTACCCGTAAACTACGGCTTAACTTAATTCAGGGTAAGCCCCAGGTTATTTGTTTTTCGGATGCAGACTTCGCTGCAAACCGTGATGACCGCACCTCCTTAGGTGGTCAAGTGGTCTTGCTAGACAAAAGCCCCGTCAGTTGGCGTACGTTTAAAGAAAAGTGTGTCAGTTTATCAACGATGGAGGCTGAGTTTGTCGCGATGACCGAAGCCGCCAAAGAGGTTGTCTGGTTAGATCGGATTTTGGAGGAATGCAATAATTCCGGTATTTTAACTGTGGGTAAACTTGAGTCCCGTCTTTTTGTAGATAATAGAGCTGCAATAGATTTTATTAAATCTCCAGTCGAGAACCAAAGATCAAAACATATCGACGTTAAACTTTTCTTCATAAGGGACTTGATCCAAAGAAATGTTTTTGGGGTTACTTATGTTAAAAGTAAAGATAACTTAGCTGACATCTTTACTAAACCCCTGACCAAACAAGAGCTTCAACGCATAATAAAAGAATTTTTCTCCTTATTTTAAAACATTGTTTTTTTTATACTGAGACTGGTATCTCTTTGCATTGTTTTATTTTTGTTAATAGATGTATACAATGCAATTATATATGGTTCAAACAAAGATTTTTCTTATGGGGGAGTTTTTGGTAGAAATCATTTAGCTCATTTATTTGTAACATCTCTTTTACTCATCTTTAATATGTATGTATATATAATGATTATAGTATCAGTGATTATGTCTATACACTCTGAAATAGTTACCAATATGTTCCTAATTTTTGTTCTGCAAAATATAACCATTTTCTGTATAATTGACATTGTTTTTAATGTGTATGTGTGAATGAAGTCATTGGCCAATGCAGTGTGAATGATGTATCTTGTTATGTATATATTTGTATATATTGTGTGATTTTAATCCTATATGTTTACATGTCAATTCTTATAATCCACCTACTTCTTCACTGTAATATTTATTTTAAAGGAATTATTTACTTTTATGTAAAATGTTTGTGTAAAAGAGTGTAAAAACTTGTGCTATTTGAATGAACCACTGAAACTCCTGTCCTCAACTACATTTGTAATGCGAATTTGTAATTGTATTCTCTTATAATGTTTTTTTGAAAATGTAATGTATAGAGGAAATATACTTAGCTTGCTGGTACGCAATTTTGTTGTACAAGATTTTTTTTTTGGTTTAGTTAGAGAATGGGTGTTAGCATAACATGGTCGGAAGTTCTTTGGCTAGGTTTTTTTTGAAGCAGTTTTTTTTTAGCAAGTGATCTGAGGGGGGGCAAAATGTTAGCAAAACGTGTGTTTGCTACCCCTTTTCTTTCTTTGATCACATCACTTGCGATAATTTATATTACGTAATCTCTTTCTTTAATTATTCAAAGCTCGCGTCGTTGAGCGCGAGCCTGTTATCTGCCGTCACGTAACGTCAGCGTCGTGACGTATTCGACTGGCTATAAATAGCTCGCGTGTGTAGTCGGCCTGAATGAGATTGGTGCTGTTTCTCTCGACACTTGTTGCTCGGTTTGAGCTCGATACGAGCGTATTACTAGTCTGCCACTGTTTTTTTATTTTTGGCTTTTATTGCCATGCAAATACAGTTTTTTTATTGCCGCCATTATTTAGCATCCCTTTTGAAGCGACATTTTCGCTATTCCGCTTTTAAGAACGGATATTCTTCATTTACCGGCTTATTCATCATCGCTTGCATGTTTTCTACACCTATCTTGTTTTCAGACTGACCAGTTTATTTCTTCTGTAAAAATTATAAAGATCTGTACAGACAGCAATAGTACTGGTAACGTACTTCATTTATTATTTGTGTGTTATAACTTGCATTTGATTTTTTTTGTTACTTACGTTGTGCATTACGAATAAAGTAATTATTGTTAAATCTTAAACCCTTTCAGTTATCTTTATTTTGTTGCAATATATTTTTAACTTAATACATTTCTAGCTTCAGTATAGTTGTTTTTTTATTGTAAAGTTAAAGAGACATAGTTACCTCAATTTACCTTTTTTTTTCACGCTTCCTATGCTTTACAGGATATACTGCTTTTAATTTAATTGCCGGGCTTTAACAAACGGCAAACTTGCCCGTTGCCCAACAATAGTGTAACCGGACCACGATGAAGTCGTTTGTTCCCTCTTGGACCTGAGTGATTCTCGCTATTTGCGTATCCGAACTGGGTTTTTTTTTTTCCTGTTGTATGTGTTTTATCATTTTTTATTGAAAATACTATATTAATTGTGCACTCACAAATACCAGATGTCAACTTTTAAAAGTAAACAAGAAGTGAACTGCGCTCACTGCGATTGGCGTGGAAGGCGCGATAAATTCGCAAGTCACGTTTCGAATAAGCATCCGGATGAGAAACCCATTACCAAGGATCAATGCAGTATTCATGGTTGGTTTAAACCTAAAACTCGCGATGTTGAAGATAATGTAATTGAAAACAGCGAACCTTCAAACAAACGGAGAAAACAAGATGAAACCGAACTTGATGAACCACTTTGTACAGAATTTAACTCATCTTGCCCACGAGAAAACAGCGATGTTGACGCTGTCGCCAAAAAGTGTGACATTAATCAACAGCTATCGTCTATATCTGAAGCGCTGTCTGGTATTTCTAGTAAAGTTGACGAGTTATTAAAACCGAACCAATTTCTAACTAAGGCAAGTGCTCTTCCTTCTATTATAGAACAGAATGTGTCAACTGTAGCCATCGTACCAGGCCCATCCTGTCTTAGTACTCCAGCACAAGAAGAATTTAAAATTAAAATTAAGTTAATTAGAATAAGCAGATCGGTTACAGAAATTTGTCAACTGATGCCGTGTTTGGAAGGGGGAATAGAGACAGTGCAATGCTCTCCATGTGTAAAAAACTATAAAGCCATTCCTAAGGAAGTAAGCATACTTAAAACCAGCAATTTTGGCATTTTTTCTCTTCCCAGTGAACACCAGTTAATTCAACCAACTCAAAGTATTGAATTTCGAAATTTTAAAACCCACCTCATTGATCATTTACATTCAAATGCACATAAGTGGTGTATAGAGTTTTCTGATGCCATGGAAAAGAAAGAGATATTAGTAAAGAATGAACATGAGAAAGTGGGACTGCGGGTTGCTAGAGCTGCTTACAGTGCAGTTAAAGAAGGTAAGGGGGGTAAGTTTTTTGAACGTTTATTAAGTTTAAATGTTTTAAATGATGCTGATGTTGGTGAACTAAATCACTCTCGTGAATTTTACCAAGAATTCATAAAAAACGTATTTTTTACAATGAACACGAAAATATGTGATTTTTTATGCACAAAAAATCCAGCAACAAAGCGTTTGCCTCTTGTGTCAGTCACAGCTGATAAAATCACAAAATTGCACAGGACATACCAAATAACTTGTCTGATTACACTTGTAGATGGAGTTCAGACTTGTATTGTGATTGACATTTCACCATGTGGTACCTCACACACTGGTGATGTTCTTGTCCAACAACTGCAATGTGCCCTTGACAAATGTAACATAAAATTAAAGGAACAGCTAAATGGAATGGCATTTGATGGTCAATATTTTGATCTCAGTGTGGATAAAAAATTGGCAAGTCTTTGTGAAAATATCAATCATGACTTCTTACTTCCTATGTGGGACTTGGCTCATAGGTTAGAGTGTGTTTTAAATGATGTTCGTAAAGTCCAGTCATTATCATGGATTAACAGTCAAGCACAAATTGTAGGAAATGTAATGAAAAACTATAATTGGGGTATTGCCTATGAAGAACTGATTGCATTAGCAGATGAATTGCAAGTGGGTGTTTGGAATCCAAAATCGTTTCAACAAACCCGTTTTGTTCAAAGTGAACTAAGAGTTTATAAAACATTTCAAAAAGATTTTAAACTTTTTTTTATTGATTTACAAAAGAAGCGCACTGATTGCATCCGCCGGGGCAACAATACTGATGCTAAAAACTATTCATTGGCATTAAAAAAATTTTCCAAACCTTGTTTTATATATCAACTGCTTGGAATGATTGATATATTAGAGTTGGTCACAAAATTCAGTTGTACTTCTCAGAACGTTAATGCCTGTATTTGGACCATATTTGATTATTATGCTTCAATGAAAAGCACACTTAATGCCATGATATTGGAAATGAAAAGTGGAAAACTCACTGAAGAAATATTTCCATCAGTTTTTAAGGAAATGGAGTCTTTAAAAAACAATGTTTATCAAGACTGTCTATTGGTTGATGAATATTGCCAAAGATCAAGCCGTTCCCAGACAGATGAAGAAACAACCAGTGAAGATGGTTACAGAAGTTCTAGACAAAAATTAGAAAATCTTTGCTTAACAATACTGGAAAAACTTGAACGTAGAATTTCTGAACCTCCAATTATAGAAAATATGCGGCACTGTTTCAGTAGCAGATATATAACAAGCCCTCCAGATACTGCATATGAGCATACAATTCAGAAATCTTTAGAAATCCTTACCATATGGGTGAACAAAAACCGAGGGTGCAAGTTAGATAGCAAAGTTCTTTTTTCCCAGTTGAGAATTCTGAAAAACAACCTTTCAAACACACCTTTTTTTTAAAATCTTCTTTATCCTTCTCAAGAAAATCAAAACTCAAGCTTGATCATCCAGGATAACACCGTAATAAAAGAGGCATTTACTAACCCTGAAGTGTATGGCCACATACCAGAAATTATTTATCTGCTCGAAAATTGTTTAAAAATCTGTAGTGAAGCTGTCTGTGAATCAGTTGGATCTGTAATTGGCAACCATCTACACAATCGGAACATCCAGTCCAACACACTTTTCAATGAAGTCTTCATTTCATGGAATGGACCTCCTATTCATAAGGCTTCACAGCTATTAAAAGAATCCTTGGACAGACATTTCCATGGTGGAAGATACCACTTCACGCGGTTTTCTTCAGCATCTCGTCTCAAGGTATATACGACGTCAAAGGTGATTGACAACCTTCACAAAGAGACTGGAAGGCTGCCATTTCTTGGTGACAACTAATTTAATCCATCAAGGTAAAATTATTTTTTATTGGAATAAATATTAAGTTTTTTAAATTTACAAGTAATAGTCTTAAGGAGAGTTTTTAATCATCAACATTGTACTCTAATAGTCGCTTAAACTGGAATGGAAATACGGGGACGTTTTTGGGGAAATTTCGGACAAAACAAATTGTGTTCTGGGGAAATATTGGGCCCTCAAACATTTTCTGCACCCCTGAAACCACGTAACTCCGAGTTCGTGTAAGTCGGGATAGCGTAAGCTCGTTATTACTGTACTACTATTTCGCTCGTTCTCCAAGTGTTTACTTCGTAAATAAGATTAATATTCGTTTCACATAAATATCACATTTTCGTGCTTTCGATGTTAATAGTTCTCAAATTTCATTTCACTTGTTAATCTATAACTAGCCTCTGTGCGACCAGCATGGTCGCTTTTAGTTTTATATTTTCTTTTGCAAAACAACTCAATTTAAAATAACATATGTAAGGAATGTTACCATTACCTGTCATCATAAATATACGTTGTTAAGGGGTATTCTCTATAAGGATGATTCTAAAACATTGTAATTAAAAAATGTGAATTTCCATTACTTCAGAACAGAGTTAAAGATAATACTGAGAAACCCAACACCAATGATTTTATAAATTATATCCCTTTCTGTATGTACTATTTTTCAAAATTAAGATACCTACACTTTATCATTACATCAAATAAGAAATTGTTGGGGAAAATTTTTTTCACTTAAAAAATGAAGTAAAAATTCAGCAAGTATTAAAATATAGCGTGGATTACATCACTCTCTGTATGTACTATTGTTCACAATTCAGATAGCTACACTTAAGCAAATAATAATAAATAAGCAAATACACTTATCAAATAATAAATTGTTGGTAAAATTTCCCCACTTATAAAATGGAGTAAAAATTCAGCAAGTACTGAAAAAAGTGTAGAAAACTAACTATTACTGTCTCTCGGTTGCAATGCCGGCGACGGTTAAGCCTTACCTCGTGTTCATTTATGCTGTCTTTCACACCTCTCTCTTAATGAATTATTTCTTCTTCACTTTCTTCCTTGAGGCTGTTCCCAATTTTTACTTCATCGTGCAGCTCGCTTTTGAGCATTCCTGATTTTAGTGTGTAAATCCATGTTGACACGCGGCTGCAAATTGCGGACGGCCGCTAATGTTTACATCTGATAGCTGCAGCCATTGCCATTCGGAGTATAGAAATATCGTCGATTTTTGTACCGTATACCTACGCGTTTTATATATATAGATTATTTCAACCATGTACCTAAATTTTTTTGTTATATAAAACATAGCAATTTTTTAATCTTTAAATGTCGAAGAAAAGGTCTTGAAGAAAAATTTCTGGGTGATCCACCACAGAAATTTTACTACCTATTTGGCCATATATATATATATAGGGTCCTAAGTGCACACTAAAAAATATTTTTAAGAAATTGAAAATTTAAGGTTTAAACGGTCTTAAAGCCTTCAAAAATATTGACTGACTGATCATTGTATCTCTGTAACCAGAAGATGTAGGAAGCTGAAAATTTGCATTGTGGTTCCTCTAATGCCCCAGTTGCTCACTCAGAGAGACTTAAAAAAAATAATTAATTCAACCTTTAAGGGTATTAAAATAGGGGCTGAAATCCCCTAAAATTAAAATAATAATAATAATAATCTAAAACCCATATTTAATGTCGGATTACTGTCGTTAATTTGTAGGGTGAACTCATTGGAGGAATGACAACACTTTACTGCTAAAATCAATTTAAATTAATTAACGAAATTACATAGTAGATGGTAGTAATGTAATCCCGTCGCGAAACATGGGTATTCAGCTAGTGTATATGCACGAGTATATATATATATATATATAGTTATATGGAAAGTGGCATAAGTCCATGTTTCATGTATCGAGATATTGAAGGGTTTGCATTTGAATTAATTTAAAAATATTGGCAAATGTTCATCAATTCCAGTGAGGTTTTTAACACTATATACCTTTTAAATTTTATTATGAAATAATAATTATTAAAATTATTTAAAAAAATAAATAATTTTTTTAGCTCCAAATGGACTTATACCACTTTAAAAAATAACATATTATAAGAAATAAAAGCAAGAGGAAATATAAGTCGATATTTTTATAGACATTAGCTTCATTGAAATGGATTTTTTAATGTAAAAAATAATAATTAAAATGAACACATGTAAATACACGAATAACCAAGTTTTTTAAGAAATAATTTTAGTTATATTTAAAAGACGATATAAATAAACAAGTGTAAAATGTAAATTACTTCGTTTGGGATATGGAAGGGTCTTTTGTAGATCAAACAAAAATGAAATATTTATCTGGATTCATTGATGCTAAGTTTTGATCTTCTTTTAAAGTTTTTCTAGCCAGTTCTGCATTACTTAAATGTATGCTATGTTCTTCTAAAAGGCTGCTTTTCTCATTAAGGTACCTTTATTTTTCATTTTTAGCAAATCGCATTTTTGACACGTATCTTTATGTCGGTGATGAAAACTTAAATTAAAATTATTCTTAAAAATTCTCCTATATATTTGCTTGTTGAGAAATAGTCGCTGAGAAACATTCTCTTCATACTTTTCGACATATAATTTGTACATTTTTCTTAAGTTCAAATCAGAACTCGGGAATTTTCTGTTTGGATTATTAGAACGCGTGTAATGGCTTTCATAGTGTGGAAAAATTTTTATATGATCTTTTACGATATCCACAAGTTCATCACTCTTTCTGCAAGATCCTTTCATTTATCCACAAGTCTTTTCCTATTATCTTTGCTTTGAGAGCCCTATGTAGTCTGCCTATAGATATATCAAATGTTCCTATAAAGAACTTTTTACATACCATAACACTTTCCTTTTCAATATTTAAAAAGTATTTATAACTACAATCTCTGACTGATCCCTTAAAATTTCTACCTTGTCTTCTTTTTACTGGCGTACGCTGAGTAGATGCACACAAGATTGCATTTTGTTTGTTAAAATCCCCCATTTCCAGCCCAAAATTAAAAAGGGATATTTGATCTCTCTCTGTAATATGATTCTTACACACTTTCACTCATTTGCAATCCTTATTTTGGAATTTATTTGCAGGAATAATATTTCCAGTTTTTGTATAATATTTTTCGCCTTTATTTCTTTTGCGTTTCCTAATCTTCTGATCATTAATTTCATAATCTGATGAAAATTAGTAACGTCGCCTTTGTCAGTCGTTCAATCAGTTAATTCCAAAATTCTAATTCTCTTCTTAGTTTGTAGCAATCTTGAATTAATATTGCTTAAACTGCTTTCCTCATTCGATTCATAAATTATTCTTCTTTTTCTAATATTCATGGGTTTCATTTCTATAATAAAAAAACTCTAATATTCCCGCAAAAAAAATTAATTCTCTTACCAACATCACTATCAGACCAAATTGACATATTATCGTCTTTTTTATAGGTATGTAAACTCATTGTAACATCTGTATGAAATATTATTAATCCAAAACTTTGATTTTCTGCTTTAATTACAATTTTATTTAAATAATACGCTGCAATCTATTAGTATAAGAAACACAAACCAAACAGTGGGACTTGTGAAAGAAAACCAAACAAAATCAGTGAAATTACTTCTCACCACTTCATCAGAACAATAATACCATTATTTTGTTAACTATGTTGTTTTTAAGACACTAGCACTAGCTAAGTAATATCTGCTAAAGCATAGTGTACACTGAAGTCATAATAATCAATAATAATTGCAGTAAGTTGTTTTAATTATAATTATTAAGAATAGACTTATTCCCCTTTCAAAAAAATTATTTTTGCAATTACATTTTATAGCCAAAATTCTTTTGTTTACTTTGTGAAAAAATCGTATTCCATTGAATGTATGATTATAAATATGAAGAAAAGGTGTCTATATCTTACTAAAATTACCGTTAACTCACTTTTTTTTTTAAAAGTGGACTTATACCACTTTCAAAAATAACAGCTCTCATATATATATATATATATATATATGTGTGTGTGTGTGTGTGTGTGTGCGTGCGGTGAAACTCCTCTAAGGCGGCCAATGGTACCGCTCCAAGATTATGTGCCCTGAATTTGAAACGAATACACGCGGTTGATTCTGTAAAATAGTAGTGTGCAGTAGCAGTGTATGCATCGTAAAATTTATAAAAAGGCATTCCTTCAAGTTTTCTTTCAAGATTTGCTACAGACCATTGACCTATTGTGTTACAGCTATATGTATGTATGCATGCGTGCATGTGTTTAGTTAATTTAGAAACCTAAAGGTTTTCAGCTATCTTCTTCATGTGTTTTTAGATGTAATTTTCCTTAAAATATATTTTGTTTATCTGTAAAATTCAAATACATTAAAATAAGCTTAGTGGTATAATATTTTCGTTATTATTGGGCAATTATCCGTGAACAGTTTAAATTTGTGTTGTGTAAACATAGCAATCATTTAACCTTTAAATATCGAAAGAAAAGTTCTTGGGGAGGGAAAAAACTGCGTGAATAATCTCAGAAATTTTACTACCTATTTTGAGATGATAGCTGCCTTACTTAGCTCTTTTTCAAAACTACTAGTAATCTTGCTTTGAAAGAACTCATACGACTGCAATCCACGACTCGTCTATGTCTCATTCTAATTATCTCTACCCCCTATTGTATTTCAACTACCCCCAGGGGTGCCCAGAGAGAGGCCCCCAACTGCTGGAGGGGCCCCAAAAAAATATAAAAAAATTTATTTATTAGATTTCCTCTGAAAGAAAATTCTGAAACTTGTACCGAGCTTCAAAATTCAATATAATCTCCTGAAAAAAGGGGCCCCAAAAAAATTTTTTTTTAATTATTCAATTAATCAGATTTCTTGGGGCCCCCAACATAAGTTTGCCCCAGGCCCTGTAAAGTCTCTGAGCAGCCCTGACTACCCCTATTCTCAAATTCTTCGCAACAGTTCTTTCCCACTCTAGCATGTGTTCACAAAACATCTATCACGTTCGCCTGTGGTTAGGGATGTCTTCTGATTGGAAGAATGTTCGTGCATGGTAAGCGCCCCTCTCCTGAGAAAACATGACTATGTTTTCCCTGCAAAAAAGTTTTTTTCCAGTGAGGTATCCCCTTAAATACACATTACAACTAATGAGTTATACATTTTGTGAACTCTAGCATTTTTCTTAACGTTTTGGATATTGCGAACCACTGGATAAAGCGAACAAAACCTTTGGTCCCTTGAAATTTGTTATAACGTGGTTCGACTGTATTGCCATTTTTTAGCCAAAATCTGATTAAAAAGCTATATATTGTATTTTAAGCATTATCACTGGTTAAATGGTGAAAATATAGAGTGCGCTGTTAAATAAAGGAAAAAAGACTGTGCCTGCAGGATAAGCAGTCAGAGGGTTAATGCATATCCAGAAAGATATAGGAAAGAAATAAAATTCTGATCTCTTTAGTCCATTTTTATTTAAATATACATAAAGACTTCAGATAAGACAACGGGTTAAGACTATGCTTCATTTAACCTTACATAATTTTGTATTTCACATTAAGCTGAAGGGGATTTTTTAAATTGGAATTTCCTTGTGACACATTAGCCTAAGCAAATTTTTTAATTCTGGTTTTTGCATCTGAAAGCAGGCTTTAAAATAAAAGCATATAGTTTTTGAAATTATTGACTGTTAATATTTTACTGAACATTAATCAACTAAAATCTCTCTAACAGAGTAGTTTAAAAAGTAGATTAAAATCAAATGAAAAAAGATTAAAAAACTGCATTACATTTAGCAATCTACTTTCAAAAAAATATATATATACATATATACTAAAAAATGAGTTTTCTAATGTTAAATCGGGAAAAATCATTAAAAAAAATTACCATTCTTAAATGTTCTACAAAGTTAACTGAAGAATTATTTATATATATATATATATATATATATATATATATATATATATATATATATATATATATATATATATATATATATATATATATATATATATATATATATATATAGTGAGTTATTCCTTCCCTTGTATTCCAACGGAATGGCCTTTTCCGATAGAAGTAGCCACAGATTTCCTTGCCTTCAAATAATCTGAGCACATGAGCATTTCAAAGGTAGAACTCATAAGGAAAGATATAGTACTTAAAAGAAGAGATATATTAGTTAAAAAGATAATATCTATATCAGTACTGCTGTATGAAGAATCATACGGAATTAAAAAATTTTTTGCTGAACATATATATATATATATAAAAGTCTGTCAGTTTGGCTCAGGTCCAGTTTTTTACTGCTAACTGTTAAAATATAAGATGAGCTTTCTTCTTGACATATTGTATTGAAACATGTACACACATGTTTTATTCATTTCCGTAAAAGAGAATAATATGTACTTTGCTCAAGTATGCATATCTAGCATGTATTCATATACTCATAAACACACATATTACAACTTTTTATTTAAAATTCATTATCGAAGTAACATGTTTCTATTCCTTATATTAGCAGTAAGACTTACGGAATATTACAATGGTAATCTTTAAATTTTTTTGGGGAAATAGAAGGTTTGGTTAAATATATTTATATTAAAATATTTGTTTTAAATGTGTAATAAAAATTTTTTTCTTTTGTCTGATGTACCTTTAATGTATATATTTGAAATAGGTAAACATGTTTGTTTCAAGGAACCTCATGTTTTTTTTGTTGAAACTTCTGGCTCACCTACTCTAAATGTTAGACAAGCATGTGCTATTGAATCGACTGCATATCACAATCCGTCCATTGAAATATATGTACTTATGACAACATCTGATCCTATTGCATACAGTAACAGCATCATAATGAAATTAAACAGTCTTCCAAAAATTCATTTTGTTAAAATTGATATTGATGTTCTTGTTCATGGTACTCCAATTTTTGAATGGTACAGACGAGGAAAGTGGAAAAAGAGTAAATGGAAGGTAATTATTTTTTTAACACTCAATGAAACTTTTATGTTAGTCAGATAATTTTATTTTTCTATTTAATTATTCCATTTTAATTCTTGTTGATAATTAGTCACTTACTTTAGAGTCAGTGGACTCATTTAATTGATTGTGTATTAAACATTCTTAAAACACTATCTCAATACTGTTCATAATAGTAGAGTATTATAAAAATAATACAAATTTTTCTATATTCATGATAAAGATAATGGCATGTGTGTCTCGTTAAGAGAGCTAAGCATATGAAAGTAATTTTTTAATAATGTAAACTGTAAGAGCTATATAAGCCAAGCAATCTTTTTCGTACTTTAAGCAGTGATTATAAGCTGTATTGTTGAACTGTCCATCTTAAAAAACTACAGTTCTTTGTAGTTTTGTTTGGAACTCAGAGGTCATTAAATTGTTGAAAGATTAGGTTTTGAAAATACAGGTTCAGTCTATTTTAGAAAGCCAGTATCGTTATTTTCTTCTGCAAATCTATACATCTTATCTCTTTACGTTTTCATAATGTTGTCATACTATTTTCAACAAGTAATTAATCTTTTTCATCCTTGTTTTTAATCATTATGTTTTTATTTTTTATGGTATATATGTATATGCATTCATATTTGTTATATCTATATATATGCATATGTATGTATAGATACACCTGATTCTCTTTTTGCATGGGAGATACTTTCTAGAGACTACCATGTAAAAAACCATGCAGTGAACATATAAAAATGAGATAGGTTCCATCCAAATATACTTAGTAAAAAAAAAAGTTAATTTTCATATGAAATTTGGATTCGATCGACTGAACTTGAATAATTATGCAAGAGGAAACCACAAATTTTATTTTAATTATGTTTATACAGGTTATTTTTTAAATTGAAAAAGTGTGGGAGTCAGAAGTGGTTAAAAATAAATTGAATTTATTTTTTATTTATGCATACATATAATATTCAGTCATTCAGTATCACTACTAGACAATAAACATGCCTATTTATTGTTGTTTTTCGCTGGCAAAAAATTCCCCTCATCACTGCTAATATTTAATGCTGATATACCTACAAGTGTATTTTGAATAAAATTAACATCTTGTGTTTCTTTTGTTCCACTAGTTTTGAATACAAACTCGGTTATCAGATGCTGTGATTTAGTTTTTGTTAATTCTTTTATGATTCTTCATAATGTGCCATAATCATTTTTAAATCATGTTGAAATTGCACAGCTCGTTCAACATTATCATCATTTGTAAGAAAATGATTTGTAAGTTTATTGGCTAGTTAGAGGCCTTCTAGAATTGTACTTGCAGATAGTGGAACCACACCTTCATTATCACTACTATAAACTAATGTGGAATCATCTACATTCTGTGAAATACTTTCTAGAATTTGTTCTTCATTAAGAGTTTCATCAATTGTTATTTCTGCAATACTTTCAATTGTTAATTCTTCAAAGCCCTCTCTGCCAATCTCATGTGTCAAAGACATGATATCAGAATGTAAGTCATTTGTATTTATATTAGATACAAGATTTTAGGCTTTTCAAATTCTGGGCAAAGTGATCTCCAGCATGCATTTAGGGTAGATAGGTTTTTATAAGTCTCATTGTGTGGTAACCTCCCGGTCACCACTCGAGACAAAGGACTCCTGACCAAAACATTCCAGGAATCAGGAGCTAACTACTATATGGGAAGAGAGACCACAAAGGCATTTACAAAAAAATGTAAAACAAAGGAAAATCATCACAACGTGGGCAACATATGCTGACAACATTGCATGCAATATAAGCTACAGTGCAACACAATATTTTTTTTATTCTTTTTAGATTTTGAAACCATGTTAAAGTAAAAAAAAAAAGGGTAAAAAAATAATTGGTTCTTTTTCTTGGATCATGTTATTTCAAAACCATGCAAAAAGAGAATCAGGTGTATATATATACACATACATAAATGTATATATATTGCTTTTTTTCTTTTTATAGATAAGCCATATGAGTGATGCCTTACGATTTCTACTCATGTGGAAATATGGTGGTATATATTTAGATATGGATATTGTAACTTTCCGTTCATTACATCATTTAAAAAATGCTGCTGTTACAGAAAATTGGGAAAGAGTTGCAGCAGGAATTTTATTTTTTGACAAAAATCATGAATTAATAAAAAGATGTATGTTTGATTTTGCACATAAATATGACCCATATAACTTTGTTCAAAATGGACCTGGTATTTTTACGGATAACATTAAGAAATATTGTGATATAGACTTCATCGACAAAGTGTCTGGAGCTGGTTGTGGTATTAATATTTTACCTCCAGAAGCTGCTTTTCCTATTCCTTATGATAAGTGGGAAGATTACTTTATAGCAAGTTCTGAGAAAAATGTTAGTGCTGCTTTTAATTCAAGTTATATGATCCATGTATGGAATAAATATAGCCATGAGTATAAGTTAAAAGTTGGGAGTAACAGTTTGTATGAATTAGCCATTAAGCAACATTGTTCTTTATCCTATCAGTATGCTGAAAAGATTGGTTATATTTAAAAAATTTAGGAGTTTTCTGCCATTAAACAATACTGCTGTTACAGAAAATTGGGTGAGTTACATCAGGAAATTTAATTTTTGACAAAAACATATATTTAGAAAAAGATGTGTTTGATTTTGGTCATAAGTATGATACATATAACTTTGTTAAAAAATGACCTAGTATTTTTATTTATAACATCAAGAAAATTGTGATATAGACTTCATTGACAAAGTGTCTGGACTTGGTCTTGATATTCATATTTTAATTCTTAAACTTTAATTCTTAAAATTTTTCTTGTATTGTATGATAAGTGACTGGACAATGGCTGAATGGATAGAGCACTGGCTTTCAGTATTAGAGTCTGTTGGTTTGAGTCCCACTGTTGGCATGGGTGTTTGTAGCTGTTTGGAATCGGCTTTTATCTGTTGGCCCAGGTATAATTAGCCAGTGTGTAGCAGAAAAAATGATCGTAACTTTCTCAACCAAACCAAACCTTATGATAAGTGAGATTATTTTGTATCAGATTCTTAGAAAACTGTTTGTGTTACTTTGAATTCAAGTCATTTGATTGAAGTATGGAATAAATAGTCTTAAATATTAGTTAAAAGTTAGGAATAACAAAAGTTTATGT
This sequence comes from Dolomedes plantarius, assembly GCA_907164885.2. Lineage (NCBI taxonomy): Eukaryota > Metazoa > Arthropoda > Arachnida > Araneae > Dolomedidae > Dolomedes > Dolomedes plantarius. Next base: position 95,836,217 of record OU015495.1, read on the forward strand.
AAATAGGCTGTTAAGCAGCATTATTATTTATCATATCTATATGCTGAGTAAAATTGGTTAGGAATTTTAAATATTTTAATGTTTGTTTTTTTAATAAAAGTAATGATAATTATTTGAAAAATTTGTTGTTTAAATTGCTATTGAATTTTATATTTTCAACTCCCCAATAAGTATACTACAGTAATCCTATTCAATTTAAAATTTGAAATTTTTTTAGTTTAACATGTTAATATTTCAATGTAAATTTTTATTCGTTTAAATATTGATAGAAGATTACTTCATAATATTTTTATATAAATATGTAATTACAACATTTTAATATTTTTTTTTAAAAAGTTAGATTTTTCTGGCTAGATTCATTATAAGTATCATTCCCCAAACTGCAGCACTATTACTTTATATTTTCAACTTCTTCAAGTCAAATCATTGTGTAAACAAGTTCTTATTTTAGTTTCATTCATCTGACGTGCAGCAGTTAAGTTGAAAGATTATAAACAAAAGAACAAATATCTTACTAATGGCATTAGATGAAATTGCTTTTTGTAGTTTGCCTCTCTTGAGATGTTGACTTATATATATATATATACAGGGTGATTTTCTTTAAACTGACACTACCCAGAGCCATCTGTAGTGTGATCTAACAGCTGGAATTCCACCAAAATTGATAGAGGGACTAAGGACGACATGGGAAAGAGTTTCCGTGAAAAAAAAAAGTTCCAAAAGTCACCAATAGGGACAATATGGTAATGTTGTGGTCAGAGCACCCGAGAATTTGCATAAAAGACAAGTAAAACATCAAAATGCAAATTCATGACTACATAGTGGACAGCAGCGCCAGTATTTTGGGCTATAAAGATTGGTGTGGAGTCTGTTGCACCTTCACTTTACAGAAGGATCATCAGTCACTTTTTTCCACTTGCATGGCCACCTCACTCCCCAGACCTAACCCATGTGACATTTTTCTGTGGGGTTAATTAAAGTCTAATGTGTATCTTGGTGGAGTCTCAAACTTGGCGGCCCAGAATGACAACATATCCCAGACTTTGATGAACATTCCTATTATGAAATTATTATTTGAATTCAGTCACAGAGTTCTAAATTGTACAGTAACTGCACTGGAAGCTTAACTATCCCAGATGAAGTCTTGACTGCACAGGATCTTATCTTGCCGTCGCGACCTGTGAACACTTCAGTTACCTTACCCATCTTCCACATTTGGCGAGGTTTGCGTGCACCACCTAAAAGAAGAATATCATTAACTTGAATACTACGAGTTTGGGATGAAGACACTGAATGGTTTGAGCGCAATTCAAACAAGTATTGTTCCTTCCAACGCCTTCAAAAGTTTTCAAGTAAAGTCTGTTGATATTTTAATCTTTTTCGAAGATCACTGGAAGAAGAGTTACATTCAATGTTCCTCGTAGGAAGAGAAGTTAATCGCTTCCCAACTAAAAAATGTGAAGGTGTCAATGGGGATGGTTCCATGGCATCATCATAGTTGTGAGTAAGTGGTCTTGAATTCACTATTGCCTCCACTTCTGTTAACACGGTTGTCATTTCTTCGTATGCTAATAATGCCTTTCCTAAAATCTTTTTCAAGCACATCTTTACAGTTCTTACCATCCTTTCCCAAAATCCCCCCCTCCAGGCGGCAAGGGGGACTATAGTTCCATTGGATCCTCTGGGTGCTAAAATAATCTTGCAACTTTGACCTTTTCAGATCGTTCCAATGTCGCAGTTCTTTATCGACTTTTTTAAAAGTAGATGCGTTATCAGAATACACAATGCGAATCATCCCTCGTCAATTAATAAATCTCTTCAAAGCTAAAATAAAAGTCTCTGTGATAAGGTTAGAAACAAGTTCTAAATGAACCGCTTGGGTAGTAAACAAGTAAATAAACAAATATATGCTTTTTGAGCAGCAATTTTGTCTCTAAAATATATCGGACCAGCGAAATCTGTACCGGTCACTTCAAAGGCGGCAGACATTTTCATACGATCAGAAGGAAGAGGAGCGGTTTTTTCGCAAAATGGTTTAGCCCTGAATTTTTTACATGTTAGACAGTTTGCAATTACCGATTTCATAACTTTTCGAGCCTTTAAAATCCAATACTTTTCGCGAAGTTTGGTTAAAGTTGCAGCCAAACCGCAATGGGCAATTCTTTCATGACATTCTTTTATTAACAGGATTGAAAATTCATGATTATCAGGTTATAATATAGGATGTTTTACTTCCTCTGTTAAATCAGCAAAATGTAAACGACCTCCTATTCTTATAATGTTATTAGCATCAAGATATGGGTTAAAACATTTTATCCTTGAATTACTAGGAATTTCTTCTCCATTCGTTAGAGCATTTTTTTCTAGTTTAAAGGCAGATTCTTGTGTAATAGTGATCCAGTAATTTTCAGTTTCAATAATTTCTACAGAATCCAATGGACCGCTTTTCTTGTTTCGTTCCTTTAAATTGTAAATGAATCTTTTAATCCAAGCTGTTACTCTGATTATTTTCGTAAGTTTCTCGTACCTTTTCAAATCAAAAAGAGCTTCATTAATAGTTGTTAAGACAGAAATTTCTTTATTTCGAGTCTCTATATTCAAAATATCAGCGCTAGGTCCTACGTATGTAGCTCTTGGCCATTGAGGCCCAGTCCACCATAGGGTACTTTGTAGCAATTCGGAAATATTCTTTTTTCTCGTGATGATATCAGCGGGATTATCTCGTCCTGGGCAATGCTGCCAAATTTTGGGTTCAGTCAGGGACTGGATTTCTCGAACCCTATTTTCTCCAAAGGGTTTCCACTTAGTAGAGGACCCCTTTATCCAACAAAGGGCTATATTAGAATCAATCCAGCAGTGGTAGCTTACATTCGAATGAAACTTTTGAAAGATAGGCTTTACATGCGAGATCAATCGGGCTCCTATTAATGCAGCAGTCAATTCCAATCTCGGAATAGTTACCTTTTTGAGGGGTGCCACTCTACTTTTTGAAACAAGAAAGGATACTTTAGTAACATTATCGTGAGTTTTATATCTTGTGAAAATAACTGCACCATATACCTTTTCGCTCGCATCTGTTAAACAATGGATTTGAATATCTTTCAAATTTTCAGTTGTTGTTTCTCCGAAATAGTATCTAGGTATTTCCAGGTTATAAACTAAGGGCAATTCCTCACACCAGTTTTTCCATTGCTGAGCTATGTCTTCGGGTACTTCTTCATCCCAGTGGACTCCCCGTTCCCATAATTCTTGGAAAAACAATTTTACTCTGACTGTAAAGGGAGAAAGAAAGCTCACAGGGTCAAAAATTCTACATGCAGCTCGTATTATTGTACGCTTGGTGTTATCAGAACTTGCAATAAATTGCATGAGGTTTGTGACATCAAACTTGAAAATGTCTATTTGAGGATCCCATAATAGTCCCAGTACCTTTAAAGAAACATGGCACTTATCGGATTTATTTGTTTCGAAGTTAGAGTCACTCCACAGCTTCTCGAGAGCTGAAGAATTGCTCTTCCATTTTCGAAGGGTCATTCCTGCTTCTTTCATTATAAAATTAGCTTCTTTAGATCTTTTAAACCCTTCTTCTTCATTCGGAGCGCCTGCTAACAAATCGTCAACGTACATTGATTCATTCAACGTTAAACAAGTATCGAGGTATATAACAGAATATTGCTTTAAATGGAATTTGATTACTGCGGCTAAAAGAAATGGACTAGAAGTGACACCAAATAGGACTTTAGTCATCATAGAATTTTCGGTTGAATCTGGGATATATCATCTGGCAAATCGTCTATCCACAAAAAACGAGCAGCATCCCGATCAGACTCAGCAAGACCAACTTGCAGAAACGCCTTTTCTATATCAGTAATAAAGGCGATACGGTTCAGTCGAAATTTAAGTATGAGATTTAAAAGATCAGCATTTAAGTTAGGTCCTGGATGCAACAAATCATTCAAAGAAGGAGCATGAGGAGGATGTGACGATGCGTCAAAGACGATCCTCAATTTAGTTGTATCCTTATCCTTCCGAATTACAGGTTGATGCGGCAAATAGTATACAGGATTCTTCCTTTCATCAGTTTGGTCATTTACCGGTTCTATTATTCCTAACTTATAATATTCTTCAATAACAGATTTGTAATCCAGATACAAAGAGGGTTCTTTATAAAATCTCCGAACTAAAGAATCAAGTCTTTTCCTGGCGTTGCCATAGTTGCTTACCAAATTATCGCTGTCATGTTTCCATGGAAGGTGCACTTCATAACGACCTTCTTTAAAAGTTAAAGTTGACTAAAATTTTGAAGAGCTTCCTCATCGGAAACTGATCGTTATGAATGCCGTTACAAACCCGTCGGACGGGTTTGTAACCAGTTGCGTCGTGTGCGTGGCTCCGTTCAATTACATAGGTTGCGACTCATCACGTACTGGTTTGTGATTTGAGTCAGTTATCAGTTTCTTTTGAGTTGCTTCGTGTGCAGACGGGCTAAGTGATCGTCATCGAAATCTTTCCCCGCAATAGCATTTAAAACTCCAATTGATGATACTTCAACATTCAGAAAAGAATTTTCAACTGGACCTTGAATTGCCCATCCCATCAATGTATCTATTAGCATCACAGATGAACTTAAACGCTTTGTTTTACCGAAGTTATTTCCCAAAAATAATCCAATCCTATTAGGATATCAATATTGTGATGGTTATATCCATCATCTTCACAGTCCGATAATTTTATGTGAAGAGACATATTTTTAGTAACATCATCATCTGAGCTCTCAGTTAGAACTCGCCAATTTTGCACACTTCACACTTCAAAGGCGTGCACATCGCCCTCTTTTCCCAAATTCTCATTGGCCGCAACAATTCCTGGTTACATGTTATGATTGGCCGTTGAGAACGTAGTGTTCAGGATGCAATGTGCCGTCCACAAGAACTATGGTCACATTAAAGGAGGGAAAAGTGAATTTGCTGCATAAAGTGGTGTTGCAGTGAAATTTCTTTGTTATTCATTTGTCTTCTTTGAACTGTTTTAGTATTGATCCCTTATGTTATAAATACTGGCGCTGCTGTCAACTGTATAGTCATGAATTTGTATCTTGATGTTTTGCTTTCCTTTTATGCAAATTCTTGGGTGCACCGACAACAAAAGCGCTATATCTTCCCCTATCGGCGACTTTTGGAACTTTTTTTTTTCATGGAAACCCTTTTCCATGTCGTCCTTAGTCCCTCTATCAATTTAGGTGGAATTCGGGCTGATAGATCGCGCTACAGATGGCTCTGAGTAGTGTCAGTTTTTAAAAAATCACCCTGTGTATATATATATATATATATATATATATATATATATATATATATATATATATATATATATATATATATATATACAAAGTTTTAAAACAATTAGAGTGCAATTTAAATGCAAAAATGAATTAAAATTTATTTTGGATAATAGCTTTAATGCAATTTTAGCTTTAATGCAATTATTTATTGTTCATATAGTTGAGTTACTGAAGTGTTAAACTTCTGGCCTTTGCTTAAATCAGTTTGATGTTGTTTTAATCAAATTGGTAATTTTTAATTTCACCTAGATTTATCTATCACTGTACTTCATAAAAATTAATTCTGTAGAATTGTTTTTGAAGAAATAAATCATTTCATAAAGTAGTTAAAATATCATAGTCTCTGACTTTTGTAGGCGTATCCAAAAATAATTACAAACTTTATGATCACAATCCTGATAGTCTTTTACAAGTTAAATTAATTTATGTTAAATTTTATTTTTTTAATGTAAATTGTTTCTTTCTTTCCCAATTTCCTAGAAGAAATTACATAATTTTTTTATAGATACACCTATTTTTTTTTATGCGTGTGTGTATTTGTGTAATTTATTATTGCTGAAATCAGGCCAGTATTTGTGCTTATTTTCCTAATTTTTGAAATAGCATTCCATATTTTCTGATATTTAATTTTATCTCTAAAAATATATGAGTCAATATATCTTGTTAGGGACAGAAGACCCTTAATATGGGTTTTTGTACCAGACATGTGGTATATTTAAAGATTTTTATAGTAAGATTGTGTTTTCATTCATGTAATCTGAGAAATTTCATTCTCAAATTTGTGTAAATGTACGTTCAAAAAAGTAATTTTCTCCTTTTTGTATAGCATAATTTCCTTTAAAAAAAAAATTTTTTTTCCCTGTGTTTGATGAAATTTTGCTTATGGTTCCTGTGAAATATTTGTTAGACATACTGTTGAGTCTGCAGTGGAGCAAACCAGTGCACTACCCTTTGAAATTCAGTCACTGAATTTGATTTTCAACCTCAGCATGTGTTCATAGTGGATCAAATTCTACTTTTATTTGTAGATCAAGGTCTATTAGCTCTGATGGGTATAAAATGATCATAATTGTCATCCTTCATCATGTTGTACAGTTTTGTTATAGCTTACTTATATACCCCAAGTATGGTAGACATTCAGTTTTAGAGGATTATCTCTATTGAAAAAAAGGTTTTAATTTGAAAGCGTATAATTTAAATTAACCATTCAACTTTTAAATAAAATGTCAGTATTACTTTATTGTTATTTCAGTCCTATTTGAATTAGTGAGGTAATTATTAGAGATCTAGTGAAAAAGAAGAGCTGTAAAATTCTACAATAAAGTGCTGAGTTTCTCTGCTAGTTGATTTTCAGTTTCTTCCTTTTTTTTCTTAATTTTGCCCGAGAAAGTTTTTTATTGCATGTTAGCTTTAAAAATATGTTTGAACTAGTACAAAATGGGTAGTCGTTAAAAAAACCTTTATTTTAATTCTTTTAAAAGTGTTAAACAGTGTTCCAAATCCGCCATTTAAGAGTTCCTAAACTATGATGAGTTGTTACAAATTTCCATCTTGAATATATCATTTATTTTATTGATATTGTATACATTTCATTCAACCTTTTTTATGAAATTTTTTTTTATAGTTTGCCTCTCTTGAGATGTTCAGTATAAAATGAATTGTCTACTGTTTTTTTCTTTCTTTTTAGAAAAGTATTAAAGCAGTAAGAGTGCAATTTGAATGCCAAAATGGATTAGTTAAAATTTATTTTCGATAATATTGGAGATAAATTGTAATAGAATTATCAGTATTGTGTGCCTTTATTTAATAACAATTGAAAAGGGGGTAAGTGCCAAAATTTCCAAAAAGTATATTTTTACTTATACAAGGATTTGTTTCAAGGCTAATGGTATGGAACAAACCCTTGTATAAGTGAAAAAATACTTTTAAAAAATTTTGGCACTTACCTCCTTTTCATCGACAACAATTGATGCCGAATCATTGGCCACAATGATTCTTTAGAACTGAAACTGAAGTGTTAAATTAGGTAACTGAAGTTACTAAAACTCTTTAATGTACCCTGATATGTTAAAAGCTTTTCTTTTCTCCTTTATATAAATTTTATGCTCCTTTTTTAAGTCTTTTACTGATGTACATGTTTATGTAGGTAAATTGCAGAAGAAAATTGCTTAACATATAATTTTAATAAAGTGTACAAATATGTTAAACTTTCTTTTATAATACTACTACATTTCATTTCATCTATTACATATTTTTATTAATAAAACTGCCTAAACTATGTTTCGTTCGTATATTTTTTAAAAATTTCATTTTTTTAACTTGTTATGGTTACCTTGACATTGTATTTAAACTCAGTTTTAATATATAAAGAGGTGTTATGATGCTTAAAACTCAGAGTGACTATAAAAATGAAAATTGATAAAAGTTTGAAAAAAAAAAAGAAAGAAAGAAAGAGAAAAAAAATTTTAAAAATCTAATGAAGATGTATAATGTTTGGGTTATGAGCCAGTTGGCCAGAATTCAGATCACATATGCTGCTGATCAAACCACTGAGGATTTTTATGGAGAAATTGTGGATTCAAGTTTATATATTTCTAACTTTTTCTTCTCTCTTTATTCTTATTTTCAGTGATTTATACTTACTTATTTTGTAACTGTGCAAGTTTAAAAACTGATGTCAGTCTTAATATTTTATATGTTAGTAGTTGATGTTATAAAATTTTGTTTTGTTATTTTTGAAGCATGCTGTATTTTTAATATGTTTATCATTCACATGGGCACACGCACAAGCATATCAAATGTAAAATGTTGTATAACTATTTTGATATTTTTCTGAATATATATATATACATACTTTCAAGAATATTATCAAGAAATACATGTTTAAACTTATGTTTAGTTGAACTTAAAGAGGTTGTAGCTATTTTTATTCCTACAGATGTTCTTGGTTGTGTTACATTGTAATGCTTCTTAATGTTTTTACTTTTTACATTGAGCTGCTAAAAGATATACAGGATTCTTTTGTTTCAATTTTTTTATATTGTTATGTTTGAAAAGTATACCATATTTGTAAAATTATTTTTTACATTGTTTCAAAAGTACTATATTTGAATAATTGTGTGATTAAAAAAGATTAAACCTCAATAAAGCTTGTTTTATGACTTACCTCATATTTAATTGTTACACTACTAGCACCAAATCATAATTATTTTCAACAAAGTACAAAGAGTATGTTATGACAAAAATTTGTTAAAATTCTGTTGACCATTCATACATAAACTGCTTCATCAAAGTAATGTCATAATTTAATATATCTAGTTTGTTTATTTTTACTCTTGATCCTTCTGTGTATGAAAATTTTATTTATTTATTTTTAAAAAATAAAATGAAGGTAAAATAAAGTGTCATCTAAAACTATCATGAAGTGTAGAATGCTATAGTATTAAATAAATTTAAATAATAAAAAATAACTGAATTTGTAGAAATGATGCTTTCTACAAAATTTAATACTCTTTAATATTTTTAATGTGCAGATGCTCTTGCCAGCACTTCAAATTTAATATCTTTCGTTGTAATAAATGCAGTCACTAATAGAAAATGTGTAATTATATAATTATATTGGCTTCATTGAATTCAGTAGCTATGTCATGAAGCTGGGTAACTAGCACAAACCTTAATCCATGCATTCATTATATTCTTCCGTGAGGCATATTTTGTGTTCTTTTTATCAAAGCATTAAATCATTCATAAGTATGTAATTATATTTTTTAGAATTATTTAATGTAGTTTCCTATTTGTTAAACACCACATGATTAGCAAAATACTGTCCCTATAGCTTGGCATGGAAAATTTGCAAGGCCAACTGCAGGTGTGCTTGGTCCTGGTAAACCTCTGTAGAATTTTCCATTTATAAACATACATTCTTTACTTTAAGTAACTGCATGCTTAGGTCAACTGAAGGTGTGCTTGGTCATGGTAAACTTCTGTAGTAATTTCCTGTTTTTAAACACACCACTTTACTTTAAATAACTGTAAAACTCATTGAAAATGGATTACATTTTATGTAATGTGCAAGATAGCAAATGAAAGGAACACAATAAAAATTTGGACAAAATAGAAGCCAAAAAAAATATATAAATAAAATGTAAATTAATATCTAAGAATAAGCAATTGTTTGTATGCTTAGATCATATACTAAATCTATAAAAATGAGAAAGTGCCACAATTTTCTAAAGAACCAAAATTCATCTTTTCCCATGAAACTAAGTAACTTGCCATTTAAGGTTTTAAGAAATACATTAACACCATCTTCATTTATGATAGGGCAGCATGTATGAGATATACTTTGTCAGTTATTACATTAGAACTTTATTGGGGTATCAAGGAGTTCGATCAAAAAAACAATGCAAAATCTTAGAGTGTTTTGTAATGGAAAGTTACTTAAGTTTCATGGGAAAACAATTTTTTTTCTTCTGATAATTGTGGTACTTTATCATATTTTTATAGATTTAGTATAAGATCTAAGCATACAAACAATTGTTTATTCTTAGAAATTAGTTTACATTTTATTTATATTTTTCTATCAAAAGAAATTGCTGTATTTTTAGCTCTTTCGGACTTAGAGTCAAAAGTCACCCTTCAAAATCAAATTGAGAGGGAGTTGTATTATCTTTTTTATGCATCTTTATTATTATATTTACTTATCTGTAGTTAATTATGCTGTTCAAAACAGATGCATGATATCACAGAGATCTTAATATTTTTTTTTCATTTGTCTCGGGGCCCGGACTGGCTAGGTCGGCTAGTCGGCGATCGCCGAGGGCCCCCGACCCAAGGGGTCCCGAAGGGACCTATAAAAAGTGGTTTATATTTTTTATTACGTACTTTTTTAACTACACTATTTTATAATTAGTTGCACTAGAGTCATTTTCCTTTTTCCCAGGAAGTTTACGCGTGTCCATTCAATTTGAAGCTGTTGTTCAAACGTGAGTAAATGTTACTCCTTAGCACAGCAGTAAGGCAGAACAGTCAGTCTGCATGAGTATTGTGTGGAGACGTGTCGCTGGTGAAGGGAAGCGACTGATGCATCGCTGTTTTCACAAAGTCCAAACGAACTGTTTGCAGAATTGTAACAACTGTTTGGAAAAAAAACTGGTTGACGTAAAGAAGAAACTGGAAGTCCAGACTCGGTATTCTAATCTAGTCTGTTTTCTGTTCTGTTCTAACAGAAACACAAAAAAATAAGTTAATTTTATTGTGTAGTTTTTCTTTTTAATCTCGGAACGGAAAAATGAGAAATTTAAAAAATTACATTTATAACCAATCAATATTTTTTTTACGTTTTAATTCAGAAATAAAAATAGTTTTATATATTTTGTATTAAAGCGGAAAACGTTTTTTGTTGAAGTGTTTTACCTGGATTCCCGATACATTTTACAAATATTTAACAGTTTCCATAATTTTAAAAATATGTTAAATTACTTCAGTTCTTATTTGGATCTAAAATCAGTTTTAATTGAAATAAATGGACAATTTTATTGTTTGAGAGAAGAGTAAGTTGTCGGTCCCTTTGTCGTGAATAGTTGTTTCCGTTCAGGAACGAGACATTCTTGAGTCCGGATCGAGAAGGGGAGAAAAAGTTAAAACATTACATTTGTTCTTTTATGTTAAGTTACGTTGTGACCTTAGAGCAGTTGAGATTAGAGAACAGGCAGTCTGATCCCCAGATCAAACAGTTCCAAGTGTTTGGGCCGGTTTCGATAAGCAGTTTGCTCGTTGTTTAGTGAAAAACAGTTGTTTCAAACAGTTTGGAGGTTTTCATCACCTCTCAGTCAGTGTATTTTGTTGTTAGTGCACTAGACAGTTCTGTCAACATGAAACGTGTGTATCAAAGTGGCGCTACGAAAAGAAGAGAAAATCTTTAGACGTTGAAAAAAAGTTCCAAAAGTTTAAAAAAATTGGTTAACTAGTTCCACTTCTCAGTCGCAAAGTCAGCCTTTGACTCACGATGATACATCAAATACAGGTAAGAAAGTTGGAATTAGTTTATTAGCTCATAAGTACAGTAGAGTACCCCTAATCCGGACCCCGTATGTCCGGACGGGATTTAAAAAAATACTAGCTAAAATTTGGTAAATTAAAAATTTAATTTTGCGAGTGGTTAATACGACTGACTCTTCGATCCAACATGGCAGCTCATATCCGGACAGTTGATTCAGTTGGGACCGTTCTAAACAAGTTGGTTATTGACTCATAACTTCCTAAATAAACATCCTAGCTCTTTTATTATTGGAATATATTTTTAGCGCATCAAATCTGATCTAATCAGAACTAATTCAAACTCTGACACAAAAAATGATGATGACGAAACCCACCAAAAGACACCTGATGCGGTTACACACCAGCTTGGATATTTCATCTGCCCTATCGGAATTAAAAAAGCTTTTATGGAGAATCACCCGAATCAAGTTAGTGAAGGAAAAGAACCTAAACTGCCAATCGACTCTTCAAAACTTTATTGCCGACTTTAGCCGAATGGTGAAAAAATTCATAGAAAATGGTTGTCATATTCGATTCGGCTTAACAAAGTGTACTGCTCCTGCTGCCTTTGGAGGTAAAGATAATAGACATTTCTCATTTAATACCGGGCATGACGTTTCTTCTAAGCATATTCTGTAAGTCAGAAGTAAACCATCATAAGTGAATTTTTTTCAGTGAATTTCCCCATTTGGGATAGTTTACCTCTCATCATGACTTACATATGCGATAGTTTATAAGTCTATATTTCCCCCACCATTTTGTTTTGCATATAGAACAGTTTTCCTCAAAGAAGCTCCATCCAAAACGAGTCACTTACCATAAAATATCGAAAATGAAGAAAATTCACTTATGATGGTTTGCCTCTGACGTACAGATTTATAAAACCGTTGAGATTCATGAAGATTCTCGTTATCAGGAACTCCACGCTAAGGCAGCTTTTCAAATCCAAAAAGGTGATGATATTTCAACTCTTCTGACTGGTAACCAGAACAAACAGCGAGAAAGAGAAATTCACACCAGAAGATTGGTTGTTCAACGTTAAATTGATATAGATTTTTATTGGTAGGCAAGACATTGCATACAGAGGCTATAAAGCAGAAGGGGCTTATACACTGGACTCTATAGAAAATCATGGTAATTTTCTTGAACTGGTCATGTTGGTTGCAAATTATGATGTGATTTTACAAAATAATATCAGAAAGTGTATTGAAGACAGCAAAAAGCACAGAATGGAAATAATTAACAAAAGAAAAACTACAGGAAAGTTAACTAAAGGACCGATTGGACGAGGCTCTCTGTTGACATTTTTGTCAAAAATTTTTATCAACAAGCTAACCAAAGTAATTTGTTCGATGGGCCGTAATATTATTTTGAAAGACCTTCACACTAGCATAATATACAGCGTGATGGTAGATAGTACCCAAGATGTAGCTATTACGGACCAATTGGAAATTTGCGTCCGTTATGTCGGTCAAGGAAAGATATATGAAAGACTTAAAAGTAACAATAGTTGATGATTCAAGTAGACTTGCTTTGTACGAACTTATACAATAAAAATTAGCCAAGTGTGGAATTGCAGTATCAAATATTATTGCGTGTTCATTTGAGGGAGCTAACAATATAAAAAAGGCTGTTAGATCAGTTCAAATAGGAAAACGAAGATCTTATTTACACTCATGTCCATAAATTAAGGATAATGCCAGCTCCGGCAAATAAAGGTTCAGAAACAAAACAAACGTGACTTATTCATAAAGCCCATTTATTAAAGAAAAGATAAAGAACAAAAAAGATTATGTATGTATGATACCATTCATAAAAACTACGATTTTTGTTTCCTGGAGCAATTGTAAAAAATAATCTCCTTTACAAAAACGTAATATTACGTGGTTGGTATGATGGTTAATACATTGTATGTCTCTCATGCGATGAAATACAGTCCGTACAACGCTTAGGCATGCTGAATATCAAATTATCGAGCTGATCTTGGGGAAGATTACTCCACTCAGCAAGCAATGCTCTTCCAAGTTCCGGTACACATGTAGGAGGGGGTTGACGGGCTGCAACTCGTCGGCCAAGCATGTCCCACACATGCTGTATCGGATTCAAGTCAGGTGAGAATGCTGGCCATTCCATACGGGGGATATCCTCAAATTGAAGGCATTCGTTTACGATGTTTGCTCGGTGAGGACGGGCGTTGTCATCCATAAACACAAATTCTGCGCCCATGGCACCCCTAAACAAACGTACATGTTGTTCCAGAATAATGTCCCGATAAATGTGGTCGTTCATGGTTCCGATTCGAACATGCAGATCTGTTCTGGAGCCCAGTATATTTCCACCCCAAACGAGCAATCCTGCACCACCGTAACGGTGTCGTTCAATGATGTTGTCTTGGTGGTAACGGGTACTTGGCGTTCTCCATATGAAAGTCTGACGTGAAAGTCTAAACCTGGACTCGTCGGAAAACATCACAAGCCCACTGTGAGGATGTCCACATTGCATGTTCTCTACTCCAGACTAATCACTGCCGACAGTGAGTTGCCGTGAGCGGAACACATCAGACAGGCCTGCGAACATATAGACCAATATTTCCCAAACGTCTGTACACGGTTTGCCTTGAAACTGTGGTACCCGTGGCTGCAGATAGCTGACGAGACAGGTCGGATGCTGTGCTCCGTCTGCCTCTTTTGGCAGTTACTGCCAAATACCGGTTTTCATTCGGCGTTGTAACTCGGGGGCGACCTGTACTGTAACGTCTACTGATATTTCCATGATCTTGGAATCGTTGTCAAAGCCTAGAGATGACACTTTGGGCAATTCCAAGTTCCTCGGATACTTCCATCTGAGTACGCCCACATTCCAGGCGGCCGATAATTCTACCACGTAAAAAATCATCCACATGCGTCCTCTGTGTCATAACTATTCGGTTATGGCACTTAGCGGCTTACAGAACGCTTATGAACAATTTTACTTCTTTGCCACCAATCCTTATATACCCCTCTCTTACACTCTCGTCATTGTGACGTACTGTAATTTGCATATTATTCTTGAAGATGTGTGTGATAATTCTACAGGCGAAATTTTTACTTTAGAGTTCGATTTCCGTGTGATTCTGAATTATCCTTAATTTATGGACATGATTGTACATTCACTGTATGGGACACGTACTTAACTTAGTAGTGGCTCAACAACAAAGTTGCTCCAAGCAGAAAACTTATTTGGATGGGTGGAAGAATCTGCTGTTTTTATAAGATCATCTTACAAAAGAATGGCCGTGTGGGAGAGAGAAACAAAAAGAAAACACATTGATCATAAAAAAACTGCACACGTTGTAAAAAATAAGAGCCACAAGGTGATGGAGTCGATAATTGACGAAGAGTTGTTAAGGAGTGAAGAAACTGTAAAGAGAAGCTATTCAATTTTATTACCGTTTTTAAAAAAAGATCAATTAGAAGTTTTGACAGCAAATCAAAGTTCATGTCAAGCAATTTCATCAGTCAATGGTCCAAATTTAAGAACCTATTTATGTCTATTGTTTTGCTAGATTTATTTCTGGATATATCTCCTCTTTCAAAATATTTGCAAAATAAAATCATTGACTATTCTACCACCTGGAACTTGGTACAGACGCTGCTTCAAGAAGTAAGCGATAAAAGGAGTGATAAACACTTTGAGGTTCTGTATTCAAAAACAAAATATTATGTTATACGTAGTACAGTTAATAGCAGTTTAGAAGATTACATGCTTGAATTTCAAAGATTACAAGATTGATGTAGAAGTGGAAGTAGATTTCAAGGAAAAAAGAACCTCAAAAGAAAAGGTAATGCTTGGTGAAAAATCAAAAGACGAAGCTCCTGGAATCTCAACTGTTCAAAACTATAAATTGGTCTTTTTCAATATTTTAGATTGTGC
The DNA here is from genome assembly GCA_907164885.2 of Dolomedes plantarius. Classification (NCBI taxonomy): domain Eukaryota; kingdom Metazoa; phylum Arthropoda; class Arachnida; order Araneae; family Dolomedidae; genus Dolomedes; species Dolomedes plantarius. The sequence continues at coordinate 95,851,506 of OU015495.1, forward strand.
TAAGACAACGCCTCCTTCAAGAGAAGGCCTGAGCACGCTCGGTGTGACGTCATGAGATTAGGCTGAGTTTCAACGCCGATCGGAGCAACTGATGGTGCTTTAGTTTCAACAACAATCAAAAATTGTTGTTGATTTATCATTTAGGGTTATTTATAGCAAATTAATGTTTTTTTTATAAACATATATTTGTTCTCAGTCACAGAACTTACACTGCTGTTTATCTACTCTATCAATTATTTGAGAATTTATTCATACAAATTTTAAAAAAATGTTTCCTCCAAGATATACGAGACTTTTTTTCTTTTTTGAGCAACTTAAAATACATTAATGACATTTGATAGTCACATTCACGAAATTAAAAACAAAACAAAACATTTTTCTTTCCTTTTTAAAAGAAATCTGCTTAAAATATCATAAATGTGTAAAACATACACACAAATATGTTTTAAATTCTCTAATACAGAGGCTGTTCACACTTTTTTTAGACGATGTATATTGTATTCACAAAACTAAATTACATAAAATTCTTGTGTTTTAAATGTTCTATTTGACATCCCTTATTCTGAACTATCTTTCGACACCGCAATTTCCAGGATAATAATGCCTTTTGAAGTGTCAGATGCAGGGCCCGACTTAGCCTAATTGGGGCCCGGGGCAAAAACTTCTTTGGGCCCCCCCTCTGCTTCACTACTTCAGTAATGAAGAACTTAATACTTAATACTAAACTTTCTATTCAATTTGGGGGCCCGGGGCAACTGCCCCGCATGCCCCTGCCTTAGTCAGGCTCTGGTCAGATGAGGTATTCTATCCCATTCCTCCTGAACAGCTTTCCAGATTCCTGTAAGGGTTTTGGGACGACGTTTGGATAATGCAGATTTTAAAAGTCCGAAAGCACAAAAATCCATAGGTGATACATCGGGAGATTTAGTAGGGATATCAGTGAAGGGTATGGCCTTGATACCAGTCTTTTGTTCCATTTCTTTTAGGAAATTTACAGTGGATTTTGATGTGTGACTGCTAGCTTTGTCCTGATGGAGTCTCACAGATTGATAGCACTGTGGGTAATGCGATGGTATTTCATTCAGAAAAATTGGCGATAAAATATGTTCCTGATAGTATTTGAAGTTAATCTTGACATTTTTTTCCATTCTCTTTATTTTTAACTTGCCATTATAAGAAAAACCAGCAACAATCATGAATCCCTTGGAAAAACTTTCTTTCGATTCTTTGAACCATGTACTTAAATTTTTTTCTCCCCTTTTATGATAATAAATGGCTCTTTTTTTATTGCAATCATTTAAATACACCCATGATTCATCTATTGTGACAATTGCTTTCCATTTTTCTTTGGATAAGTGTTTCTCATATAGAATTCTGCAGCGTGTCCTGCGTTCAGCGATATGATTTGGAAGACGATGCACATTGCGTTTTTTCGCTTTCTTAAGATTTAAATCAACGTTTATCATTTTGTTTACAGTGGACACCGAGCATTTTAATGATTTTGCAACTGTCCTTTGACTAGGGGGATTTTCTTTTAACATTAAACAACGTACCTTTGCAATAATCGAAGATGTCCGTTTCTTCCTTGGATACTTATTTGGAATTTTTGTCCCACTTGAGGCTCCAATTTGACGTTTTTTTCCTTTCTTGTTGACGATATTACCTATCAGCTTACATACCGCTTTAGATATCACAAAACCATGACTCTCACATCGTTTTTGGATAACGGAGTATGCATATTTCTCTTCGGAAAGAGCATAAATGTAGCCTTCGAACCACTGCTTTGTTAAAAACGCCATCAGTGGCGTAGCGAGGGGTGGGCAAGAGGGTCTATCATGCCCCGGGCGCCACTCGAACAGGGACGCCAAATGGTACTTTTCACTAATTCTATATATTATATTACTATATGTTTTTCGCAAAGGGGGACGCCAAAAAGGTATCGTTCCCAGGGCGCCAGTTATGCTCGCTACGTCACTGAACGCCATTTTGAATAAAAACAAAACTTTCAAGCCGCAGACGATAATTTTGACTTTTAAAAACATAGTACAATTGCAATTATTTCTTTTCCAGCAAACGATTTTTTATTACCGCTTACTAAAATCGTCTAAAAAATGTGCGAACAGCCTCTGTACAATAGGAAATTCAAGCATGAATTAAAATACCCAGAATTTAAAAAATTTCACCTACCTATTTGCATTCACATAATCTCAAGAAATTAACATATTTCCTCTAAAATATGGAGGATTTTTTAGTGCATTAAATTTCAAATGAAAGGTCATAAATGATTTTTTTAAAACCAGCACATTCACACATTTAAACAAGTTTGTAATTTCCAAAAGGAAAGGAAAGTGAAGCACCCCAGAATTTTTTATTATTTATACTTTATTTATTATTTAAAAATGCATTAATAAAATTTTAAGAAATTTCCACATTTACCCCAGGAAATATACTTAAAATGAGTGTGGTGTATTCACATTACACCGAGGTTCTTTCTCTGGCATAGGGACAGTGAGGTAGATAAAACTAGTCGTCTAAACGACACAAACATTTATTGACAATTTAACAAAATATTACAACGAGTACTCTGAGCACGAGGTAGGCAAGCCTATTGCATCTTACCAGACCCCCACTCCTCCTACTGATTTCTCCCGACGATCCCTTTAAACCCTAGGGTTCAACGCCCCCACAGCCAATCCCTCTGATTGGTGAAAGGGGGGGGGGATCACGGGGTACGGCACTCTTACAAACATCACACTACACCCCCCACACAAGGTAAGTGTTGGGGGTTCAAACACAACAAACACTAATCTGACAATTAGTAATGTTTGACCTAATTTCTAACATTCAAATTAATAAAATACCACTTAAACACTTATATAACACCTTAAAAGAAAATTAATTATAAGTATGAAAAATACTGATTCAGCACTTGCTCACAAATTTTTCTAGTAAACAAAAATAACATACTACTACGGGAATTCGACAGACGTACAGAAGACATCACACACAATTTCTTTACAGGGATCCTGTAAAACACTAAGAAATTAGAAGGTTAGTATTATAAAAGAATTTTTCAATGACACGTAGAAATGTTTTGGGAACACAATAGTTAGTTATAGTGCACTTCACTAAAGTTTGTGAGTCACTTAGTTCCAGAGTCCTTTAACTATTGATATCAAAATAAACGGGATAAGGCATCCGCGTTAGGCATCTTTGCCCCTGGACAATGTTTCATAGTTATATTATACTTTTGTAGTGCAAAAACCCAGCGCTGCAGCCTGGAGGATTGTGGAGCACACCTTGTTAAAAAAGCTAAGGGATTATGATCTGTATAAAATTCGATCTCTGCTCCAAATATCCACGTTTCAAATTTCTTGAGACTCCAAACGATCGCAAATGCTTCACGTTCGATCGTTGACCAATTTTGTTGGGCTTGGGTTAATTTTTGGCTTGCATAAGAAATGGGATAAATTCTTTCTTCAAACCTCTGCGCTAAACAAGCCGCTATCCCAACCTGCGAGGCATCTGAGTAGATGATGAACGGTCTTCCAAGAATAGGCGTGAAGAGCGAAGGAGCATTCATCAATGCAGTCTTCAGTTTATGAAAAGAAGACTCGTGTGCATCTGACCAAGGTATAATGTCAAGAACCTTCTTCTTCGTTAATTCCGTAAGTGGGAAGGCTAACTCTGCATAGTTAGGAATGTACTCACGGTAGTAATTACATAGTCCCAGCACACTACGGAGTTCTTTCTTTGTCTTGGGTCTAGGCAATTGTTCTATGGCTTTAACTTTATCCGGATCTGTTCTGTGTTTGCCTGACCCAATTATATGACCTAAGTATTTGATTTCGGGTCTAGCGAAGGCACAGTTTTTTACATTCACCGTAAAATTTAACTCTCTAAGTTTAGCAAGCACAGAATCTAAATGCATCAAGTGAGTTTTCCAGTCCTTAGAGAAAATCGCAATGTCATCGATATATGCTCTAGCAAAGTCTCGGTATGAGGAAAGAGCTATATTCATAACTCTCTGAAAAGTCGCAGATGCGTTCTTCAATCCGAAACTCATGACTTTAAATCTGTATTGCTGTCTATGGGTCTTGAATGCTGTCAATTTTTTACTTTCTGGGTCCATCGGAATGGCCCAATATCCCTTTAATAAATCTAACGTCGTTATCAAGTTGGCTTTACCAATAGAATTAATTAACTCGGCTGTCTCTTCCATGGGAAAATCATCTGTTATCGTTGTTATATTCAAGGCCCTAAAATCGACACATAACCGCATTCCTCCATCCGTTTTGTTAACACACACAACTGGGTATGCTATCTCATCATCGCTTTCTTCAATCAAATCTAAGTCTAAGAGCTCTTTAACTTGCTCATCTACCTTCGGCTTTAGTGATTCTGAAATTCTATATACAAAAGGTTTCTTCCTTTCTTCGTTCGGTTTCAAACGAATTTTATGTGCTCCCACTTTCGCAATTTTCACATTTCCCGTAAACAACATATGATGTTTACTCAGTAAAGTCAACAATTCTCCAACCTGGCTTTTATTTAAATGTTCGCATTCAAACTGTTTTAAAATATCTTCAATATTTACATCAGACGAATTAGGTGTTGGATGGATTTCTCCAAATTCTTCCTCATTTTCAAATACTACACCTACAGCTTGAACTCTGGGATGGTACTGCCTTATTTTGTTCACATGCACATGCCTTACTTTCCCATCCGCAAGTTTTACTTACTACACCTACAGATTGAACTCTGGGATGGTACTGCCTTATTTTGTTCACATGCACATGCCTTACTTTCCCATCCGCAAGTTTTACTTTATAAGAATGTAGATTACACCTTTCAATAGTCTCGCCTGGTCCTGTCCACCTAGCGTATAATTTGTTTGCAGAGTCAGGAATTAAAAGATACACCTGCTCCCCAATACTAAATTCTTGCATCCGTGCACGCCGATTAAAATAATTTGTGTAAGCTTTCTGTTTGTCAGCTGCAGAAAAGGAAGCATGCTCAGCTGCTTTTTCTAAGTTAATTTTTAGGTCTTGCAAATATTCTGCAACAGTTTTATTTAGTCCTAAAGGAATGGGTATCTCCCCTGCCCAACTCGATTTTAATACTGCTAACGGACCACGGGCTTCTCTTCCATACATCAATTTAAATGGAGAAACCCCTGTCGTGCAGTTGGGTACTTCTCTGTAGGCAAATAACAAAAAGGGTATATGCTTATCCCAATTCGATGGGTTGCTTCTAATTATGTGATGCATCATGTTTTTGATAACTTGGTTATACCGCTCATCCAGTCCATTACTAGCTGCGTATCCAGGCGTGGAAAATCTAGGATGCGAGCCCAAACGTTTAAGAAATTCCTGGGTCAACTGAGATATAAAGTTGGTGCCCTGATCACTGGCCCTCTCCGGTTTTCTTAACTGACACTTCTCACAAGTTTTTATGAAATCTGCAATGTCTTGAGTCATGTTTGGCCAAAAGAAGCTTAATCTGATTCTTTCTCTCGTCTTCTTTAAGCCCATATGGTTTCCGAATATAGATTCGTGTGCTAATTTTAATACTTGCAAACGTCTCCCCTTTGGCAACACTAACTGCGAAACAGCTTCTCCTACGACCTTATCTTTGTGATAAATCAAATCGTTAACCATAAAAAAATTTCCTTTTCCACATTTTACATCTTTTCTTACTTTCTGGAGAGTTTCACATTTAATTTGTTCTAATTTCAATTTCGCAGCTTCCGAAAGTTGAGTCTCCATATCACCTTTTTGAGTCCCCGCTTCATATTCTTCTTTATTTGTGTCTGTTTTCTTGGTCTCACTTTCCACCACATAAATATTCAGCTTATCTTCAGCATTCGAACTTTCCCCGACGGGGTTAATAGCAGGCGCTGTTTCTCCCTGCTCTTTTTGGGACCCATTCTCCGTTTGACATTCAACCCTCTTCCACCCATAAATTTCATCGGCCTCAGTATCCCTCTCCGTAATCGTGTTTTCGGTTCTCAGAAGCTCATATACATATGGGGGTAGCAGGCATTCAGCAGCCAGTTTCTCCGTGGAGGCCGCTACTATTGATATTGGATACGTCATCTGGCTGCAGGTTTCATCAGCCAGTGCAATCTGTATAGAATGTAACTTAGCCTCTACTCTTTCGTTAAACGCGGACATCAAAACAATTTTACCCTGTGATGCTTCGTTACTAAGCGGAATATGTTTATCTTTCAACACGGTGATCTGTGTAGCACTGTCTAATACAGCGGGAATCTTTTTACCACCGATTAAAATGCTTACATATTTCAAAGCTTGAATATCTGGTTTAGGAGTGAAATATGGGGATACGATTTCCGCTATTATAGCGCTTTCTTCGGTTGATTTGCTATTCGGTTTTTTATTTTGCTGGCTCGAAAACTCTTGAGGTTGTTCCGAACAGCTTTTCGCCAAATGTTCGGTGGATGAGCACACAAAACAATGTTTAATTGGTTTCGTTCTATAATTGTAACTCCGGTCTTCATAATTTCGTAATGGTGGGGGAATATATTTGTCACTTCTTTCCTTATTCATCCCCTTTTGGTAGTTAGTTTCATATTTCGTAAACGATTTCCCTTTAGACATAAAATACAAGTCGCATTCTTTGGCTAACTGTAAAGGCAAAAAAATGATTCCCCTTGTCTTATGCTTATGTGAGCGGCTGTCTCTGGATCTAACGTTTCTATTAGTTTATCTGCTATAATCAGTTCCTTAAGGGATTCAAAAGTCTTTACTGCAATAAGTCTTTACTTCTTAATTTGCAATAGTATTCTAATGAAGTCGTTAATCTTGAAATGAATTGAATGTGGGTTTCATTTGAATTTCTTTTTGCTTTACGGAAATTTTCTAAACACTTTTGAGGCGTTGGCTCATACTCTCGAAGAACAATTAATTTAAGATTTGCGTAATCATTCAATTCTTCCTGTTTAACATAAACTAATAAATTAGAGGCTTTTTCTCCTAGTAAGTTTAATAAAATTTCTGCCTTCAACTCCTCTGGTACCTTTTTGGTTAGGAATGCGCGTTCTAACGAATAAAAAAATACACCCCAATTTTCAGGTCTCGTTGGTAGAGCTAATGTTAAAGTACGAATACTTTTGATTAAACTTTCTACACTAGTCCCACCTTCAAAAGTTACTCTGGTTTCTGTCTCATCTGCATTTCTTCCCTCAGCCCGAATTCTAGAGAGCTCTAATTCGTGTTTTCTTTCATTTTCTAATTTTTCTTTTTCATGTTTTCTCTCATTTTCTAATTTTTCTTGTTCATATTTTCTCTCATTTTCTAATTTTTCTTTTTCCTCCCTAATTTGTCTCTGTTCTAAAATATCCTCTGCCCGTCCTCTTACAAACTCGGGATCTTTCTTGTATTCCTCGGATTCAATAATACTATTTTTAAGATCTGAAATTCTCGCATCGGGGATCACTTCTGCCCCAATTTCTTTGCAAAGAAGTTAAAAGTCCTCTTTCTTAAATCCTTTAAACATTTTCTTAACTTAACTTCAAATGTTCATTAACTTATAACAATTTGAATCTTCTTACCTGTCTTTTCCTAGTCACAGGTATTCCCTTTAATTCAGGTATTGCACCTACACACACTCCTACGATAAACACTACCTCATCCCTTGAACATGCCAATCCTGTCGACTGCACCAGTGTGGTGTATTCACACTACACCGAGGTTCTTTCTCTGGCATAGGGACAGTGAGGTAGATAAAACTAGTCGTCTAAACGGCACAAACATTTATTGACAATTTAACAAAATATTACAACGAGTACTCTGAGCACGAGGTAGGCAAGCCTATTGCATCTTACCAGACCCCCACTCCTCCTACTGATTTCTCCCGACGATCCCTTCAAACCCTAGGGTTCAACGCCCCCACAGCCAATCCCTCTGATTGGTGAAAAGGGGGGGGGGGATCACGGGGTACGGCACTCTTACAAACATTACACTACAATGAGTTCATCTGACTTCAAGAAATAGAAAAATGTTCTCCAAAATTTGAAGGAATTATTTTTTAAAAAATGCTCAAATAAACTGTCATAAATGAGGAAAACAAAACACACATTTTAACAAGATTTTATTTCTCCAAAACAAAACAAAACTGAAGCATGATTCTTTACATTTGATATTAAAGCTATATATAAACAATGAAAAATTTATTATTTAATAAGAGAATAATCATGGTATTTACAGAAAATTAGGTTTTCAAATGTGGTAATTTTTAAGTGTTTGGAGTTTTCTTTTCAAACTTTTAGATTCTGCCCTTTCTTTGCGTTTCTCATCTAATATATTATTTTTTATTTTACAAAAATTTTTCAAAATTATATTTGTTGAAGTCCAAATGATTTGTTTAGTGACCTGATCGCTTCCATGGTTTTGTGGACAACCATTTAAATCTAAGCATATTTCTTTTGATGAAAGTATGTTTAAAGTGTTATTGACTGCAAATAGACGTTGATTATTTTTAAAAATTCACATCAAATTCTTTTAACAATTTTGATAAAATAATATAATTATGAATTATCATGTAAATGATTTTATGATGTGGATGATGTAATGATCCTCGATCTAGTTTCCTTATTAAAATATATTTTTCACTGAAATCTAAGGATTTGTTTATTGTCAATTTAGCTTCACAGAAAGAACAATTAATTTTATTTAAAACTGAAAACACACAATATCCAGAAATGTAAGTCAGAATTGGCAAAATATCTTGTACCTTTTCAAAATCAGTATCATTAACAGAAACAATTAAAGAGGTAAAAAAACTTTCTTTCAAATTATCATTTGATATATTTAAATCACTATAATCAATGGCCTGAAATTTTAATAATGGCATTAAATTTTGCATTCTGATTTTTGATTCATTTTCAAATAATTGGGCTATTGTAATGTTATAATTTGAACCAGAATATTGTCTATATTTACCAAACCTGTCTTCTAAGGGATCTGTTTGGAATTTGCCTGTAAACAAGTACTTAAAATTTAATTCCTCAACACAATACTGTGCTATATTTAACATTGCGTTTAATGTTTGGGTAATAGCTTCATGGGTTTCTTTACTTAGACGGCCAGTATCCATTTTAAATATTTTCCATGTATCTAACCACTCTATCATATTCTTGATAAATTGTATTTTAATGTCATCATTTGAAAAGGTTAATGGCTCCTGAAATTTGTTCCTCTTGTGAAATCCCTTAACAGGGCTTCTTACATTAAAAATGTCTCACCACTTTGCTATAATTTTAATGTAATTTGCTGTTCCCTCATAATTTTCCAAATTATGTTTTTTCCCAAGTATCATTAAACCTTCAGCAAGGTTTTCATTAAAAATTTGAATAGCTAGTTTGACATTTTGCCTTTCTAAGTTTGTGGGATATAAGCTTTTTATTGTTAAACTATATCCATACTTCACAAAATTGTGAGATTCTATTTCATACATTTTTTTAAGAGTTTTCATTGATGCTATGCATATGTTATTTTTATCTGCAGGAGTATTATTATCATCAAATCATTTGGGATAATACATATTTTTTTCAATTTTTTTTGATTCAGCCAATTATTCCTTATACATTTCAGCAAGTGAACAGAATTAATCATAAAAAATAATGGCCTATTAGCATGAACAGGATGAGGGTACACATAATTATGAGTATCGTTTTTAGAAAAATATGACATGGCCTTTTTGTTTATTGAATTGTTATCACTAATTACACAGAAAACATTAAAACCTATATTTTCTAGCCCACACACAATTTTTACTATATATGCGTAAAGTGTGTTTGCATCTAAAGTATTAACTGGTAGGATATGTACATCTTTATAGTTAGAGCAAGCACTTTGAATCATAAAAACATAAGCAAATTTTGCTGCAGCTTTACAGTCAAATGAAACTCCAATAACATTCCCACCCTTATAATCAAAAAAGGGCTTTAAATGAATTTCATCCATCAGTAAAATCACATGCTTTTCATAACCTTTTAAATATGCAGCTTTCTGTTTTATGTAATTTAAAAAATTATCATCAGTTTGTTCAGTCATTGGACTTAAATTATATTTTAAAATTAAACGTTTTATTGTGCTAGGGTGTGGGATTATAACATTATAACTACTACGCAAAAAATGATATGAATGGGGAGATATGGAATATAAAAGTGTGTAAAAAATTACTTTCAGAATTGTAAGCTCTTTGGTTGATATTTACATTCATTAACTCAATTTGTTCAATTAAAAATGTTAACATATGTTTTTTCTCATCAAAATCTTTTTTTATATCTGTCAGTATGTCAATAACAATATCTAACCTTAATTCCTTATTACCAACATTAGAAGAATTATCTGATTTTTTCAACAGATCTAATATATCAAATATTACTTTTAAATCAGAAACAATACAAGGAAAGTTATACTGACCTATTTTGTTCAACTTTGTATTTTTATAAAACACTGATACAGATAAATCCTTATCAACACAAACATAATAAGTTATTTGCGGATCTGGCAACTCAATATGTGCAAAAATAATATTGTTCTTCATATCCACAAATGTCCAGTAGTTGTGCAGTTCATTTTCTGATACACGAATTGAAAGTTCAGCTAAAGAATTGAAATTAAATTTCGATTTTTCAACTTCAGCAAATTCCAAGCTCTCTTTAATAGCTTTAGACAACACCTCTTCTTCTTTCCTAACAAGTGGAGATACAGTACTTTAGTATATTACAAATAAAAGTTTTTTTTTATATGCATTATAAAACAATTATCTGCAAAGAAATTCAGTACATTTTAAGCTGTTTTTCTCAAGACTACATTTAGAAAAGAAAAAAAAAACATTTAATATAAATGTATTTCAATATATAATTGAAATTGTAAATTCTAAAAAAAGAATTGTAATATATATTTTGTATATTTACCTTAAATGTTTTTCATCTCTACTTTCATGGTATGTTATTTGATTTGTCAAATAAGATGAACATCCAGGAAATATGCATGGAATTGCTCCTTCTCGCAATCTTGGTTTGTCTAGCTTAACATAGACTTTTTCACCAGTTGTTGAATCCCAAAAATCTGTGACTCTTTGAATATCAGTTTCAGTAAAATGCAATTCACAGACCTGAAAATAAAACAAAGCTACATCGTGAAATTTGCTGGAAATATATAAAATATTTATGGACCAGCTACATTTTAAAGAATAATTTTTAATAACATATCACAATTGTAAATTCACAATAATAGAAAGCATAAGCTGATTTATAATTTTTCTAGAAGGAAAAAAATATTTTAATTAAAAATTTATTTATTCCTAGAGAACTTACTACTCTTAATGAGATCTTTAATTAAAATTCTTCATTATTATATGGTTATTATTATATTTACACATTATTATATTTACAACATTATTATATTTACAGTACATTTATTATTCTTTATTTACAGTTCATTATTATATTTACAGAAATTACTCAAATATAAGTTATATTATAAATAATCTGATTGTTAAATCCTGATTTAATCTTACTTAAACTTAAGCTACAAAATATTTAATAACAATAATAGAGATTACTTACCCGAGAATTCTTGTTCACAATCAGGTTCTTTCGAGGAATACATATAATCCACTTTTTTAGTAACATTTCATTTGATGGAAAAGAGAAAATGGAAACTTTTTTATCTTCAGAGACATAATTTCCTTTGCAGAAAGGTACAATACATTTGTACGGCATTGTCAGAAATATTAATGCAGTAATTAAAAATTTAATTCGCAAAATTCAAAGCACGAACAAAGAAACATTCAAATCTGGAGCGAAGAAAGAATACTGAATTCCGCCAACACGCACATTCGTGCCCGTTATACGCATATCTCACTTTTGTGTTTGGCGATGGAATGACTTGGAAAAGCACATATCGATGCGCGATAAGTTGCAGTTTCTGGTCCTATTTATTAACAAAGCAGCATCAGCCTAGTCTCACTACGTCATCACATTTTCTGGAAAACCGTGCTCAGGCCTTCTCTCTTGAGGGGGTGTTGGCTAAGACGAGTATCAAAGAGAGATTCAATCCAAATAAAGAAATTTTGAGAGGTTGTTCGTTGTTACAGCCAAAGAAATTTCATGAAATTGAAAAGCTTGATAGTTTTCTTACAGATGTCCTTTGCTGCATTTCTAAACTTTGTAAAACTGAAAGAAGTCAATTGTTAGTTCAGCTGAAACAGTTTTCAGATCAATACAAAAGTTTTATGACAACTGCAAAAATTGAGAACGAAAATGGAAGAGAAAAAACAAAACAAGACAAGCTAAATGAAGCTGAAAAAATCTGTGAAGAGGACAATTTAGAATCCGAATCTGTATAAGATCTGAAGAAGATCCGAATCTGTAAAAGATCTTTATGGATACTGTTGTGACAAGAAAAAATGAATGCAGAAAATGCATGTATTCAGCGTTTGTCGTGTGCCTTTTCTGTTGTTTTCCAACTCTCACAATCTGGACCATTTACCTAGCTGTATATAGCTTACAAAATTGTTCAAACTATACCTTGTACACAAGTCACCTGTGAAAAGGTTTTTTCTAAACTTAAAATCGTTAAAAATCAAATTAGATCTACTTTAAGCCATGATCTTATGTCTATTCTCCTATTTATTAAAGTAGAAAGAGACTTATTTAATAATTTAGATAAAAATTTAATTATAGATGAAATGCCAGGATTAGTGAAGAACTGGCCAAAAAGCTGTTAGGTTAAGTTATTTCTTAATTTAAATTGTAAATAATTCATTTGTATCATCTATCCTTTTTTCTTTTGATTTTAAAAACGTAATCGTAGTAAAATACAACTTTTTTCTTTACATATGCATGTCTTACTCATTAGTATTTTCCATAATTATTTTTAATTTTTTTTATTGAGGTACAGCAGTAGGATTTAGATGATGGCTTTAGCACAGATTAGGTTGCCTAAATCTAAAAATGTTTCTCACTTTCATTTTCAAGTAATAAACCACTTGTAATTGAATACTATTTTTTCTCCAGTGTAATAAGATTAGATATAATAAAAATAATATAAAAATGTATCGCAAACTTAAGTAAACTATAATAGAACAGCTTAACTTTTGATAAAGATCCTGCCTTTACTCAAATACTTTCTAAGTGCCAAAATAGCAAAAAATGTGTTTTTCAGGCATGTGATTTTAAAAAATTGTCCGGGGGAGGACCCTCGGACGACCCCCCCCCCCCCCCCCCACTTGGTACATAGCCCCTCCTCAGTCTCTAGCCGAGGGCCCCCAAAGTAGCCAGTCCGGGCCTGATTTGTCTTAGAATATAATGGACAAGATAAGAAAAATATTGTAAGTAATGTGTCTGGAATTTTTTTTTAATTGTTTAAATGCCATTTTTCTTTCTAATAAAAAAGCAAATGCTATTAAAAATGAAATGGGTGTCAAAGTAAAGACATTTCCTTGTCTCTATTTAGTCAATCCAGTGAACTGAAATTCAATTCTAGCCTTAAGTTACATACACAGATGGATTTTTATTTGATACATTTGTGAACTGCTCATTTGCATCCTAAAAAGTTAAAAGACGTTATTAAACTATAAGCTGCATCACATTCTAACGTACGACAATCAAATTTTGATATTAATGAAATTAAAATGCCATAAACTAAAAGAATATTTTAAAATTGAAGTAGGAAAAAGAATTGGAATATGTCTGAAATTTTTTAAATTTCTTGCACATACTTTGTAACAAGAAAAAATATGTTTGTATTTTAACAGCCTGCACTTGATTTTATAGTTCATATTTTGATCTTATTGCTTCTTTGAGATAAGAAATTATTTTGGCCTTGTTTACATTTCAAAATTCCTTACAAATTTTCAGTCTGTTCATTTTCAAAAATGTTCAGATTGAACAACTGTGTCATTTAAAAAATATCTTTTACCTATTCAAATGAAAAATAATTCAATATATAATAGATAGTTGTTATAACCCAAGTTACTAAATCTTTTTAAGTGAAAGCTTATTTTAAAGTTTAATTTATATTAGTTTAAACATTTGCATTTTAAATGCATAAAGTACACTGCTGGCCACTGTAAATGCAACACCCTGAAGGAAACATGCAAATAACATGAAATTTACAACATGCATTAGCGGAGGTGAGATATGCAAATGATTAGAATTTCAGCGCAGACGCACGTCACGCGCGCCTGTGGCGCCACTTCAAAGCGCTATTTAAGGCTTGGAGATTTCGACGATTTCAATTCGGCAATTGTGTTTTTCTTGTGGTTTTTAAAAAAAAAACGATCAATTATACCTCGTCGAAAACAGCGATCATCTTTTGATCAAGTATCCGAGTTCGACAGAGGAATGATAGTGGCCTACCGAGATTGTGGATTATCTTTCAAGGAAATCGGTAGTCGTGTTGGACGAAACCAAACAACTGTAATGCGGATATGTGATCGTTGGATGCAGGAGGGTACGACGGACCGGCGTGTTCGATCGCATCCACCTCAGCGCACCACTTCACGTGATGACAGGCAAATTGTGCGCATGGCAGTGACGGATCGCTCAGTCACATCACGAACCATAGCACAGCACATGCAGTCTGTAACGCATCATCTAGTGTCTGCGCGTACCATTCGACGCCGTTTACAGCAAAGTGGTCTGTCCGCAAGACGTCCATTGCTTTGTCTACCCTTGACGCAGAACCACAGACGTCTCCGCCGCCAATGGTGCGATGACAGAAGGATGTGGACGGCAGAATGGAATGAAATTGTCTTTACTGACGAGTCACGCTTCTGTCTGCAACACCACGACGGTCGCATTCGAGTCTGGAGACACCGTGAAGAGAGGATGCTGAACAGCTGCGTTATGCACCGCCACACTGGTCCTGCACCGGGTATTATGGTATGGGGCGGTATTGGATATCACTCTCGCACACCTCTAGTACGTATTGCCGGTACTTTAAACAGCCAGCGCTACATCTCCGAGGTGTTGAAGCCAGTTGTCATTCCTTACCTTCAGGGCTTGCCCACAGCCATATTTCAACAGGATAATGCGCGACCACAAGTGGCACGCATTGTCCAACGGTTTTTCGTCAATCGCCAGATTGAATTGCTTCCCTGGCCGCCTCGCTCTCCGGATCTTTCGCCGATAGAAGACATGTGGTCCATGGTTGCTCTACGATTGACCCAGATTCCATCCCCAGCTGCCACAGCAGATCAACTTTGGCAACGTGTGGAAGCTGCTTGGTCTGCTGTACCCCAAGAACTCATCCAAAGTCTCTTTGAATCAATGCCGAGGCGTGTGGCTGCGGTGATCTCCAACAATGGCGGCTACTCTGGCTACTGATTTTGGCAGGAACCACACTTCACAGAAGTCTATAAATTTAATCATTTGATACTTGGTCAACATGTTATCTACAAAATAAATTGTGTTGTGATATCTCTTGTCTTTCTTGGTGTTGCAATTTGGGTGGCCAGCAGTGTATTTTACACTTTTTAATTTGATTGAAACTATCCATAATTATATAAATAATTTAAGCCATTATTAGATAGTTCTACTTTAAGTGCAAATTTGTTTAATTATTCATTAAATTTCCTTTCAGCAGTACAGCTATACATCAATTAATTTGCAGTTTTATAAAAAGATATATATTTTTAAAATTTCAAATACAGCATGCAGTATTGGGCTGAAGCTTATTGCATAACGCAAATACATGCTGGCAAAAATAACAGAAAATAAATACATGCAAATAAAATATATTAAAAATGAGCAAAATCAAAGAAAAACACAAACGCAAAAAAAGAAACCCATACAAATATGAAAATGAAAGGATGGCAAAGACAACAGTGATGTATAGCTTAAAATAAGAGATTAATTTTGATGTCAGGAAGTCTTGTAAGGACAAAGCAATCATCTAAGGGGTAATATTTATTTCTGCACTGCTAGGGTAGAATGGACAAGTGGAACTTGATAATTCCAATGCAAGTAAGTGAGTATGGAGACACTTGTAGCTCATGACCACTTTAAATTCAGCAACTGCCATTCCTCCCGGATAATCTGCTAATCAGAAGAGAGACACTTTCCATGGTGTTTTTTTTACCCTTTCTAACAGCTGAGTGAACAACTCAGCACAATGCATTACATGTAATTGAGGAAATTTCATGATAAAACACATCATCAGATATAAGTTCAATACCTTGTGTACCTTTCTTTGCTAGTGAGTAAGTATTCTCATTCCCTGGGATTCTGAAGTATGATGGTGTCCACTACAGGTTGATTGTTTTTCCTAATTTGAGAAGTTCCCTAATGTAATTTAAACAATCTAAAATTCTATGGTTAGGTTTGAAGTAATAGTTTGCAATAGCCCATATTAAGAGGACTGCAATGTTTGCAAAAGTATCTTATGAAAGCCTATTGACTCCAGTTCATCACTGATGCAGAATTATAATGTTGCAGAGGAATATCAAGAGAAAAGTTTTTGCAGTAAATGCCAGCCCCTGTATGGCTGGCATTTCCTATCCAGGAACTGTTAGTGAAAGCATGTAGTTAACACTGTCCAGGATAGCAAATACATATGACCTCCAGAGATGTGTTAAAATTTGCAAGCGTCTTGCTTTACGACCATTTCCAGTAAATCAAAGTTGAATTTTATTGATATAAATACTACAAGATGTAAAAGAGACAATATGGGCAGAGAGGGATAGAATAAATTAAATGAGTGCTGTAGATTCAAAACTAGAAATCTCTAATTTTTTTTCAGTGAGTTAAAGATAGTTTCATATAGAATTTCAGTCAATTAAAAATCAAAATTTTTCAAAAATGGCCTACTCATAAAAAATTTGGTAATTTTTCTAAAGGTTTAATATCTTCAAAAATGCATGCAATATAGTTTTTTGCCCTTCACTCCCCCCCCCCCCCCCCAAAAAAAAAAAAAAAGGTCTGATGGAGATTGCTAGTTTTGATCCTACACCACTCAAATCTAGACTTTTCCCTCAGTGTCTACTAGTTAAGACCCTCCCAAGTCTAATTTGTACAATGATTCTACTACATAGTTCAAAATACATCATAGAAAGGAATTTTGGCTAAACTTTCATATAAGTGCAGACTCCAAAATATAGCTCTTGTAGAAACATGGTCACTTGGCTATAATTATACACATATATGTGTTGATTTGACTGCACCAATGCTAAGGTGTAGAGTTTGGTTATAATGCATTCAAGTTTATCAAAATGCACATGAAAAGCAGAGATGAGAACTTTAACAACAATACCTTAGGACAGGTTTAAAAATTAAATAAATAACAAAATATCTCAATTTACTCACTGAACTTCCTTTAAAAAAATACATATCAGTTAACAGACAGTGCAACATAACTATTTTGTTAGCCAAGTTTTATGTTTTCAAATGAATTGTGGTGTCATTTTTTTTTTCTTTTTCTGGGGATAATCATCTGTAAACACTATACAGTAGGCTCCTTTACAATAGGAGTCTCCAATAAGTAAATTAAAATTACTTCCCACAGAGGAACACAGGAATATCCACATTTAGTAAGGATTTAAACCTAAGCCTACACTGGTATTTGATATGCTAACTACAATAAAATAGGGTAGCACCATACTGTGTAATGTTAGTAAATATGACATTTTAAACATATTGACTTGAGTTATCAAAAGGCATGGAAAGTTTTGCTAATTATATAAAATACTTTCCTTGATTGAAAGTTTTAGGAAGAACAAGAATCAATCACAAATTTGACGGTTTAAAGAGTAATCCCTAAAGATAAAAAATAATGGTAGCAGATCAATTTTTCCAACAGAGTCCGTCATATACCTTTAAAACTAGATTTTCAAAATTATTTAGTTTTTTATTTCTGAATAAACAAACTATTTATGATAAACAACTTTAATAAAAAGTTACAAATAAAATTAATAAAAAATAAAAATTGAACATAAAAGAAAACTCAATAGCAAACATAAAAATTAACAAGATTTTTCAGCTTGCTTTTGCTTTACTAACTGTAAAATTATTGTGACACAGCAAATCGTGCTACAGAAAATATATTAGAAATTTTTAAGCAGAATAAGGATTTTTTTCATACTTAAAACAGAAGAAATAGAGGAATCTTTAGAATTTGAACATTAGGAGCTAAAAATTTTTTTGCTCCAAATTTTAAAAAATTATTTAAATGTATGGTCATTTTGAAATGATGAAATATTTTTTTTTTAACACTCCTAACCTTGTGGACCACTTCTTGAGTTCTCTGAGATCATTAATATAGGTCAGAACTATTAATATAGGTGAACCAACATCACTCCCAATGAGGGGACAGCACAAGACCAGGATTTGAACCCCAAGCCTACTCCATGGAAGTTTGTGATGCTAACCATTATAACAAGTATGCAGCAAAACTAGAACAAAATCATCCTATAGAGGGAGTATGCTGTAGCTAACTAGTTTAATAGTTCCATCTTAATTTGTCATACGTCTAGTAAGTAGAAAACTCTTGTTTTAATATTTTCCAGTGTGATAACATGAATGAAACAAATTAATAGCAATAAACACAGTTTAAAATATTTATTTCAATTCATGAAACAATAGAATTATTTTATGAAAAGCCACACATTGTGGTTTCCTTTTAAACATTACAATAAATATACTTTCCTAATATATCCAAAGTCATGTTATTTGCTTTTTTCATACTTTTCATATGGTTTCAATGGTTATATAATATAATTATATGAAAGAATAATTAACAAATATAACAAATAAGACTTAATAGAACTTATGCAATAATTAAAATTTAAGAAGAATTAAATTCCTTAACTATATCATCAAAATATATATGATATGATCAAAATTAATAATACAGTTGGTTCTCTGTTTAACGACTTTCAAGGGACCGTGAAAAATCGTCCTTAAGTAGAGATCGTCCTTAAACAGAATTTGTGAAAAAATAACATTTCCCTTCACACTTTACAGGCTTAGGACTGAATATATATATCTCTTAATATATTGGCGTGTTTAAAAATGTTATTTTTATTATCATCATTATATTATTCACAAAAAGTTATTTTAAATTACATTGAAAAAAAAAAGTACAAACAATACAATAAATTGCGTTTTAAAAAATTCAAAAAGTGTTGATTGCTTCATTCGCCTTGTTTTCGTTATTCTCTTTTCCAGATTTTCTAAAATGTTAAATGAGTCACCTTCCATTTTCGATGTAATATAGCGTCGGAGAACATCTAGAGCAGAAATTGCATCTGTGTAAGACGGTGGCAGTGTCTCGTTTTCTGTGTCTTCAACTTCACCTTCTTCGTCTGACATTGTGTTTTCATTTACAATATCTTCATAAATTTGTTCTACATTTCTGAAATCTGTTGTTAAAACATATTTACCACAATTGTAGAAATCTTGAATTGAAACATCCTCATCTTCAACAAGACTTCTCCATTCTTCAGGGGTAATGTCATCTTCGTTGATTTCTACATCCGTACTTTGCAGTTCCACTACAAGTTCTTTGTGAATTCCAGCAACGCGAAAGCATTTTTTTATTGAGGATGAAGAAACTTCTGTCCATGCTGGTGTTATCATGTGCATTGCTTCCAAGATTGTAAATTTTCTAATTTTTATACTGTCAGCCGAATTGTTTATAAATTTCCTAATTAAAGACTTTCTGTAGTATGCTTTCACACTGCGAATGATACCCAGGTCTAATGGCTGCAACTTGCTAGTGCAATTAGCTGGTAAGAAATGGATAGTCAAATTTGTAAGTCCAGGGATATTTGGAGTATGTGCAGTGCATCGGTCGATTAAAAGTAAAACTTTTCTCTTTTCTCGATGCATTTTTGCATCGAATTTTCTAATCCAGTCAATAAAAATTTGTGATGTCATCCACGCTTTATTGTTATTGCGGTACTCACAAGGTTTCCTGGTGATATTCTTAAAACACCTTGGTTGCTTTGATTTGCCTATAACTACTGGTGGAAATTTCTCAGATCCATCCGAATTAGTGCACAGTAAAACAGTCAATCGTTCCTTACTGTGTTTTCCACCAAAACACTTTTCGCCCATATACGTTAAGGTTTTATTAGGCACCATATTGTAGAATAGGCCCATCTCATCTGCATTGAATATGTTCTTCTCATCATATCCATCTAATATCCCCTTCAGCATTATTTTCCATTCATCCACTATTTTTTCATCTATGGAGCCACTTTCGCCAGATATGCTTTTAAATACAAGCCCGTATCTTTCTTTGAACTTTGTTAGCCAACCAGTCGAAGCCTGAAAATTTTGCATTCCAAACTTTTCTGCCAGAATAATAGCATTTTCTTTAAATATCACTCCGGAAATTGGAATGTTAGATGCTCTTGCTTGATGAAACCATTGCAGGACTGCCTTCTCAAACTCTTCTGATCGGCCACATTGAATTTTCTGCCGTTTGGATTTGGATCCGAAACCAAATTTTTCTGCTGCTTCAAGAATTTTCTCTTTGCTTGTTTAAATGCCTTTGAGAGTAGACTCGGGTAGCTGAAATTGTCTTGCGAATTGGACTTTTGTTATTCCAACACTTTCTTCCCAGTTTTCAATAATTTTCACTTTTTCGTGTAGCGTAAGATGCCTTTGCTTTGATGCCATTTTGCTCTGCTCACCTCGTATTCGTACTGGAATGAGCTCCTACACACAACCATGAATTCTCTAAACATGAACATGTGCTTCCCAGAAGGAGTGAGAGAGGGGTGCTTTTGGACAGTTCGTAAATCACATGACAACATGGTAGGTACAATAGAGTGATTCCAAACCCGCACTAAGAAATTTGACCCAACAGGGAAGAATGTTCGATCTTCCGAGAAACAGTAATCCCCCCCCTCCCCCGGTTTTTTCCACTGCAACAAGTCTATGATTGCAACAAACATAAAGGAAATTCTGGGTCTGTTATTGAAACCAAACTCCCCCACAGAAAGTAACCCTCCTGTAAATAAAATGTTGAAGAAAAAGTTTATCATGTAAGAAAAAAATCGTCGTTAAATAGAAACAAAATCGTCTTAAAATAGAATTTTTTTACCTCGGAGGGACCGGGACCGGGAAATATCGTCTTTAAACAGAGATCGTCGTTAAGTAGAGCATCGTTAAACAGAGAACCAACTGTATTTAGTGCCAGAATTAATAATATTTAGTGCCAGAAAAAAATCTTTTATATCATTGAAAAAAAATTTAGAAAAATAAAAAATAACTAGATAAATTCATGTAAAAGATCAATTAACTAATATTTGTGAAACTTAGTAATGACACTGATAATTATCTTTTAAAAAATGCAACCTGGGTAAAACTGTAAAGTCTATGCTTTTTTAACATGACTTGATAGGTGCAGGGATAATAATGATTTATACTTGAACTTTTCCTGACAAATTTCACAAGAAAATAGCCTTTTGCCAATATGAGTTTGCTGATGACTAACCAATTCTGACTTTGCCTTAAACGATTTTTGGCAAATATCACAGTTATGGGGTTTTTCACCAGTATGGCCACGAATGTGGTAATTAAAGTTATTTCGGTGTGCAAATGTTTTTTGGCAAATATGGCAAACATAAGGTCTTTCCCCAGTGTGAGTACGATAATGTACATTTAAATTATATCCCCTTGCAAATGCTTTTTGGCAAATATTACAAATATGTGGTTTTAGTCCAGTATGAGTTTGGAGATGTGTATTAAGCAAACTTCTACGAATGAAGGCCTTTTTACAAATATCACAAGCAAATGGTTTTTCCCCAGTATGAGTGCGTAGGTGAAATTTCAAATAAATTTTTTCACTGTACGATTTATGACAGATATCACAAGTATATGGTTTTATCTTTGCTTCACTATTCTGGTGTTTACGCAATTCATATCGCGTGCGAAAAGTTTTTAAACAAATGGTGCAAGTGAATGACTTCTCGCTGGGTTTTTCACGGACGTGACTACGTAGATGTGCATCCAAGTTTTCATTGGTTTCAAAAGCTTCATCACATAAGATACAAACAAATAATGGTCCATTGTTTTCAGCTATATTACAAATATGATGAGCAGTAATATTTTTTACCTTTGAAACAACCTCATGGCGTTTATTACAAAACCGTAGTATTTCTGTATGTGTGTTATTATGATCATCCAATTCCTCGCTATTTTGAAAGCTGTCAGAGCACAATGTGCAGGTTAGAGGTTTCTTCACCGGATTTACTGCATTAAAGGAGCCTGAGTGGGATTTGGAAACAAATGTTTTATCCTCCTTCATTTTTTGAGTTACTTGAAAAACATCCTGTTTATTTATCATATCTGATTGATTGATTCGTTCGGTGGGATCTTCTACCACAATACTGGTGAGAATTCCCACGTTAATCACATTACAAAAGAGATTAAAAGATACATTTTCAAACACGTTGCAATGTGTTTTGAACTATTTTAATATGTTACAAACAGAAAATAAAACACATATCTATTAATACTGCGATTTTAGTCACAGTGATATGGCATTAGTGATGCATATGTTAAAACCACAGAGCATGAAGCTATAGTCTGCATTTAGCAAAGTGAAATTCGAAAGTGAAAAATATTTATTCTTTTCCTTATTAAAAGCGGCGTATTCAGGCGTAATTTTCATCAAAAATCGCAGATTTTAAATAAACCGAGGTCCTGTTCACATAGGAGTCTGGTAGCGGGGAGTTAAAGTATTGAAATATATTTAACCAATGACAAACCTCCAAACGATTAGCAACGATTTTTTTAGCGCCTATGATTGGTTTATTTTCGCCTTAACGTCATCTTTCCTTTAACGCTCCGCTACCGGACTCCTATGTGAACAGGCCCTAAGGTTTACATCATGCTTGTCTAAAGTGCGGCCCACGGGCTGCATGCGGCCCAAAAGCGTTTAAAATGCGGCCTAAACGCAAATTATGAAAATATTTAAATTTACACATTTTTATTAAAAAAATAAATGTTTGCAATATTTTTCATATATAATCGATTCGTTGACATTTATTTTGAAATAAAAATTTAAATAAAAACATCTTTAGTATGCCATGAGAATTTACGTTTCGAATTATCATTATTAATTTTAATTGACATATCATTGTATTGTACATCAGGGCAATTTATGTGGAAAAATTTTAAAAATGGAAAGTGTATTAAGCGTTGCTATAAAAACCATTAACTTTATAAGAGCAAAAGGACTTAATCATAGACAATTTCAAGAGTTTCTTAAGGTAATGGGCACTGAATTTGCAGATGTTATTTATACGCGGTCGAAGTGTGACGTCACGTCCGCCATTAGGGCACCTCCGCAATGGCGGCCTATGTTATTCTCCCATAGGACGGAAAACAAATATTAATATCTCTTAAACTAATGAATATTATCTCCCTGCACGTCCTGAAATCGATGAAGGAGCCAAAAATACCCTACCTCAAAAATTGAGGAATGTGATTTCGTACAGGAATAAGAGCAAATGGTGTTTTAAAATGTCATTTCGGTAAGCCTATCGATGTGAAACATAGGCTTAGATGAAGTGATACTTTTGAACTTTTTTATTTAGTGTTTGTGAATAGTTTTATATGTTGTTTCTGTCTATGTGGATATTCTAACATAATCTAAGATGAATTGGTAAGTAGATTTTATTCCCAGTAACACTGATTTATCCCTAGTGCCATTGTGTTTACAATTTGAATGTGTCGCTGATGGTAACGGTATTAAAATGTCACTTTCGATAAACATTATTACTGTAAAACTACGTATGTACCTTATTGTTCATTCGATTTTCCTCAAATATTTGTATGGTAACATTCTTAAAGCACTATAATCCACTTTGCAGAATGAAAGGGTCCTTGAAGTTGATATATTGGCTAGTAAAGTATACTGTATTGTTTTTTTTTATGTGTGAGATGTATACTTTTATTAATTTCTTTACATGTGTACTTGATTCCCTTCCCTTAAAACTGAATGGGTGTCTGAGTAGGATAGATTTAAGTCAATCTATTCTATGTCAGATTTCTTTTCAGTTAAATCCATGAAACTATAAGATTACTGACAGACTTTATGGCTAAATATTTTTTCAGCCATTGATTTCATGCATCCTTTTTGTTGCTGGCTGGGTTTTATGATGGGATTGTTTGATTTAATATTAGTGTGTTATCAACAGTAGTTTAATGCAGCACTCTTAAAGTATGAAGCATGAAATAATTGATTTGTTTTGCATTGTTCTTATATTATACAGTTAGTGAAAGTGATAATCTTCAAATTCTTTATTTAATGTTTATCAACAGCTTTTTTTAAATTTTGTATCTGTTTATGTGAATAATGTAACATTCAGTAAGTAGATGTTTTTTCCAATAATATGCCTATTAAAGCTTTTTTGTTATTGTTTTCCATTATAAATATTGAAAAGTAGTGTTTGGTAACATTGTTTCAGCTATGTATTCTTTATAACTACTTATGCTTCATAAACAATAACTTTACATTAGCAGACAAAAAAAAAATAAACTGATTGCTGCAACATTCTCATTTATTTTTTTTTAAATGAAGTAGTGTTTATTTTTAACGTTTCGTAATTTGTTTCAACTGTAACATTTTTTGTTCAAATTCATAGTCATGTTTTTCTTCTTTATTTCATTAATTTATACAAGACACTTCATCATGATATCCTGGTTTGAAATTTTCACCTTTTTTAACAATCAAAAAAGTTTCATAGACAGAGGAGAAAAAGCTCTGGCTAGTGATATTCAGTTGTTTGATAACAATCCTGGAAACAGCTTGATTTTATCTAAAGTTCAATCCTCTATGAGAGACAGATATATAATGTGACAGTAAGTTGTACATGTAGTAACATTTTGTTTCTTTAATATTTATATTTTATGGTAGTAATTAAGATAATTGTTTTTCCTTTTCATATTAAATTATATTAATTTCTGATGTTAATTTATATGTATACCTTTTTGCCAAATATAGACCTATGAGAGAGATTATAACCAGTACATTTTGTTTTGTCTCGTTATTCTTTTTAAATTGTTTTTTCATTTCTGTTGTTAATGTATATCTATATTGTTTTGTATTTTTAATAAAAATTCTATAATGGGATTTCTGTGTTCTTTCTTTCACACTATGAATGGAATGTGATATAAGTTCTGTAAAACTTGACTTTCCGTATTTTGAGTAACATTTTAAATAAAGTGACCAAAATGAAGAGATTTCAAAACATAACTCAGAATTTATGTGTAACCTTCAAATGCAAATAAATGGTTAAAGCATAGTTATTATTAAAATACATGTAATGGAAACTGTAAACTTTTTATCTAAAAAAACTCACCAAAGGGATTAAACAAAAACATGTTAAGATATAAACAAAAAGATTTTATTTTTTCATCAATGGATTTTACAAATTTACCTAAGTGGCACAAACTTGAAAACTTACTGAAGCGTATTGATTAAAATAATATGAGATGTTATCAAGAATTTGAAAACTTTTTATTCTTTGTATAGCTCGTTCAACATGAACATGTATATGTTTTAATTTAGTGGTAAATTTATCCTCACTTTCTGTGAATTGTGGATTCGTTAAGAATGGGGGAATATTTACTGATACACCTTGAGGCAATAGGTCAAGTATTAAAAAACCTTTATCTGTTAATATTAGATCGCCAGGATTCCACAATTTTATTAAACCACATTCCTTGAAAATGGTTTTATCAGAAGTAGATCCTGGCCACAATTTACTAATGAAACAAATTGCACCATTAGGAGCTAGGCTATCAATCCTTTTAAAGTTTGCCTTTTCTTATACTGTGAAAAAGTTCACCTCTGAGCCTTTGCAGAGATTTTCAATAAATATTTCTGTCATGTTTATTAAAAAGTAGCAATTAGGGAAGTCAGGGTTGTTTATTGAATGTTGAATTTTATTATTGACATTAGCACTAAACTGTCATTCTCACTGATTTGAGAAAATTGAAATTTCACATTTTTTGCTGCCAACAATAACTGCAGCTCTTTATTTTTTTCCTTTAGTTGGTCTATCTCTGCTTTTACCATCCACTCTACTTTTATCTTTCACACCTTCAATGTTCTTCATCACAGCACACTGTTTTCTAAAGGAATAATACTAAGAATATTAAATAACAGCATAAATGAACATTAAGAAAACTCATAATAAATTTATTGTTAAAAACGTGCATTTGATTTGTGAAAAGCTAAGTACAACAAATAGAAGTTTTAATTATTTATGAGATTAATATATTATCTATAATACTACTACATAACATAAACAATAAAATTACTTGTAATTTGGATCAGATGCGTTATCCTCCTTCTCTCATGTTTAATTTCAATGTATAAAATGACTATGTCCTCAGTTCTGAGAATCAAGTACATTTAGTACTTATTGTAAAGAAAACATGTGAAATTAAAAAAGCTGTTATTAAAAACACATTTACTTCTTTCCTTTATGAGCAGGAAGTTTAATTTGTTGCACTTTATTACTGTCAAAAATTGTTGGATTATTTCTTTTATCCCCTCCTTTAAAATGGTAGCTATATAATCTGGAATCTCTACCAGGTTTTCTGTCACTATGCCTGAAAAATACCAAGATCAATAAACTTTAAAACATTTGCATGTTTTATTTATTACATATACATTTAAAATTATAATTATTCGGTTTCCCTCGTATCACTGAATTGAAGCTCACTAATTTTATGAATCTAACCTACATGTTCGCTCCATATATATTTTCATACAAAAAAATCTATTATTATTTGGTTTGCAGACAATTTGACAAACAATAACTATAAAATTTAAGACAAAGAAACTATTGTAGATTTCTGTTTATAATAGAAGTCCTGAAAAATTTTCTAAATAAAAAAAAAATTTCATCCTAAATTAAGAATTTTTTAAAGCTTAAATACAACAAAAATTCAGTATGTATCATCTAAAACATTTAAAAAAATTAAATAGCTATTGAATACCATAGATTTACTATAACATGGAGACCAAGAAATGTGAAATTAACATATGTGGAAAAATGTACTCATAAATTAAAAATGAGAATATTAAAAATTCTATTTTCAAACTTACTTTGCCATTCAGGTCCAAAGAGCGTGCTTTACATCCTTTGGAAAGCGGTAGAAGGAACAATGATTTTAACCATTTTATACTTGCAGTCTGCAGCAAAGCATATGACCATTTTTTAACTTAAAAAAAAAACACCTGTATTAAACATCTAAATGATAAACACATTATTCCTACAAAACATGGACAAATGAATTTTATAATCTTTACTTATTAAATAATGCTACATTTTAAACCAACAAAGATGTACAGACTTTAACGATATAAAAACGATTGAAAAAGAATCAACTGTTTATACATATATATATATATATATATATATATATATATATATATATATATATATATATATATGAAGACCTTGGGGGTAAAAAGTGATAAACCACATTATTGTAGTTTAGAGATAAACAGATTTATATTATCATAAAATATTTGCTATTACATATTTCAAATTGCAAAACATGTTGTTAAACATTTTTTGTACATAATACCCTCCTTAAAAATGTCATTAAGAGAAAAAGTAATAAAATCAACATTTATTACAATTTTAACACACTGAACAATTTAATGTAGCTATAAATATGAGGGTTATAATTGTTTACATGCAATAGCAGTTAAAGAATGAAGATGGGATGGCCACTGCTTTTTTTTTTTTGCACAAGAAATTGTGTACTTTTTTATATTGTTAAAATTCATAATGTGATTAGCAGACAGTAATATCTTTTCATTTAAGTGACTTAAAAATAATGAGTGCAAACAGTGTCAACATTGTAAAAAGACAAAAACATTATCCATATAATGCCTAATAATGGTACAATACATTAGTAAAATACTGTCCTAATAAGCATTTTACATTAACATATGTAAATAGTTACAAACAATATTGCAGACAATGGTGTCAAACATATCTACATACAATCTGCAAAATGTACCTACACAAGTTCTGATGAACTTTCACCATCATGTGGGGAGAGATGTGGGTTATCAAATTTAAAAAAAGCTGTTGATAAACATTAAATAAAGAATTTGAAGATTATCACTTTCACTAACTGTATAATATAAGAACAATGCAAAACAAATCAATTATTTCATGCTTCATACTTTAAGAGTGCTGCATTAAACTACGGTTGATAACACACTAATATTAAATCAAACAATCCCATCATAAAACCCAGCCAGCAACAAAAAGGATGCATGAAATCAATGGCTGAAAAAAATACTTAGCCATAAAGTCTGTTAGTAATCTTATAGTTTCATGGATTTAACTGAAAAGAAATCTGACATAGAACAGATTGACTTAAATCTATCCTACTCAGACACCCATTCAGTTTTAAGGGAAGGGAATCAAGTACACAGGTAAAGAAATTAATAAAAGCATACATCTAATACATAAAAAACAACAACAATACAGTATACTTTACTAGCCAATATATCAACTTCAAGAACCCTTTCATTCTGCAAAGTGGATTATAGTGCTTTAAGAATGTTACCATACAAATATTTGAGGAAAATCGAATGAACAATAAGGTACATACGTAGTTTTACAGTAATAATGTTTATCGAAAGTGACATTTTAATACCGTTACCATCAGCGACACATTCAAATTGTAGACACAATGGCACTAGGGATAAATCAGTGTTACTGGGAATAAAATCTACTTACCAATTCATCTTAAATTATGTTAGAATATCCACATAGACAGAAACAACATATAAAACTATTCACAAACACTAAATAAAAAAGTTCAAAAGTATCACTTCATCTAAGCCTATGTTTCACATCGATAGGCTTACCGAAATGACATTTTAAAACACCATTTGCTCTTATTCCTGTACGAAATCACATTCCTCAATTTTTGAGGTAGGGTACTTTTGGCTCCTCCATCGATTTTAGGACGTGCAGGGAGATAATATTCATTAGTTTAAGAGATATTAATATTTGTTTTCCGTCCTATGGGAGAATAACATAGGCCGCCATTGCGGAGGTGCCCTAATGGCGGACGTGACGTCACCACTTCGACCGCGTATTATACAGAAGTAAGATGGCTCAGTAAGGGGAAAATGCTCAAAAGATTTTACGATTCAAGAACTGAAATAAAAATATTTATGGAAACAAACGGGAAACCTGTGACTGAATTTGAAGACGAAGATTGAGTTTTAGATTTAGCTTTTTTAGTAGACTTAACAGAACATTTGAATGATTTAAATTTGAGACTTGAAGGAAAAAATCAATTTATTAATAATATGTTCCAAACAATAACAGCGTTTGAAAGAAAGTTGAAATTTTGGCACAATCAAATAAAAGTAAAAGATTTGACACATTTCAGTACTTTGGCTACACATAAACCTGTGAGTTGCACAAAATATGCAAAATTTGCTGCATTAATTTTTGATTTAATTCAAGAGTTTGAAAGTAGATTTCAAGATTTTCGAAAAAATGAAGAGTATTTCAACATATTTTCTACCCCATTTTCTCTAGAAATAAATAAATTACTTTCAAATCTTCAAATGAAATGCATTGAACTGCAAAGTGACATTCAACTGAAATAAAAAATTTGGGAATGTTTCTTTACTGGAGTTTTATAAAGATTACCTACCCCGCGATAAATATCCTCATTTTCACAATCATGCTTTATTAATGTCTTCAGCTTTTGGCAGTACCTATATTTGTGAACAATTATTTTCAAGAATGAAGCATACAAAAAACAAAAATAGGACAAAGATCACTGACAAACATCTTGAAAATGCATTAAGAATTGCAACCTCGTCTATTGAACCCGATATCGATTTGCTTGTTCAACAAAAACAAATTCATCCATCTCATTAATTTGAATTTTTTCTATCTTTATGAAATCCAAACTAAATGAAACGAAACTTTTACAAATTTAAAATAAATATGTACCTATACATATCTAATTCAAAATTTTAAAAAATATATAATAAAAAGAAGTTAATTTATTTTAATAAAACTACATAAAGTTAATTTTTATTTCAATTTGTTGAAAAAATATTGTATGTGTGGTCCAACAATTTTATTTTTTTGCAATGTGGCCCTGAAACGGTCATAGTTTAGACACCCATGCCCTAAGGGCCTGTTTGAATTAGATATGTATTGAATTAGATATGTATTGTTTGTTGCACAGCAAATTTTTTTTTTTTGCAATGTGGCCCTCAAAAAGTCATAGTTTAGACACCCATGGTTTACATAGTAGGAATTTCTTTAAGTATAGATAGGTTTCGAGAAAGAGTCTCCGCAAAAAGGAGACAATGCTAATCTCCGTAGGGTTTCCTAGTTTTGTTCTCCAAAGGTCTTCAAGATGGCCGCCTCACTCCGGTAGCGTATTGTAGAAGCAAAATTTCTCCCTGCCAATATTGGAATAGTTCAAGTCATAACAAGTTATTCTGTAGGAAAGTTAGGGCCTGTTCACATAGGAGTCCGGTAGCGGAACGTTAAAGTATTGAAATATATTTAACCAATGACAAACCTCCAAACGATTAGCAACGAAATTTTTAACGCCTATGATTGGTTTATTTTCGTCTCAACGTCATCTTTCCTTTACGATCCGCTACTGGACTCCTATGTGAACAGGCCCTTAGGGCATGGGTGTCTAAACTATGACCGTTTCAGGGCCACATTGCAAAAAAATAAAATTGCTGGGCCACACATACAATATTTTTTCAACAAATTGAAATAAAAATTAACTTTATGTAGTTTTATTAAAATAAATTAACTTCTTTTTATTATATATTTTTTAAAATTTTGAATTAGATATGTATAGGTACATATTTATTTTAAATTTGTAAAAGTTTCGTTTCATTTAGTTTGGATTTCATAAAGATAGAAAAAATTCAAATTAATGAGATGGATGAATTTGTTTTTGTTGAACAAGCAAATCGATATCGGGTTCAATAGACGAGGTTGCAATTCTTAATGCATTTTCAAGATGTTTGTCAGTGATCTTTGTCCTATTTTTGTTTTTTGTATGCTTCATTCTTGAAAATAATTGTTCACAAATATAGGTACTGCCAAAAGCTGAAGACATTAATAAAGCATGATTGTGAAAATGAGGATATTTATCGCGAGGTAGGTAATCTTTATAAAACTCCAGTAAAGAAACATTCCCAAATTTTTCTTTCAGTTGAATGTCATTTTGCAGTTCAATGCATTCCATTTGAAGATTTGAAGGTAATTTATTTATTTCTAGAGAAAATGGGGTAGAAAATATGTTGAAACACTCTTCATTTTTTCGAAAATCTTGAAATCTACTTTCAAACTCTTGAATTAAATCAAAAATTAATGCAGCATATTTTGCATATTTTGTGCAACTCACAGGTTTATGTGCAGCCAAAGTACTGAAATATGTCAAATCTTTTACGTTTATTTGATTGTGCCAAAATTTCAACTTTCTTTCAAACGCTGTTACTGTTTGGAACATATTAATAAATTGATTTTTTTCCTTCAAGTCTCAAATTTAAATCATTCAAATGTTCTGTTAAGTCTACTAAAAAAGCTAAATCTAAAACCCAATCTTCGTCTTCAAATTCAGTCACAGGTTTCCCGTTTGTTTCCATAAATATTTTTATTTCAGTTCTTGAATCGTAAAATCTTTTGAGCATTTTCCCCTTACTGAGCCATCTTACTTCTGTATAATAAATAACAGCTGCAAATTCAGTGCCCATTACCTTAAGAAACTCTTGAAATTGTCTATGATTAAGTCCTTTTGCTCTTATAAAGTTAATGGTTTTTATAACAACGCTTAATACACTTTCCATTTTAAAAATTTTTCCTCATAAATAGCCCTGATGTAAAATACAGTGATATGCCATCAAGATCGTATTGCCGGCAGCGACGGCTTCATTATTAACCATTTTAACGAGTCCCCCATTTTTACCAACCATGCAGGGGCGTAACTACCGTGGAGCAGTTGGATCGAACTGCTTCAGGCGCACGAATCATGAGGGGCGAAAAATTTGAAAGAGTGAAATAAAAATTTGTGAAAACTTTTGTATAAATAATTTAGATTTGTCAGATTTAAATTGAAAAAATTATTTAAATTAATTTATCACATTAAATTTTTCTATAAAATATACAAAATATAAATGAAATATATTTAAGTAAATAAAACTAGGCAAGGCCGCGCTTTGAATTTTTGCCTGGTGTTAGACACTAGATATTCTCAAACGTTACCAGTTGAGTGTTCTTATCAGGAAAAGGGAGATGCCTGGAGCATCTTAAACCCCTATGGCGAGAGTCATTACAATCCTTCAAATGTCATTCTAAACGAGCGGGGGTAGAATTCTCTAGGGTCAACTTACTGACTCCTCCCGCTACAAGAGTGAAAAATATGCAGGGGTCCAAACAAAGATTTTGTTTTACATAGCAGCCTTAAAATCGGCGCAGAACAGAGGCAAATATTCGGGGATTTTTTTAAAGCAAGCTTAGTATTTAGCGCTTTATATTTCCATTGTTTACTTTGTGCAGTGTAAGAATTTCAAGATGATTCTTAAATGAAAGTGTTATACAATTTTTAAAACTTATTGAGATTGTGGATTGTAATTTATTGCTCTGTTTAAGTGACTTCGTACAATTTATGACTATTATTTTACTAAATTACTTATCTACAGCGTGTTGTTGGATTCACCGACGTATAATTTTAGAAGTAAGTGATTTGTTTATGAAGTATGTTAACAGATGTTGCAAAATAAATAATAATAGGTACTACGTAACAGTTACGAATTATAGCTGAAAGTTGGCGGTAAACATTTTCAGGAGCAGCATCTTATAAAAATAATATGTATATAATGTGTATTATAATGTGTATTTTTATAACATGCATGAGGTAATTTTTAAAAAATCAGCAGAGGAAGAACGAAATTTCCATTATAAATAACTTTAGATATAATTAAAATTGCGGGCTATTGACAAAACAGAAATACACAAAAATATTCAAAATGAGTGTTAAAAGAAACTCAAACTATTAGAACCATAAGTCTTAGGATGCTTAAATTTTGCATGGAGGTTGCTATTATGCCCTAAGTGCTCGTTAAGAAATCTTTTTAATAAATTAGAATTTTAAGGGGGCCAAATGGGGCCTAATCCTCCTCCCCCAAACACGCGCACACACACTGTATCTCTAGAACCATGAGACATAGAAAGCTGAATTTTTGTATGATAGTTTCTCTTAGACCCTAGGTTCGCACAAAGAAATTTTTTTTAAATACAAAATTTAAGGGGTTAAAATGAGCTTAATCTCCCCAAAACAACAACAAAAACCTACCTTTGGTACATGTTTTCTAGAAAATTAAAATTTTGTATGGTGTTTCTCTTAGGCCCTAGATGCTGCCTAAGAATTATAAAAAAAATCTTTAAGGGGTGTAGCTTATTTTACCTGTGACTTTAGAGTTGTATTCAATACTCCAGGTATCGTGTGTCACAGGATACGTGAAATAAAATTAACAGCCAGACAAGCGATTAATTAAATTAAAATACACTTTTTTTAAGTGCTCTTGGTTAAATACGGGTAATTAACAGTGAATTGACAGTATCACCAATGTATAGGAAGTCAGACAATTTTATGAACAGCTAGAAAAATTTACGCTTTTTCAGTTCTCTTAGGCGTTGGGAAACAAAACAAACCAACTTAGCAAAAACATTAAAAAGGGTTTGTCCAACACGATTGTCTTTCCGTGTTCAGGCCCTTGATGCCCCACATTCGCGTTATTTTGATGTAATTAAAATATTGACATACACTGTTAGACAAAAAAAAAACACGGTGCACCAAGACGAAGTTATATGAATGAGACGAAAGTCGGTAGATGTGATGTACATGTACAGAAAAACAAATGATTACAATTGGAGAAAAATTGGGTGATTTATTCAAGAGAAAGAGCTTCACAAAGTGAAAAAGTCAATAACGCGTTGGTCCACCTCTGGCCCTTATGCAAGCAGTTATTCAGCTTGGATTGATTGATAGAGGTGGCGGATGTCCTCCTGCCGGATATCGTGCCAAATTCTGTCAAATTGGCACGTTAGATCGTCAAAATACCGAGCTGGTTGGAGGTCCCTGCCCCTAATGCTCCAAACGTGCTCAATGGGGTGGGGGAGAGATCCGGCGACCTTGCTGGCCAAGGTAGCGTTGGGCAAGCACGAAGACAAGCAGTAGAAACTCTCGCCGTGTGCGGGTCGGCATTATCTTGCTCAAATGTAAGACCATTGTGGCTTGATATGAAGGGCCACACAACCGGGCGTAGAACAGCATCGACTCACCGCTGTGCTGTAAGGGTGCCGCGGATGACGACCAAAGGGGTCCTGCTATGAATTGCAATGGCACCCCAGACCATCACTCTTGGTTGTCGGCTCGTATGGCGGAAGACAGAAAGGTTGGTATCCCACCGCTGTCCAGGGCGTCTCCAGACACGTATTCGCTGGTCATCGGGACTCATCAATGAAGACAATTCTACTCCAGTCAGTAACATTCAGGTCGAATGTGCCCGACCCCACAGAAGACGGGCTTGTCGGTGTACAGAGGTCAATGGTAGTCGACGCAAGGGGCGCCGTGAGCCCAGCCCCCTTTCTCTCAGCCGCCTATGAATGGTCCTTGCGGCCACTGAAGCACCAGTTGCCCGTACGACCGATGATAATGATGAATCTGGGGCTGTGAGTGCCGCTCTGTCGATTGCTTGGACCTCACGTTCTGTCGTTTCTCTAGGCCTACCACTTCTTTCTTAACGCTGTGTTTGGCCATGGTTCACCCATTCCTGCCAACATCGTCTAATAGTGGCATCGCTCCTATCCAAATGTCGAGTGATTCGCCGATTAGACCAACCGGCTTCTTTAAGCCCAAATACATGTCCTCTCTCAAATGCTGACATCTGCGCATATTGTTCGCGCACCTGTATGCGAAGCATAGTTACTGTCTACCTGAGTACACGGAATGAAAGTCGCAAAGAATTTATGACCTGGAATCTAAATTTCTCCTCTTTAATGTCCTGCCAGTTGCGCAGTTAAGACGTGTTGCAGCGTCACTTGTTCATTCATTGGCCGTCAAACTTTAAAATTTTGCATTTTCTGTCGAAACCTGTATGCTTAGCAATTTGTGTCCAATTTGCATTACCCCTTTGTGCGTCGATTTTTTTTTTGGGGGGGGGGTGTCAAAGGGTGTATTTATCATTGAATGGAAAAAATTATGACGAGCAACGTGTAGCTAAAAATTTGATATATTAATTTGAACAATTTTCAACAATTATTTTGATAATTGTACAAAGTAAAATACTCGAACCTATTAATACAGTCTCGAAAAGGCTGCAAGGTACTCGTGAAAATATAGAGAAATCCGCTGAGATGTTTTCATCACTCCTAATCCAATTCCAGAACTTAAGGAATAATTGGGAGTTTGGTAAAAACGATGCCCTTGAGTTATCAGCTCTATGGAATTCTGAACCTTGTTTTCCCCCAAAAAGATTGCGTCGTGTGAAAAAATTGTTTGATGAATTACAAGTAGATGAACGCATTGAAAACAGTGAATAATGTGTTCAAAGTCGAGGTGTTTTATAGAGTAATGGATTTAATAATTAATCGCTTAACTATTAAATTGAAATCCTTTTTCGTGAATTATGTGCACTTTTTAAATGTCTATCACCTGCATATCTCGTCGCGTCACCTAATAAAAGTATCCTGGAATGATCAGAATTGTTACAATTGGCATATCTTTCCGATATTTCGCCTAGTTTGGTACCTCAACTGTTTCAATTTCAAATATGCTTTTATATTCAATTAAATCCAATTGCTTCTATACGCGAAGTTGCTGAACTACTTTTAATTCCCACCGCAGCCTCAAGTAGCTTCCCTGACATTATTACAGCATGCCTGATTTTTTTAACTTTACCGGTGACGGCAGCGTCATCAGAACGAAGTTTTTCAAAATTGAAATTAATCAAAACATATTTAAGAAGCTACATCTCACAACACCGTCTTAGCCCTTTGGCCACGATATCAATTGAAAGAACAATAGCTTGTCAACTTGATCTGGAGAAAATGATTCACCGACTTGCAAACGAGAAAGCGAGAAAACAACAATTTTGAAGGTTTTTTTAAATTGTTCAGCAAAATGTATTTCAGCTGTGCAAACTAAACATGCTGAAATACATTTTGTCAATAGAGTTTATAAAATATATAATAATAATATTAGTGGGTACTCCGTACTTAAAGAATTATAATTTGTTTTATTATTATATTCATATTTACTAAATTGAATTTCTTATTGTTGGAAGTCTTGAATTTCAAATAAATTGTTATTAAGTAAGGTTTTAAATCGAAATAAAAGTAGATAGAAAACAAATTTTGCCAGAACTCTTCCAAGAAACAAGTGGGTGCACCGATTTTACTTGCTCCAGGGCGCTGAATATGTAGCTACGCCACTGCAACTAAGGCAGGGGCTCCATCGGTTATGATAGCTGATAAATTTTTCATAGATAAAGAAAACCTTTTCATCGTCGTTTTTTAATGCATCGAATAAATCTACAGACTTGGTTGTGTCTTTTAACGATACTAAAGCAACCATTCCTTCCGTGATATTATAATGTTCATCGATTCCTCTTATAAAAATTGCCAATTGTGCCGTATCAGAAGCGTCAGTGCTTTCGTCCATGGCTAACGAATAAAATTTAAAATTAGTAAAATTGCTTTTTAAAGACTTTTCAACTGAATTCCCCTTCTTCTCAATTCTTGTGGCTATAGTTTGGTGTGATAAACTGATTTTAGAAAAATCCAACCTTTTTTCAGGGCAAATTATGTTTGCTACGCTTTCCATACATTCTTTTATAAATTCGCCATCAATAAAAGGTTTTGATTTTTTAGCTATTAAATTTGCTACGACGTAACTTGCTTTTACAATGTTATTATTTTGAGTAGCTGTCTTTTTAAAAAAAATTTGTTCAGACTATAGCCCTTTTTTTAGTTCTGTGATTTTATCTTTACGGCAAATGCCGAGATATACATCGTATTTTGTGGCATGCTTTTGACTATAATGTCGTTTCAAATTGTAGTCTTGAAAAAACTGACACAAGTCCTACAAATTAAGCAAAGTGCTTTATAATTCTCCTCATTAAAAAGTATTTCTCCGTCCAGTTTTCATTAAAAACTATTTTTTCATCTTCAATTTTTCTTTTTTTAGGTTCTGCTTCATTTTTTAATGACATGAGATTTTTTAATGACAATGAAACTGAGGCACAAGGCACCTACCGGTACAGTAGCGTAACAGAATTCGCAGTAGAAGAGATTCGATTCAATCTCAAGTAGAGAGATCCCGAACTGTCAACTCTGAAACTCTTTCAGAAATGATTACTGATCGTGGACCAGTCAGGGAGTCCTTTTATAGACTCGGAGAGCATGGAGAATTTTCTGGAACATCCCGAGCTGTAGCAGACGTGCGATTGGGGCAAGTCTACGGTGGTGCGGTGCGTGACGTAGGAACTGGGAACGTGGCCATGCGCCAAGATCACGCGCAGAACGGGATTCAGCGAAAGGAAAGCCAACAGGTTGGATCGATTTGGCGAACTTTCGCGAACGTTCGATGGCTCCCTTTTCTGTGAAGGGGTCCCTTGGCCAAAAGGATTAGGAAATCAAAATACAATGCAATATACTGCATACAAATATTGTAATTCTTCAAAAAATTCGCCGTCGAGTGGATACACACATAATTCGAAACGCAAATTCTCATGGCATGCTAAGTTGTTTTTATTTAAATTTTTATTTCAAAATAAATGTCAACGAATCGATTATATATGAAAAATATTGCAAACATTTATTTAAAAAAAATGTGTAAATTTAAATATTTTCATAATTTGCGCTTGGGCCGCACTTTAGACAAGCATGCCTTAGGGCCTGTTCACACAGGAGTCCGTTGCGTAGCGTTACGGGAAAGATGACGTTGAGACGAAAATAAACCAATCATAGGTGTTAAAAATTTCATTGCTAATCGTTTGGAGGCCTATGATTGGTTTATTTTCATCTCAACGTCATCTTTTCCTTAACGCAACGCATCGGACTCCTATGTGAACAGGCCCTTAATCTTGGCATATCAACGGAGGATAAAGAATTTGTTATACGTGTTCGAAGTGTGACGTTACGTCCGCCATATTGGGCATCTCCGCAATGGCAGCCCATGTTATTCTCCCATAGGACGGAAAAACAAATATTAATTTCTCTTAAACTAATGAGTATTATCTCTCTGCACGTCCTGAAATTGATAAAGGAGCAAAAAATACCCTACCACAAAAATTGAGGAATGTGATTTCGTGCAAGAATAAGAGCAGAAGGTGTTTTTAAATTCCCTTCCTCTATGTTTATCGCTGTGAAAGATATTCTCAGAGAAAGTGATATTCTTGAAATTTTTTATTTAGTGTTTGTGAATAGTTATTTATGTTGTTTCTGTCTATGTGTATATTCTAACCTAACATAATCTAAGATGCATTGGTAAGTAGATTTTATTCCCAGTACCACTGATTTATCCTTAGTGCCATTGTGTTTACAATTTGAATGTGCCGCTGATGGTAACGGTATTAAAATGTCAGTTTCGATAAAAAATATTACTGTAAAACTGTATGTACCTAATTGTTCTTTCGATTTTCCTCAAATATTTGTACGGTAACATTCTTGAAGCACTATAATCCCCTTTGCAGAATGAAAGGGTTCTTCAAGTTGAGATATTGCTAGTATAGGATACTGCATTGTTGTTGTTTCTAATGTATCCTATGACTGGTGTACATTTTTGTAGATTTCTACTGTGTTAGATGCATTGGCGACTCCAAGGGGGGGGGGCGATAGGGTCAATTGTCCCTCCCAAAAAACCTCGGCGTATTGTTTTTTCATAGCCTAAAATTATATAATCGTAGACCTAATACAAAGGGTGGCTCCAGTCCAGAGTTTTTTTTGCGGGGGGGGGGGGGAGCAACGTCAGCTCTTAGGGATATATATATATATATAGAGTGGCTCCCAAAAGTGTTCGTACACTTAAGATTTTCAATGAAATAGAGGTCTATCCATTAATTAAAATGAATATTTCATAATGGGTATTTAAAAATAAGATCTATAATCTATTCTTAACAAAACTACATGAAATATTTTGAAAACATAGTAAAACTTTATTTTTCACAAACAAGTAATCAAAAAGTAACAGAAACTTTTTACACTGAAATATTTTCGAATAAATTCATAATTAAAATTATCGTCTGGCGCTTTTTTATTTTTGAATTGTGGTGGCATTTAAAATATCGTTTGGCTTTAATTTTTGCTTGCCTACTCCGTAATATTCTATTTATTATTTAAAATTAGCTCGTAGTCGTAAAGAAATAACAAACAGCATTCGAAAATTGATTATTTTTCATCATAGTAGTGGTAAATCAGTTCGGAATATTGCTAAATGACTTAATTTATCGCATTCTGTTGTGCAGTATGTGATAAAACGCTTTAATGAAGAAAATCGGATCGAAAACAAACTAAGGAAAGGTCGTCCGGCAAAGTTAACAAAACGTGATCAGAGATTTATAATTAGAAAATTTGTGAACAATCCACGTTTGGGTCCTGTAAAAGTTTCTGCAGAATTTAATGAAACATTTTCTACTTCAATTTCACCTGAAACTGTTCGACGAGTTCTCAGAGCAGCTGGATTACATGGGCGTTCTGCCCGTAGAAAATTTTCTGTAGGTGAGGAAAACAGAAAGTTTAGGCTTTCCTCCGCACTATCAATGATAAATAAGCCCCAAACGTATTGGAATAATGTCTTATTTGCCGATGAAAGCAAGTTTAACATTTTTGGTTCCGATGGGAGTAGTATAAAAATGAGAGATCCGCAACAGGATTATGGGGAGGGGCTTAAAGTGGGCGGAGCTAACTGAGTAACGTAGACCAATCAGAGCGTGGCTGGCCATCTGGTGGTCGATTTGGAACAATCAGGAGACGGCAGCGGCACTAGCGCCCCCTAGCTGGAAAGAGTGGAACCTTGTAGTTCAGCAGAATCTTGGAGTGACTAGCTGCTCCGCGGAGCGCCACCTATCGGTTAAATATGGAACTAAATTTTATACAAGGAGCAGCTTTAAGCTTGTGCTGCCATCTGTTGGTTAAATAGGGAACTACATTTGGACTTAGAAAATTTTTTTAAAGTATTTTCAACGGGAATCGAACTCCCGACATTATAAAATGTAGTGTTAGCTCAAAGGTTTTTTTGAATGACTAGTACCATTGAGCATTGCATAGTGGCATTACATGTTAGTGAGTTGTTTTATAAGATATATAAAGAGGGAATATTTTAAAGAAATTATCATTTATAAGCATGGCACCTCCAGGAGAAGTTACGTGTGCCGTCGTATTATATACGTACTTAGGTGTAATTATTTACTTAATTAGCATTTTTACGGAAACTTATAAAGTAGCTATTGATTTTATTCTACGTTTAAACAATACTGAAAATATTCGATTACATCTGAACGATACTGAAAATATATCATTTTCGGTGTAATATGGTTTTAGAAAACTTATAAAGAAAATATATTCTATTATAATGCAAAAGATATATCAAGACCCAGCTTATAGTGCATCCTATGGTGGTGTGGATGCTATTTTTCGTGCTGTACAAGGGAAAGTTTCAAAGACTGAGATAAAGAAATGGTTGGAAGGTGTAGATGCATATACTTTGCATAAACCTATTCGTCGCAAGTTTACAACAAATCGAGTAATAGTGTATTCGATAGATCAGCAGTGGCAAGCGGATTTGGTAGATTTTTCGCATTTACATAAACATAATGAGGGATATCGATATATATTAACATGTATTGATATATTATCAAAGTATGCTTGGGCCGTACCATTGAAACAAAAACGAGGGGTTAATATTGTGAGAGCTTTTAAGCAAATAATGAGTGAGCGTAAACCCAAGTCACTACAAACGGATCAAGGTAGCGAATTTAAAAATAGCGTGTTTCAAAAATTTTTAAAGGAGAAAAATATAAAATTTTTTACAAAGTTTAATGCTACCAAAGCATCAGTGGTAGAGAGATTAAATAGAACGATAAAAACTAAAATGTGGAAATACTTTACGAGTCGAAACACATATAAATACATTGATGTATTACAGCTGCTTATGAAAAGATATAATAACACTTTTCATACGAGTATAAAGCGTGCACCTGTGGACGTTGATTTGAATAACGAAAGAGATATTTGGTTTACACTATATGGGGAAATGAATTCCAAGATTTCTAAATGTGTATTTAACATAGGTGATGTAGTTCGAGTTTCTAAGAAAAAGTTAACTTTTGAAAAAGGATATGAAACCAACTGGACGGATGAACTATTTATGGTAACAGAGTGTGTCAAGAGAAATCCACCTGTGTATAGGATTTCAGATTTATTGGAGGAACCCATATTAGGAACCTTTTATATGCAAGAGTTGCAAAAAGTGAGATTAAAAGAGGAATATAAAATTGAAAAAATTTTAAAGAAACGTGTGCGAAAAAAGCAAGTAGAATACTTTATAAAGTATACTGGATATCCTAACAAGTTTAATGAGTGGATTCGAGCTTCTAATTTACTATCCCTATAAAGAGTGCTAACAAATGTATTATAGTTCATTCATGAAGTTTCTACGTTACGTTACCGAGCGATAGCTCTTTGAATTATTTTACGGAAAA
The DNA here is from genome assembly GCA_907164885.2 of Dolomedes plantarius. NCBI lineage: Eukaryota > Metazoa > Arthropoda > Arachnida > Araneae > Dolomedidae > Dolomedes > Dolomedes plantarius. The sequence continues at coordinate 95,893,295 of OU015495.1, forward strand.
TAAAATTTCGCATTTTATTACACGTTTGCCCACGCCTATAGATTTAAAAGGAGATTGGGAAGTTGGTTTAGCTGAATTTATATACCCTCACACTTGGTATAATGTAAACGAAACGAACAATTTAATTGAATACGAAGTTCCAGGAGCAGAGGGATATTATAAGAGAAAAATTCACCATGGTTTTTATCCTAATATTCAGAGTATATTAAACGCTATAACAGTTAAAGAATTAAAGAATAAATTTTCCTTTCATTTTAATGAAGTGAATAAACGTGTAAAAATGAGAGTAACGGGTCAAGGAAGTATAAGATTACTTTATGCATTGCTGAATTACTTGGATTTGATAGCATGGATTTTGGTAATGGGTAGGAGGGCGGTCACTTTGACTTATTTAATGTTGTATACAGATATTATTGAGCCACAAATAGTGGAAGATGCTTATGCACCTCTCCTACGCATTATAAATGTAACAGGAAATGATGGCGATATGGTAAGCGTTCAATATGACAAGCCGCATTATCTACCAGTTAGCAGAAAATTTATTGATACGATTGAAATTAATATAAGGTCATACACGGGTTCATTTATACCATTTGAACGTGGGCGTTAGTACGTGAAACTACACTTTCGTCAAAAGTACTTATCATAATGTATGTTCCCTATCGATGCTGCAAAAAATCTTTCGAGGATTATTATGTGCACCAAACGGGTCAAGGATTGAATTACTATCAAGGAAGTTTACATCAAAGCGGATACGGCTTAAGAGGCCTCTTCCGATCATTTTTCCGCGCTGCAGTGCCACTTTTAAAATCGGGGGCCAAAGCAGTCGGTAAACAAATGTGGCATAGCGGTGTAAACATGATTAATGACATATCACAAGGGGATAATGTCAAATTGGCGGCAAAACGACGTTTGAGAGAAGCTGGAAAAGTATTAACGGATAAAGCCGCTTCTAAAGTCAAGACTATGATTGGTACCGGAAAATTAAATAAAAAGCGAAAACGTGCCAAGAAACCTATCATTACTCGTAGAGCTAAGAAGGAGAAAACACACGACATTTTTTCGTAGTGATGGCTTCTCTAATTTATCAAAACTCTCCTGCCTGTGTAAAATCTGAATTAGATTTGTTCAGCATTCCACCTACACAAACAGCTATAGAAAAAGGACAGTTTGTGGAATATCACCCCCTTTCAAATATACAGGATGGGGGTCCTATAGAATTTAATATATCTGGGAGTGGCGAAGAATATATAGATCTAGCTGCTTCCTATTTGCATGTGAAAGCAAAAGTGGTGAAATCTGATGGAGCAATTTTACCTGAAAAAGAACCAGTAACTGCCGTCAATTTATATTTACACTCTCTGTTTTCGCAAGTGGATGGGAGTCTAAATGAAAGAAACATTTCCTCGGCCACCAACACCTATCCTTACAGAGCCTATATCGAAACGTTGTTAAATTATGGAGAAGATGCCAAGAAAAGTTTACTTACCTGTGAAGCCTTTTTTAAAGATGAAGACCCGAGTAAACTGGATCCTTTAGCTGAAAACGTCCACGCAGGGTTAAAATCCCGTCATGAATTGATTGAAAAAAGTCAAACTGTGGATATGATCGGACAATTACATTGTGATATTTTTCAGCAGAATCGTCTGTTATTAAATTTAGTAGACCTAAAAACTAACATGATTCGAAGTAAACCCTCCTTTTGTTTGACTGCTACTAATTCAAATCCTAATTATAAAGTAATCTTGAAACATGTCTCTATGTTTATTCGAAAAGTGAAAGTAAACCCAGGTGTTTCTATAGGACATGCAAAGGCGTTGGAAAAGACTTCAGCAAAATATCCCATTGACCGTGTATTATGTAAAACGTATTCTATATCTAAGGGAAGTTGGTCTTTTATGCAAGATAATGTGTTTCTGGGTCATATGCCTAAACGTGTTATTATTGCATGTGTTGGAAACGCTGCGATGAATGGACAATATGAACAAAATCCTTTCTTATTTGCACATCATAAAATCAACTTTTTATCAATTTATGTAGACGGACAACCAGTACCTTCCAAGCCATTAGAATTAAATTTTGATTCTTATAATTATGTGCGAGCTTATTGTAGTTTATTTGAAGGATTTAATCGAGATAAGGGTATTTATTTAAATAGAGAAGAATATGCCAAAGGTCACGTGATATACAAATTCGATTTGACAACTAAAGTAAGAATAGTTTATGATGTCTCTTCAAAACAAAACAATTCCGCATCTCTTAATGATTGTTTAGTTCCTGGGCGTAACTTAAATCCTTTAGTGTTAGATATGATATTGCGATTTAGACAATATAAATATGCCTTTTCTGCAAATATTGAGACGGCATTCCATCAGATTGGAATAGCGGAAGTTAACAGAGATGCATTGAGATTTTTATATTTTGATAATGATTTTAATTTGAAACCATACAGGATGACTAGAATACCATTTGACGTTTCATGCAGTCTCTTCATTCTGGCTTGTACTATTAAGTATCATATATCTAAAGTATCCCCAGAGAAACCCGATGTTTATGAGATGCTAGATAATTCGGTATAAGCAGATGATCTTTTTTATGGGGTTGATACTCTTGAGCAAACCTTCAAGCTTAGTTCTGAAGCATACAAAGTATTTAGTGACGCAGGTATGAATTTACGTAAATTTAGTTCTAATTTAGATGCTTTAAAGAGTCAGTAGACAAATAGTGGGATAATAAAGAGAAAAGAAGATTCTTGCAATTCATTAAAGGTACTTGGGCTTAACTGGTGTACTCGTAAAGACATAAGGTTCTTAAATTTTGAAGCTTTGTGTGAAACATTAAATAATTGTGAGAGTATCACTAAAAGAAACATATTAAGAGTAACTGCTACAATCTTCGATCCAGCAGGTTTTATTTCGCCGTTTGTAATACGGGCAAAATTGTTAATTCAAAAATTTTGGCAACTAGGAATAGATTTTGATGATGAAGTTCCGAAAGAGTGTAAGCAATTGTGGACTGAAGGGTATCACAAAATACAGAATTTGAAGAAACTGAAATTAAGACGAAAATATTTCCCTGGAAAACTAAGAAACGTTAATGATTTGGAATTACACATTTTTTGTGACGCAGCAATAAAAGCGCATGGAGCTGCCACATACTTTAGGTGTCCCAAAGATTTCACCACGACATTTGTTGCATCTAAAACTAGAGTTGCTCCTGAAAGTAAAGAACTGATGTTGCCTAGATTGGAATCATTAGGCGCGTTAATAACTTCCAAAATATTTGTAAGAACTATTTAAGCTTCCAGGCGAAAAAATATTTATGTGGTCCGACAGCACGATAGTATTACACTCGGTTAATGGATCACCACATACGTGTAAACAATTTGTGAGAAATCGTGTATCTAAAATACTGTCCCTCACAGATCCGGCTTGTTACGGGGGCACGGTACTCTTCACTGATGAGAGTCGCAGTCTAACTAGCGATTCTGGACGTTAGCTAATCTGGAGAGAAGTGGAAATACGGTATCATCCAGCAAACATTACGAAAGACAGCGGTATGGAGGTGCAGGTATCATGGTCTGGGGAGGCATCATGCTAAATAGCCGTACTGAGCTCCCCATTTTCAAACGTGGTTCAGTAACAGGAAGCTGCTATTGCAGTGAGTTGATCATTCCTCACGTACGTCTTTTCAGAGGTGCCATTGGTTCTCAGTTCCTTTTCATATACGATGCCAGACCTCATTGTGCGTGAGCAGTGGATTATCTGTTGGAAAGTGAAGATATCAATCGTATGGATTGGCCTGCGAAGTCTCCAGACCAGAATCCAATAGAACATGTGTTGTACTCTCTGAGAAGGCGTCTTTCGGCAGGCATACTTCCACTGCAAATGTCCATGAACCGAAAAGGCACTAAAAGAGGAGAAAACAATGTTACCCCAACAGCTCATAGACCAACTCGTTTTAAGCATAGTTAGACGCTGCAAAACAACTATTGCAATTAAGAGACATATTCCCTACTGAACTCCCCCCTTTTGCTTTATTCCACCTTTGAGAAATAAGCCTTTGTACGATAACATATGCTTTTTGGTTGTTTTTTAATAAATTCTCCGAATTAACATTTGTATTCTCTGTGCACGAATTAACATTTGTATCTCTGTGTTATTTCATTCACCAGTAAAGTACATATTGAGGTCTCGGAGGTGTGAATTTCATTCATCCAGGCTGCACCATTGCGAAGAAACTGGAGAAAAAAAAGACATACGGTCCTTTAATTTCGCAAATCAGTGTATATATATATATATATATATATATATATATATATATGTGTGTGTGTGTGTGTGTGTGTGTGTGTGTGTGTGTGTGTGAACTTAAGACAGAGTCATCTTTTAAACTTACAGGACACTTAATTTCAATGATCTTATAGTTATCAATAAGACCATCTGGTGAGCACCCTAATATACCAGTTTGATGAAGAGACCCCCAGTTTCTACATTGCATTCCTTCACATCTGCAAAAATAGATAGGGCCGTTTTTTCATGCACCACACCCCACTGAATGGCTTTTAAAGCAAAATTTCTATATTCACCATTCAGAGTTTTTAGCAAACTAGATGGTATATAGCTTTGTTCAACCAATGGCGCACCCAGGATTTTTTCTTGGGGGAGCCGAAATGAACGGATAAAATATTTATAATGCATTGGGGAGGGGGGGCGAGATGAACGGATGAAAATAATTATAATGCAAAATCAATATTCATAATGCAATTTCTATATCTTTGGGGGTGGGCAGGGCAACTTACCCCCCCCCCCCTGGGTGCGCCACTGAGTGTAACTGCAGTCAAAATTGAAGCTAGTTTCCTCGAAGTGAACCGCCCTTTTCGGTATGCTCCACATAACGGATTTTGTGCTTGTTCAGATGTCATAGAAAAGACAAACTTTTGCTGAGCCTCAGTAACTTAAAGTTTCTCGAGGATGAAAGCTACTTTCTCTGCAGCTGACGGATACTGTTCACAGGATGTAATCTCGTCAAATGTTAGAACAGTATGCTCAAAGTTTTCCTCTGCATTGACACACAGGAACTGATATAGAGGAAGATATGATAGTTCCTTTTTCATGGCAGTTCTAAGCAAGTCTTTGTCTGCTGCTGAAGGTTTTCTTTTAACAGCAACAAATTTGAATTCACCGAAAAGGTCTGGCAAGGCTTTCACTTTCTCAGGATCTTTCCGTAAACTCCAACTGCTTGAAATATCTGTTGATGTAATATTAATGCTGTACAATGCAGCAACAGTCATATGATGGCAAATATTTTTACCCTTAGGACACGTGCATGTTGCTGATAAAATCTGCGAAGCATTTGATCTGTAAGTTGATTGATTTACTAAATAATTACAGCATTTAATAAATGCTTTTGCAATAGAATGAGAATATATAAAATGCATCTTTAACAATTTATTTAAAAAAGTACTTCAATTGTAAAAATAGGATTTTCATACAACATGAAAAAAAGCGTAATCTTTGCGGATTTCTTAGAGATAAAAATAATTACAAGATAAAAAGAACTTTTTATATACCATGTTTTTAAATTTTCTGTTGAATCATATAAACTTGACAATTCTATGTATTAATAGATACTTTTTTAAAATTTTTTTGATGAATTATCCCATCAACTTGAAAGAAAATGATCAAATGCGTAATAATGATGTATCAAATGAGTAATCAATCGTTTAGCTCGAGAACTGGAAGTTAACTTGTGTTTAACTTTTCGTTCCCGTCCCGGCCGGTAGATGGGTGCACCATTCTACAAAACAAAATTAACTGAAAATGAATTCAAATCTGCTTAAAGATGGCTAAAAGTATTTAAAAAAATGCATTGTCATCGTGTTCTGAGCTATTCTAAAAGTTTCAAATGTCTAGCTAGTCGGGAAGTTAGTTAAAAATCGATTGCAAGATTTATAATGGACAAACACACACACAAACAAACAAACAAGAAAACGAGTTAATAAAAGCATGGTAAAAAAAATACCTGTGTATGTATATTGCTAAATAATTTGTTTTGCAACTGCAGGAAAAAGATCCGAATGCATTATGGAATTTAATGCTGGCCAAAAAACCTCATGTGATAACTGTGTCTGCTGAATCCATGTAATAATTTGTTCTTTCTTGTAGTTTGACTTTGTTTTGGAACTTTTATTTTTATTGATGAATATTTTACTAATAATTTTTTTCTCATTTATGTTGTACTGTGAAATAACCATCTTTTAGCAAAAATGGATAACTTCAGTTAGGTGCAAAAAACAATCTACTTTTGTAAGTTTTTAACATAGGACATTCATGCTTGTATATACATGAAATAGTCATTGTCCTTACCTAAGCTTGTGCAAACTTTTAACAGATTACATGTCTTTTAATAATTAAAAATTTGGGAAAGTAAAAATTTGGGAAAGTTTTGAAAGTGTTTAAATATGTTATTGCAAGGGTGTCTGTCTCCTCCCTCTTATGTAAAAGAAGTGTAAGCATTATAAAAGAAATACATTTGCACTATAGACATATGTGATAATTTTCACATAATGAATGGAGAATGAAGCAGAGAGATGGGTTGAGTAATCTTTCACAAACAAGGGAGATGCAGTGGGGGATTCAGAAAAGAACTTTTATTCAGTTTTAGCATCATGAAGACATATTTGCAGTAATAGCCATCAGACTATGCCGGGAAAGTGGAAAGCAAAAGGCATAAAATTGCAAGATAACAGAAAGTTAGGAAAGAGCACAGCCTTACGTGATGACCAAAATTAGCAAGAATCGGACATGGCCTATTGTATCGGCCGCAAGTTACAAGAAGCACCGTGGCCTTACATCTCGGCCACAACTTAGAAAAAATGGTAGAGTCCTCCATGCAGGCGTAAATGAAATGGACATTTCCTTACACCAGGGCTCGAAATTATTTAATTGGGCTATTCTAAAAGTTTCAAATGTCTAGCTAGTCGAGAAGTTAGTTAAAAACCGATTGCAAGATTTGTACCGGACAAACACGCACACACAAACAAACAAACAAACAAACAAACAAGAAAGCGAGTTAATAAAAACATGGTAATAATAATCTAAAAACAAAGATTTAAAAAATTAATAATCACAACAGGGAGAATTTTTTAATTGTTTTAGGGAGGCAACAATTTAATATTTAAACTACGATGTTAATATAAATTATGTCATAAAAATAATAAAACAGCACCAATGCTTGGCTCAAAAATAAAAGGAAAAATGATTTTTCGGTGTTTCCAGTGAAAAGAAATAAGGTCTAAAATAAAATAAACTCATATTTAATGGACAGTAATTGACTTGTGCTAAATAAAATCCCATTTTATTTCTTTTTTGATGGTCCCCAAAAGGCACGTTTTCTTTCCTTTCTTTTTTCTCTCTCTGTGTGTGTACGTCTTTTTATTTAATCAAAAACAAAAATTTAAATTTAAATTCTCTTAACTCAACATTAATTATAGCTTAAAAACTTCTACTGACCAATTTCACGAGCATCCTTCCGCTAATTAATCGCATAGTCATCATTGGATAATCCTTTCACCCAGGTACTCTGAAAAGAGCCATGATGGCGGTAGTCAGTTTAAAACTTTTTAATCTTTTTTTTATAATATCCAAACTTCAATTTTCATATTAAAATGATCTATCATTATCTACTTCGAAAGCCAACAGGAAAATTATTCAGAAGTAATAGTAAGTGTAGGAATTTAATATGTTTCAGTTATAAAAAGTCAGATTTATAACTGAAATACTAGATAAATACTAGTCAATCAGAAGGGCATCTATTTTTTTAAATAGACAAAAGGAGATTTGAGAGAAAAAAAACACAAATTAAACTTACTTCAAATTCGTAAGGGCCTGTTCACATAGGAGTCCGTTGCGTTGCGTTAAGGAAAAGATGACGTTGAGACGAAAATAAACCAATTATAGGCGTTAAAAATTTCATTGCTAATCGTTTGGAGGTTTGTCATTGGTTAAATATATTTCAATACTTTAACGCTCCGCAACGGACTCCTATGTGAACAGGCCCTTAGTTTTATTTTTCATTAATGCATGATGAATGATATGATTGTTGTCTATTAATCAAAAATTAATGATGAAAATAAAATGTCTATTATTAAATGTCTATTATTAAACATAAAAATTAAAATGTCTATTATTCAGACAACATCATCACATACATGCACGTATAATCCCACACGGTTCGTAATAAAACGAAAGAAAAAGATGATGCTTTGAAGTTGGAAGACTTCAAAGCATCTTGCCCTCGTTTTATTAAATTAAAATTCCCTCTGAAAAAAGAACCAAAATTGTAAGTTGTCGCCATTGCACACGGCTAACAGACACCGGAAATGAATTAATCTAAACAATCCCAAATGATTTGGCATTTTTGATTTAGAAGGTTACCATACAAGGGTTATCATAATTTTCTGTAATTTGAAATTTTGTAAATCTCAATTAGTACTTTTCAATAAAAGTTAATTTATCCATTAAAGTTGTGTTTGTTTTATTACCTGATTATTTTTCAGTTAAGATTTAGAGATCATAACATTCAAAATATGCATCACAATTTTTCCTTTCCCTCCTCCTTCAGTATCAAGGAATTTTCACACATATATAATAATAAATTATTTCCCCTGTAGCACTTTGCAGAAAAGTTCAGGCTATCTGAAGATACCAACCCTTCTGAGGAACGACACTCTAATGAGAGTTCATTCAACTTCCTGCAAACAGTCCCTTCCCCCCCATGAGATTTCAAACATTCCGTTGCCATCATACGATTGTGTGAAGTTCGTCACGGAAGAAAACGTACAGCAAAAGGCGCCTTATCCTCCTTTTGCGATATTTGCAAGGCGAGGATTCCCCAGTAGGGATATGTTTCCTTAAATTTTCAAAACCACTAAAAGCTGAAAAGTAAAACAGGTAATAGAAATCACCATTTAAAATGATGAACTACAGCAAAATAAATGTTGATGAGCTCTTGTGACAATGGCATACCAGGAACAGGGGCTATTCGGTACCAGATACCTGTTTCTAGAAGAATTTTAAAAAATGTTTTAATGAAAAAACAGAATAAGAATAATACATACAAACAACTGTAATAAATTATACTATACCTTTATAAATGGCACTAAATTTGATAGATACATGTCTTTCAAAATAATTTCAGTGTCCTCCCAAAAAGGATCATCTTTGTCTACACGCTGGGTTAAAAAATCTTTCATTGTAGAAACAGCCAGATCACAGTAGTTACGTTCCGTAATAGCCATTTGTCCTTGAACCTAAAACATAATATCTTGAGTTTATTATGGTTGTAAAAAGAATGAAAATTTAACAAATGCAAATATTTTAAATATTAAAACTCAACATTAAATTTTAGATGTAAGCATAATTTAATCTACTGAACATTTTGAAGCAATTTATAAACCTACCTACCTGATAAAAATATGCATGTGATTTCTTTAAGGTGCCAGTTACATCCAAACAAAAACTTTTATCTTCGTTTGCTGCTGCTAAAATTAGGTTATCTCTGTGTTTGTATGGGCACTTGAGCTCTACCACACCCTCTCCACAGCAGCTACAGCTAACAAATGCATCTGGTGTGGCTCCAAGGTAAGGCATACCTGGATTCACAATAAATCCAGCCTTGGTGATACTTAAATTGTCGTGTGTTTCCTCCATATATTCTTTATATGCTTGTAAAGCCTCAGCTTCTTTCTCTCGTCCCCAATTAACAGATGCTGTTGAGAAACTGGCAGGTGACATAAATTTCATCATATAACTGTCACTCCACATTTTTTTCTTAACAATTTCTTTAAAGATCGATGCAGTAAATCTTCCTTGGCGATGTTGATGCCAGAGCTTGCAAATTCTCCGTTCTGTTGTTTTCTCAGCTAAAAATTTGCAGCTCATCGGTGAAAAATAACTTTTCATATCTTGAATAATGTGAGATTTATTGAGACAAGATATGATTTCACATATAGTTGGCGGCACATGATTTTCTACTACTGGAACTGAAATACTTTTAGCTATTTTTTTGCACTTGAAAATCACTGCTTCAGGATTGATTTCATATAAACGTTTCATCTCTTCCTCTGTCAAAGGAGGAAGTTTAGGACGTTTTAAACAAGGGGATATCAATCGTTTTAACGGTAAGCTTGAATGCCACTTTTCTTTCTGTAACTTCATTGAAGAAACTGGTATATTCAGAACCTAAATAATTGAAACATTATATAAATTAAAAAATAACCATAAAGCAGGTGTTTTAATCTCATAATACAAAATTTAACTACCTCTACAATCCCTTAATAATTGAACTATCATATAAAGTAAAATATAATCTGCAATAATAATACTACTATTTACTTTCTTGGTAGAAAATGTAGAGTTTCATTTGCATGCTTCCTCAGTAGGGGTTCGCTCTGAAGTTTAATCTCACAGCAAATTCTACTTTGAAGAGTAATGCAGCAATATGGCTATAAGCCTCTCCAATTCTGAAACAATGGATCAGGATGTATAAAAATCATTATATAAACTATTATATAAATCATACATTCAAAATGATATTCTATACTACTACATAACTAATGCAACAATAGGAAGCAAACATTTTCAAATTCAAACATTGCTGATCGTTGTAAATAAACTAATCTCTGATAAACATTTATTAAGTAAACTTCATACTAATTATTAATACAATTCTAATTTATGCATACCCAGCCATACAAGTACAATGTGCAGTCATTATTGCTCCATTCTTCTCAACAATTGCCCGTGGAACATGATTTTTCTCTTCTACGCGCTGAGAAGGTTGCACTTCAGCAGACAAAATAATTATTCCACCACTTGCTGTTGGGTTATACATCTTCACTGTTTGTACTTTTCCTGTTAGTATTATAAAGTTTTCTTAGAAGAACTCATGGATAATTATTAGAATTTATGATTATGTCTAGCTTGTTTGGTGCAAAGCTTTTGCCATGATGCTACTTCATCAAAAGCTATTGGAGATACCTTATATTTAGGAAATAAATAAAGCACTTAGAGTATTTCCCCACAATTACAATGAGGTTTTATGATTTTATATTATAATAGATGCTGAAGGGGGTGATCACTCGGCTACTTAATTATTCATTTTTTAACTGAAAGAAATAATGAAAGATTAACGAGAAAATTAAACTTCATATAAACACTACAGATTTGAGTTAGTTATTATTATATATACATATAAATGGAGAATTTAAAATTACGATAAAAATATTTCAAGTTTATACAACGTAAATTACACCTATTAAGAAAAATTCAGGTCTTACTTCGAGGACATCAGTGCATCTTATTTGTTTATCAGAAAGTACTGCATTTGGCATGACATTAAACAACCCCAAAATGATGGTAAAATTAAACAAATACTTAAAACAAGTGGTTAATGAATAAGCACACTTTCCACAGGACAAATATCATTAACAGAGCAGTGATTTGAGGAGAAAAAAAGTGCGATTTTGCAGTTTAAAAAAACGTGATTGGAAGTATTGTTATTATTTCAATCCTTATAATTCAGTAAAAATTTAAGGAAAAAAAAATCACCTGATTGAACATAATCATATGCAGACAAAGATTTGTAATTCCTCAAATTTTCGTTGCTGAATTCATCGTTTGAGGAATTTCTAAGATATGTATAGATATCGGGATAAGTTACTTCAGGCCAGCGTCTTGTATCGTAACTCCAGTCTTCCTCTGTCAATAAATATGGGTCACATACTGAAGAAACCTTTCCGGGTTGTACCTGAATGTTTAATTTACTAATATACCTTTGTTTCGTTACCGTATCTAAAGATTTTGCATAATCTGACAGCATTTTATTCACCAAGTTGTAAGAATGGTCATTGAACGCCATGTTAAATTATACAATTTTTTGCCACTCCTCGCCAAAGAAGAATTGAAATCTGCAAGAGTTGAGATGTGACATTGCTGCGAGGGATTACCTTATTTCAAAACGCTTAACGTTTACTAGGCAGCGTTTGGCAAAGTGAAATTTAAAAGTGAATAATATTTATTGTTTTTCTAGTTAAAAACGGCGTGTCCAGGCGTAATTTTTATCAAAAATCGTAGATTTTAAATAAACTGAGGTTTACATAGTAGGAATTTCTTTAAGTATGGATAGGTTTTGAGCAAGAGTCTTCAAAAAGGAGGCAATGCTAATCTCCGTAGGGTTTCCTAGTTTTGTTCTCCAAAGGTCTCCAAGATGGCCGCCTCACTCGGATGGCGCCGGAACTAAAAGAAATCCCGTCCACTATGTTACATTTGAATCGGGTACTTTATTTATCTTCGTTGGTTTGGCAACACTGGACGTTTGCTTAAGCACTTCATATTTTACTAATTGAGAGGTAAACTAACGCATGTGGGAAAATTCTTTTTCAGCGCGTTCTAGGGTTGCTTTTAGTTTTCTATTGTCTCTGTATGTATGTTCTCCGTTTTTATAAACTGAAGGTAGTGCATTTTTTCGAACCAAATTTGAGTTTTTTCCTGTTTCTCTACTGCTTAATAATAGAATTTTTATGTTTAATATTTTGTATAGTATTAGTTTGCTATCGTATTTTTAATTGTGGTGAAAAATTTCGAATAAAGCATTTTTTTTTCTTTTAGTAATTACACCTGGTTAATCGTAACGGAAACTTCATTTTATCATTTTAATTCATTTTATTGTGTGAAAAATTTTTAGTTTGTCAGTCCAAACCATTTTTCCAATAAGTTTAAAGCTAATGTTTATTATTATCCTTTAAACTCTTATGTTCTTATCCAGAATGGAACTGAGAAGTTCAATCTGATTAATAGACAACAATCATGAAGACAGAAACTCTCCTGTTAGGAATTATTCAATGAAATTTTTTCGTGATGTTTATTGAGCTATAGTTATATTCTCCAAAATTTAATAAATGGTATGAATGAATCTTGAAATTTCGAAAGATATATAAATTCTACCTTAGACAGTCATTTGTAGTGAATCAAGTCATTAATAGTTTAATAACTTACTGATTGCAAGCTGTGTATTTAGTTTTGATAGTAATACTTTAATTTTGATAGTTGTACATTCTTGATACATTTTCATATATTATGTCAGTTTTGTAGATTTGGTTCTAATTCCTAAAAAATAACATATTCTCTCAATTAATGTTAAAATTCACCCATAATGAAAGCATGATGCATGATCTTAAGATACATCATGCTTCTTATATTAAAAGTAACTATATATGAATCGTAACCTTGATGGCACACAAAAAAGTTATTCTTTAATATGTTTATTTTAGTAAATAATTACTGATTATTTAGTAAGTGTTTTATATATAATTTAATGACATTTAAGTTTTTTTTCTTAATGAGTGTTTATTCGTTATACCTAGGATCACAATGTTTGAAACTAGTATCAATTCTAAAACCTAAACATTTGCAAGAATATTAGACAGCAGGTGTGTAGCTGATGCTGTGATCTAAAATCTTATTTCTGAAGTGTATATGATAGGTTTTCTGTTGTTATTAGCATATACAGTAAATATAGTACATGTTTTATTGGAATTTTTCACGTTCAGAGAATAAGTTTCTTATTCTCTGAATAATCTCTATTATATTGCTGGGAAAAATTACAAATTGTTCTGAAATAGGTATGCTGTAACAGAGAGAGAAAGCAGAATTTTTTGTTTGGTTTAACTCATTGTCTTTGCTGTAAAAGGATAAATGGCATTTTAAATTTGTTTTGTAAGTAGAATATATATATTATTCATAATTTGTGTGGAAATAAAGTGGAACAAAAATAAACTGGTTATCTTATGTTAATAAAACCTGACAGTATACTCTCAGGATTCAGGATAGTTCTGGAAATGCTGCAGAATTTATTTTCATTCAATGTTGTTCTAGAAAGGCTTGAAATTTGAGTAAATTTCTGTAATGTTGACAATTTACTTTTCAAGAAGTTTTAAAATGAATCATAGCTGGAATAAAAAATGCTGTCATTTGTGCTAAATTAATTTTGTTTATTTTTCAGAAGTTTATTCACATGTGGTTATTATGAAAATCAACACACAATCTAGCTATATACTGGTTGTGTAGATAACAAGAAAGTAATTGCATACGTGTTACATAGCTGTTTTTTTAAACGATGTTGTCTACTGCCACCTGACTTTATTTTATTACAGAGGGAGAAACAGACTTACCTTAAATATAATAAAATGGTTTGAATTAAAAAGAATAGAGGTGGCTTTATTAAAAAGTATTTCTTGAGTATAAGAGCAAAAAATGACAGAAAGCTAAGTATTTTACCATTGTAAATTTAGAAAGAAGTTAGTGCTTAAAAAGTTAAAAACTTTAAACAGAGTAAACACTCCTTTTATTTTAATTTAAAAAAAACACTAGTTTAGTTGAAAAAGTCGCATTATGTTATGTAACACATTATAAAGGTAATTGCAGAAAGATTCTGTTTCCAAGCAAAAGTTACAGTATTGGTAGATTATTGCAAAATATATAACTCTAAAAAGTAGCAACAAAAAACTAAGAATGTTATCAAATATCATTCATTACTGTTAGGGTTAGTTCTTAGCAGCATGCAAGGTCATTTTGAATTTATAGGTTTGATGCTGATATTACATACTTTTTACTTGTTTGAAATAATGTGTTTTAGGAACCTCTTTAATATCTACTAGTACTTCATTTTTTTTTAAACCCCTGTCACTAGGAAAAAATATTTGACTTTGCAACAACGTTTTTGTTTAATGATATGTACAGTTGAATCTCGTTCAATTGTTTTCAAGGGACTAACTGAACTGAATGATATATGCTGGAACAAAGCGATATTATCGTTGGGACTGGGTGAAATAAACAACACATGCAGGAAAACGATGACTTGGTGAACGATCGATAGAGATTCCACTGTATATATATATCTTTTTGTCAATTATATTGCTATAATTTTTTGTGTTTGTAATTTTAAATAGCTGAAGCATGATTATATTTGCTAGCATGGTACATAACCGTTGTATTAAGAATTTTGGTATCAGATATCAAACTACTGTTTAATAATTAAAGTACTGTTTTCACTAATGCACTAACTCCTGAAATAACAATTTCCTTTTATTCCATTCTTTAGATTTATAATATTTTCATCGTTTTTGTTTTCAACTAACAAAGAGTGAAATTATACTTAAAGATGAGGTAATTGATTTAAAGGTTTAAATTTTATTGTGTGCGAGTGTTTTTTTTAAAAATTTGAATAAGAAAGGTTTATAGCATTTTAATTAGTTCTGCCACAAAGAAAATATGATAAAGAAATGAGTTAAAGTATGATTTTAATTTTTTTAAAAAGCCTTTCCATTAAAATTTATTTATCATATCTTTGTAATTTTTTTCTTTGTTTTCATCTCTTCCATATAAATACTTTGTTACCTATGATTTTAATTATAATTTTTTTATATCTGTTTGTTTTATTTTCTTTTAATATTCAAGTATTTTTGAAGTAATTGGTTTGGTTTGGTATTCTTTTCCTTTTAAAAACAAACAAAAAAAATGTGTTAAGTACATAGTCCTGTGATAACAAAAACCTTAATATATTGAAGTGCAATAAAGGAGAGAGAAGAGATATTTTGCATATACACTGATCAAAACAATTAGGGGAGCAAGCAAAGAAGTTAAGAAAACCGTGCGAGACAGCCATGTATTGGCATAAAATGGATAGTACATGCGTATCAATGCGCAATACAGAAAAAAAGACATAAAAGAATTTGTAATTAAGCTTTAATTCTTTGAAAATATGGAAAAAACATAAAAAGATGATTTAGGGCAACAATTTGGTTACATGTAAACGATAAAAATAAGTATTGTTTAGAAATGATGCAAGGTTTTTAATATGGCATGTGGTCTCCTTGAACAGCTAAGACTGCTGCACACCTGTTTTCCATGGATGCGATGATGTTATCGATAAGACTTTGGGGAATACTGTTCCACTCTTCAAGAAGTGCAATCTCCAAGTCTCGGAGAGTAAAAGGAGGCCTTGGTCTCGCAGCAATGCGTTGTCTGAGCATGCCCCAAACATGCTCGATTGGATTCAGGTCAGGAGAGCTGGCCATTCCATACACTGTATTTTTTCAGCTTCAAGCATGTTCTCCACAAGACGAGCTGTCTGCAGTCTGACATTATCATGCTGGAAAACAAAGGAATCTCCAATGGCTGCAACGTAAGGTATGACATGAGGTCTCAGTATCTTGTCTGCCTACCTTCGGGCTGTCAAAGTACCATTCCGAATGATATGCAGGTCCGTACGTCCACCGATGCTGATTCCAACTCATACCATAAAACCAGCTCGTCTGTATTGTGACCTTTCACAAACAAATGTGGGGTTATTTCGAGTGCCCCTTTCCCTCCATACCAAAACATGTCGAGTGTCACATTCTAGACTGAATCTGGACTCGTCTGTAAACAGCACTTGGCTCCAATCATGTTGCTCCCAATCTCGATGTTCAGCAGCCCATCTTCTTCGGGCCGCACACTGGCATGAGGTCAACGGAATGCAGACCATTGGCCTACGTGCATAGAGACCTCCCTGATGAAGCCTATTACGTACTGTTTGGCTGGACACCCTTCGGCCTGTTGCCAAGAGCAACTGTGTTTGCAGCTGAGTAGCATTGTCTGTTCTGTTTCGACGACCTGCTAACAGTATATACCGGTCATCAGTTGCTGTAGTGGCGTGTGGCCGACCTTGTCCTGGTCGACATCTAACATTGCCTGTTTCTTGTAATCGATTCCACAGCCTTGCAGTGACATTTCTGGCGATTCCAACAGCGTCCGCGACACTACGTTGTGTTTGCCCGGATTCATGTCTGCCTATAATATGCCATGCCATGGATTCTGGTAAATCACGTTGTTGACACATTTTCAAGTCACCTTTTCTCAAAAAGAATAACTGAGCAATCGAATTTCACAGTTAAGGCAGTGAAACAGACGTTTCTGCAACGTCCCGATTTCCGCCCTTATGTTCTTTTTCTGGTTTTTGACGTCATGAACTTTGATTTGCATATGAAGTTTTCTTCTTCTGTTTCCTGCTAGGCTTTAAATTATGAATGGTTTATTTTATGTTACTTATCGGTGTAAGTGTTTGCATAATTTCGTTAAAACCATGTGCTTCCCTAATTGTTTTGAGCAGTGTACTTTGTACAGGTAAATGTTATGAATTCAACTTATAATTCTTGACAGTTATTACTTCTATGAGCTGTTATGACTCCTTTTTCTAATTATCCTTGAAATGAGAAATGTCTTATTTTAATAAAATTATTTTTACTTCATGAATTGAAATTGCATTCTAATTCAGGTTGAAGGTAATTCAAGGGTTGAGGGTTCAGGTTCAAGTTGAAGGTAAATAATATTGGCTGCATAAGTAGTTAGATTTAGTCATCCAGGTGCATATTGCAAAATCAAATATTATTCAAAAAAGAAAAATTTTATGATTTTGATTTTTCTAAAACCTTTTTATTCTTTGTATTGGATATATATGATCCAAACTCCATCTTAAGTTTTGGTAAATAATTTGCTAGAATATTGGAAGGAAAGGAATAAAATGTAGCAAATGCACAGGGATTAGGTCTATTCTTTCATCAATTTCAGCCCAAATGCAATTGAGTACCATTTACTGGAAAATCATTACAATGATGCTATTTTGCAAAATTATAATGATGATTATATTTAACTTTTAGTTGTTGGCTTTGCTGTGAATCTATGTTAAACACTTCAATTACATCACCAAACAGTGCTATTCTTAGTAGTATGGGGTGTACTAAGAGTTGAAGCACAATCTATACAGATAAGAGAATTTTTTTCATATGAATGCAATGTATAATTAGGGATCATAGGATGGAAATACAATAAATTAGTCATAGAGGATAATCATTTGCTACAACTCTCATTCAGTAGAAACATCATATAAGCAATGTTGTACAGTGAAAAGTTTGGAGAAAGTAAGCATGTCTTGAGCATGAGAGAATTTTACTAAAGTTAGACATCAGTTAGCATTTAATTAATTGTTCAAAGCCACTTTTATTTACTTAAAAGATAATCAGAGTGAGTATTTATTATTTTTTTTAACACTATAAATGTAGTCAAGGAGGATATTATTTGCTACAACTCACATTCTGTAGAAACACATTATCATGTAAACAATGTTGTACAGTGGAAAGTTTGGAGAAAGAATAAGCATGGCTTTGAACATGAGAGAATTTTACTAAAGTTAAGACATCAATAACAATTAAATTTATTGTTCAAAGCCACTTTTATTTACTTATACGATGATCAGAGCGAATATATATTGTTTGTTGTTTTAAAACACTTGCAAACTGTTTGCTTTTTCTTGATTGTCCTTATGATTTACATGCTATGGATATTTTTTAGCTATTCTGAACTGACAAATTGGAATCCTATGGAAGAAGAATACAGAAGAAATTTTTCTGAGTCCTCAGGAAAAAAGTATGCTTTTAAGTTTATTTCTAGCAGAAAAAAGTTTGAATTATTTTATTGATGAATGAATTTGAAGAAGTATGTCAAATATCATATACTATTTTTATAGAGAGAAAAAGGGTACTGTAAAGCACAATTCAGTTCACAATTTGATTTTAATTTTTTGACTTTTCTAACAACAATTTAAAGTTTGTACATAATCCCAAAGTTCACAATTTATAATATTCTTATAAATTAAATTGTATTCAGTCACTGACAGATAAATGCAATTTTTCACTTCACATATTTTCCAAGTTTAGAACTACAGCCCAACTGACGAATAATAGACTATGATAGCTAGAATGTGTATCAGCCCATCTAGATAATTGAAATTGGACAAAATGATTTTAAAAAATCATGAATCATTTCATCACTTGTAAGGGGGTTTTGTGGAGAACACATAAATATTACCAGTTTGTTGTTTGAGAATAAAGTTATCAAACCATCATACATGCAGAAACTTGGAAACAACCTTCTTACAGAAATTTTATTTTTTTTATTAGTACACATGTTTTAGTTTATCAGTTTGTTAACAATGAGAATTTTGTTTGAATCTTTCACTCACATGTATGAAAAAATTGGGTCTTTCCCTTTAACAGCTTTTTGTGGAAGTGCTATGGAAATTTAATTTTATTAATATGGTCAAGTATATATTGTGAGTACAGTAACAAAATTTAGGCATTAGTTTTTGATTGTTTGCAGCATAAATGAATTGTCAGTTTCCTGTGCAGCATATCATCACAATCTTCATTGAGGAATAGATGAATCTGAATGTTTTTTAAGGGTCTCAGAGGTTAAAATATTATGCCTTCAAATGTTATACCTTTTAAATTTTTTTCATGAATTTTATATATTTACAGGGTGTGCCAAAAGTCTCCATACAACTTTAAAAATTTGAGTACATCTTTACAATCCATACAACTTTAAAAAACAAAGAATATCAAGTCGATATTCCAATTCCATCCACGAACGTTTCAGCATGCTAACATCAACAGTAGTTATAGCTGTTTGGATCTTTTGTTTCAATTCCACGAGACTGTTCACTTTCGTTCGGTACACAGCATCTGTTACATAACCCCCCCCCCCCCCCCCCCCAAAAAAAAAAAAAAAAAAAAAAAAGGTCCAGTGGAGTGATCTGGGGAGACCAAGCTATGGGGCCATCCCTGTCAATCTAATGCTGCGGGAATGAATTATTCAGCGACTCACGAATTATCAATCCCCAGTGAGGAGGGGCACCGTCCTGCTGGAATATGATATTCGGTTGAAGTTCTTGCAGTTGTGGAAATGCATAAATCTCCAGCATATCTAAGTAGCTACTCGAAGTTACTGTGTTTTCGGAGAAAAAAAAGGTTTAATGACATGATCGTGTAGCAGTCTGCACCACACATTCACTTTTTCACTGCTCCGTTCCATTTCCCATACGACATGTGGCTGTTCTGAGCCCCAAATTCGAACGTTGTGTTTATTTACCTGTCCTTAAACATGAAATGTTGATTTGCCAGAAAACAAAATCCGATTCAGGAACAGTTCATCGGTTTTCTGGTGATGCAGCATTTCAACTGCAAATTCGAAGCGTTTCGCATAATTATCCGTGTGTAACACCTGCGCAATCTACATGTGCATGCAGCGCCATCTATGAACAGAATAAAACTTTTTAAGTTACTCTATGTACTGTTGTAATTATTTTTGCTGTAGGCCTATTATTTTTTCTGTAATAAATTTTTAAAGTTGTACGGAGACTTTTGGGACACCCTGTATATTAATTATAATTTTCTTCCTAAATAACGAAATTTTACTTCCAGCTACACTCATGATATCAACCCATTATGTTTATATGTTAAGCAAGTTCCTGCTGATTTGACTAAGGTAAGTTCAAAGACTTGCTTACTGAGACTTTTTTAAGTAAGGAGCACCTGACATTACTACTTTGTAGCTAATTGTGTTTTTGAATATTTTAACTAGTTCTTATAAATGAGCTTATACTTGAGTGTATTTCTCTTCAAAGCCAGTAAGTATCCTTGACTATTTGTCTCTAGTGGGAAAGAGAAATTACATGAGAGACATAGAAGTAATATGAAAGTATGCTGAGAAAGTGTGGGTGTTACAGAAAATAGCCCCTTAATGAAGCATTTGATGATGGTACTTTGTTTCATTTTACAGCTGTCATCGAAGTTTAGAAAAATGAGAGTTCACAAAATCTCACTAAACAAAGATGATTGCTTAGGTGTCTTGGATAATACCATGATAGATACATATATTAATATTGCTGTTATGATTGTGCATTTTGTGTATTTAAAAGGTTCAAAGTTCATTTGTCTAATCTGAATGTCTGGTTGATAAAAACTTAATATGTGCTCATACATTTTGCTCTGTAAATATTTGGTTATTCCCTAGCTGCTTCATAATGAAAGCAGTTGACATGAATCAGTGTTTTCAAAGTCTAAGAAAATTACTTCAGTGCCAAAACATTTACAGCATAGTAGGATGTTTATAGATAATTGTACCAATTTCAGAATTAAAAAAAAATTCTGAACAAAAACATTTTATTTTTCTTTTACATTTCATAGGCAATTTTTCATAGTCACCTTGGACTTGTATTAATTTATCAAAATATTGTGGTTGAGAATTATTTGTTGAGTATTGATGCAGAATATTTTCATTTTTGTAATAAAAAATTATTATTTAGTTGGATGAACTTGTGATTAATGATTACATGATTCTCTTTACCTAAAATGTAGCCTAGTAATATGAGTAAATTTTTTCCAGTTTGAAAAAATGTTTCCCCCCCCCCCCCCCATTTTGTGTAGAATAAACTAGTTTTATAGCATTTTTACTCCTTCTTTAAAAGGAGGAATTTTCTTCCCTGATGTCAGATGTGGGCAGGAAAGTTACACAAGTTATGATAAACAAAAAAGGTATCATTAGTGATTACACGTATGGGTAAGTGTGAAATTTTCATGTCCTGTTGCTTATTATTTTGTCAAAGTGATGACAGGTTTAGTAACAATGCATATATTCTGTTTGGTGATAATAGGGTATTTTTTGTATACTGTTTAAGAACTTTAATAAAGAAAGTGGTTTTCTCTGTAACTTCTGTTGTTTATTATATTTAATATCTTTTATCGTTAACATTTTATTTTAGCTAGTTTGTTTCATAGTGCAGCATATTAATTTTATCCAATGTATTGTTGTAAGTATGGTGCTTCTGAGAGCAAATATTTGCCAGTGTGGTAATAATTAGAGCTGAATTGGTGTATCGCTCTTTTCATCTTTTTCAGTTCCTAGTATCTAATAATTCATATAATTATCTGGCATTAGGTCTGAGAGCCTAAGCGTTGAGTCCCACAGCTGGCATAGATGTTGCCATTCAGCATTGGCTTTAAAGTATAGGTTCCAGTCTAATTAGCCCTTGTGTAGCAAAACTGGACCATAGCACTCTTAACCTACTCAATTCATATAATTATAGTATAATTTCTGTATAATAAACATACTGAAATCAAATTTGAAAAACTGATATTTCATACTTTATCTGTAGGAAGAAAAATCATATTTACATCAATGGAGGTTTTGTAGGAAAAAAGATGAAAAACCTTATTTTCCTCAAAACCTGGAATCATATTTGAGTTTTATATGGGAGGTCTATAGCATCACTACAAAGTTGAAAATTTTTTTCAAAATTTCAATATAATATTCTCATATCATCAATCCTTTACTAGGAAAAATTAATATTACTAAAAATTTTATTTTATATAAAATTTTCTTATTTCCTTAAATTTATATTCATTTCTATCAAAATGAAGAATGGGAAAAAGAGCTATCCTATTATTCTTAGTCTATCTAAATGTTTCATTAAAGGTTGAATTTTATTATTAGTTTTCTTAGTGCTATGGCCATATTTAGGTATAGAAGATCTACACAGATTAGGACTTACAGTTTAAAGTCAATTCTAAAGGTTCTTTTATGTATTGTGTGTGATATTAAATCTGCTTGAGATAGTATCTGATTAAAATATAGTGGAATTTTTTTTTTTTCTCTGGCTGTAACAGTTATGGACAGTAAAAGACCACCTTAAGTATTTATTATAAAAAAATATATAGAGATCTGTTTGGCCCTTTGAAATTCAAAATATTCTAGAAAAGATTAAAAATCTTTCAAGCTCTTAATTTTCTTTTCTGGAAATGTTTATAGAAGGAAATTGGGAAATCACAGATCTGCTGTAAATTGCATCTGATGAACATTGCAATTATCTGCTACAAAACCATCGGCTGAATTAGATGGATTGTGAATCCCTTTTAGAGCATCTTAATGATTATTATGAAATCTATTAAAGGAATTTTTAAGGAAGATGAAATAAAAAATCTCTATTTTGAGAAACAATGGTACAACACAAATTTTGTCTCTATATAAGAGATAAAACTGTGTGTATTTTATGATGGATTATTCATTAAATTTTTCGTATCTCTTTTAGATGAATAATTTATGCTAGTGATTTCAAGACATTTTTATCACACAGTACATGTTTTATTTTTGACAATAGAGCTGAAACCTACATGTCTTTTTAAACTATAATGCTTTGTTTTGGTAAAACATTCAATGGATTTAGTTTAAATTTTCATTATCATTAAAAAAAGGGAAAGAGAGAGAAATTTACAGAATTTAACAGGACTTAGATGATTATTTATCACTTTGACAGATATTACTGATATTGAAGGGATTGTATCCATTTAACCATTTTTGTGAAATAAAATTAATAATGTTTTAGTAATATCAGGGTTGGCAAGTTTCTTCCAAAGTGGAAAAAACCGGCTGGAAGAAATAGGTTTCTTCCACTAATGAAAGAAACTGTTTTTCTTTATGAATTTACTATATAAGTTGCAACTTTGAAGATACAATACATGCATTTTTCTTATGGATAACCTTAAGTAAATTTAATTAGACCTATAAAAACTTAATTATATATGCTAAATTAATCACATAAGTTTTTTAGCCAAGATCAGATCACACACCTGAACAAAAGAAATTTTATCCAAAATACACAAAGTCCATTAAAAGTTATCCATTTCAGTTTAACCAGCATAATTTATTATTATTTTAACTAATATACAATAATTATTGTATTAAAAAATGTTATCAACATCCTCAGTTTCCATACTACAGTGCAACATGGTATAACAAAACAAAAGTTTTTTAGCAGTAGGATGCTGCAATCAGTTTCTCAACTTAGAATGGATGAATACAAAAGATGAAAAAATTCTTTCAAGTCCTCCAGAGCTTGAAGGAGAGTTTAAAAGCATTTCGACATACCCGTAGAGATCATTGGGTATGTCACTGCACTTGCAAATATTTAAAAATTTATTTGATATGTCCACCTCATTTCCTGTTCTATTGGTAATGCAAACTTCAAAGAAATAAAAAATGACCTGTTCTTTCTCTCCTTTACATGTCCAGCACACAATATGGCACACAGGTGTTCCATAGTCAGAGACACAATCAATGGGTGCCAATGACTCACTACATTCTTTCTAGCTTTATGGGGCCAGACTTGAGCAATAGGAGAGAATAAAACATTGCAGGTGTGTAAGGTAAGGTGCAAATGAAATGTGGGACAGGGAAACAAACTTGTCAGTACCAGCTCATACAAAGGATTGCATTCTAAAAAAAAATATCTTTAATATTAATTAAGTTATGCACTTTAGATTTGATATAATATTATGCTTTGAGTTTCTCTTAAATAGTTAATATATTTTGATTTTGAGTATATGTTTTGTTTTCTCTTTGGTTTTTCTATTTTTTCCAGTTTATTCCGTTTTTTCTGGTTTCTTCCGGAAAAAACCCAACCCTGAGTAATATACATTTTATCCTAAATTTGATTATCAGTACTAGGTTGATTGCCAATGTTGCTACCTCTGAATACAATATGAAAATTTATTATGAAACCTGTATAAAAGCCTGAAAAGATACGAAATATATACTTTTCACATCAGATTTTCTTAAATGGTAGACATTATCAAATTTCTAATCTTGCCTTGTAATTATCACTGGTCAGTATTGAGATAGCTAAATAATGTTTAATGATGTTAAGGATTTTAATTGAGGGTACAATTTTGCAGTTTTACAAGGTGAATATGCTAAGTGAGTGGTTTCTGATAGTGATAGTTCCTTTACTCTATTACATGTGTAAAATATTTTTATTTGTATTTGGTATTTTTTTTGTGTGTGTGTGTGTTCTAATAATATATGAATAAGGTGTAAAGTGGTAAGTTCATTGGTTTCTGAAATACATGTTGCTATGGCATGTAGTTATTGTAAATTCAGTTTTTTTTTTTTAAAATTTGCTTGGAACTGCTTTGCATAGTAGTAAATGAAGGTTTCATCCTAATAATTTGATTTTGGCAAATAAAACTTTTGAGTTTGAAACTTTGTCTGTGTAAATTTATCGAGGAAGGAGCTGATTTATTTATAAATAATATTAGAGATTAAAAAATACATTTTGATTTTTCTTTTAGCATTTTTAATGTTTCATGAAATTTTTGTAAAAATAGTTAAAAGGAAACTGTTTACCTCCATTCCTTCTTTAAATGATCATTTTCCTTGAGTTCCTGTTTGAATATACTATTAGCTTTGCTGCTGAAGAAATTTCATTAGTGCATGCTGGTTATTTTTTGAATGAGATAAAAAATTATCTTTTGAAATCTTAGTTTTCGTGCTAAATCAGTGTATAATGTTGGGAAAGGCCCAATATTTAGAAAGCATTCAAGGCAAATAAGCAGAAATTTTTGCTAAATATGTTGAGGCTTTTGCTAGAAAAAGCTGGTATTATATGAGACAAAAATTTATTTTTAATTATTAAAAAATAAAATTGCTTGAGAGAAAGATAACAAAATTACGATGGAGTGAATAAAAGAAACTATTTTAAAAAGATAGTGAATTTCAGTGTTGTGCTGAACAATAATTAATTAAATGCTTTGTTGGAAATTGATTTTTTTAAACATTTGAAATTATTATAGAAAAGTAATTAATAGTTACTCACTTTTAATTGTTTTTATTTTATCACTCTGTAATAGTTTATTAACATAGAGCATTATTAATGTTGAAAATGTTATAAAAAGGACTAAAAAAAAGTTCAGTGTTTTAATAACTTTTTTGCATGATATTGAACTTTATATTCGGCAAAATTGACTTAAATTACTTGTATTGTTTGTATATATATATATATATATATATATATATATATATATATACTAGCTGAAGTACCCGGCGTTGCCCGGAATTTTAAGAAGGTTTGTTAACCAAAATCAATTTAAAAAAATTAACACAGTATAAATTAGCCAAAAAAAAGCATGTGAAATGTTATACATATCTCAGTATTTTGGTAGATGCAGTCTTTCATCATTGTACCACTAAAAGCTGTAAAGTAAAAATGTCAAATTGTGGAATGTTTGTTAACCAAAATCAATTTAAAAACATAACACAGTATAAATTACATAGCCAAAAAAAAAAAAAGCATGTGAAATGTTATACATATCTCAGTATTTTGGTTAGATGCAGTCTTTCATCATTGTACCACTAAAAGCTGTAAAGTAAAAATGTCAAATTGTGGAATGTTTGTTATCCAAAATCAATTTAAAATCTAAACAATTTAGCAAGATTTAACCTTCTATGTTTGGAGCAAAAGAAGCTGATAAGTAAAACATAAAATATACATACATTTATAATAAACCACTTAAAGCTGAAAAGGAAAAATGTCAAATTGTCTTTTGGAAAGTAAAGCTGAAAAGTAAAAATGTCAATTTGTCGAATGTTTGTTAACCAAAATCAATTTAAAGACTAAACACAGTATAAATAACATAGAAAAATAAGCATTTGAAATGTTATACACCCAAATAATTTTTAAAAAATCCAATATAAAAATATATAAATTTATAATTAACTCCTCAGAATTCATCTAGATTTAACCTTTCATCTTTGGAGCAAAAGAAGCTGAAAAGTAAAACATAAAATATATACATTTATAATAAACCATTAAAAGCTGAAAAGGAAAAAATGTCAAATTGTCTCTTGGAAAGTTTTAAAAAGTAAAGCTGAAAAGTAAAAATGTCATTTTGTCGAATGTTTGTTAGACAAAATTGATTAAAAAAGTAAACACAGCATAAATAACATTTAAAAAAAAACATGTGAAATGTTATACACATCTCAGAATTTTAGTAGATTCAGCCTTTCATTTTTCAAGTTTAAATTAAAAATGTCAAATTGTCTAATGTTTGTTAACAAAAAGTAATTTAAAAACTAAACACAGTATAAATAACATAGATTTAATAACAGTATAAATATCATAAAATATATACATTTATAATAAATCACTAAAAGCTTAAAAGTAAAAATGTCTAATTGTCCATATAAATACCTCCATAAATGCAGGATTCTGTAGCCAAAAAAATATATAAATAAAGTATTAAAGTATTTGTTAAAGGCACTGACTGATGAAAAAATTAACAGAAATCTGCAGTTTGGGCTATACGCACCATAAATGCAAAATTCTGTAGCAATAATAGAAACATTCTGTCCTTATTAAACTCCATATAAATCTCTGTTCAATTAAACTGATCCAAATATCATCTGAAGTACCTTCATAAACTATGTTTCTCGTTTCTTGATTCGGGGTTCAATATGAATGTTTGTTAACCAAAGTCAACTTAAAAACTAAACACAGTATAAATAGCATAGGAAAAAAACATGTGAAATGTTATACACATCTCAGAATTTAGATAGATTCAGCCTTTCATCACTAAAAGCTGAAAAGTAAAATTGTCTTTTGCCTTGTGAACTCTGCATGAAAAATTAAACATAGTATAAAAAAGGGATGGGAAATGTCATACACATCAATACTAAAAAACAATGAATAAATTTTGGTTCGAATTTGACTCTTAGTGTGCTTCAAAATAGTTGTTCTCAGATGTACGTGCTTTCAAACATTGATGACCAGAATAACGCTTGACTATGCAGTGAAGGATATTTATATCTGGGCAGGTATGATTTATGAGTACAACAAAGAGACTCGATTGAATTTCTCTTTAAGTTAGATGTCAGATTGCAACTCTATGCATTCCATTTGACAATTTGCTAGCATTATATCTATATCGACTGTAAATAGAATAGAAAACATGCAAAAACAAAAATTGTTTATTTTCCCCGAAGTCCTAAAATCAATTTTAAATTCTTGTACTAAATCGGTAAGTAGGGCTGCGTATTTTATAACATTTTTAGAATTGTGCTTGGGAAATTAAAATAGTAGCATTAAGATTTTTATGCAGTTATAGGCATTTTAGCTAAATTTCAATAAAAATTACTTCAAATTGACCAATTTATAGAAAAAGTATGCTATTTACAGTTAAGTTTTTGTTTCTTTTTTTTTAATTTTTAAGTGCTATTTTACCATAAAGCACCAAAAAAACCTTTAAAAAATCATTTTTTAAAACAAACAAATGGAATAGCTAAACACAAACATAGTTAACCGCAAATAAATCGCAAAACTGTGCTTAAGTTTAGACTGATTCTTTTTAGTTAAGATATACTAATTTTTATGCTTTTAAAAGTACATCGTGAATTATAAAATTAAGAACAATATAAAATACAGTAACGGATTATTGCTTCTTTTAGGAAACAACAAGACAATGTTTCAAATTCAAACTTGTGTAACTACTGCCACTCGCTGCTACTGTCGTCTGATGAGCAAAAAAAAATTAAATAATTCAATATTATTCTGATTTTTCACGCTAGTGGAAAAAATGCCACGCCCACTTTAGAGTCACTTGAAATAATTAAACACACACAAATATATAAATTACACAAAAGGTTTTTTTTTTAAATTCTGTAATGTGTCTAAATCTCCACTATGGAAATATATCGGAGAATTCCATCATTTTTATAAGAAATTTCTAAAATGAAAATAGCAACAAATAACGTCTGTTTATAATCTGAAGACGATGTTAATTTCACTGAAATGTTTTAAAATATAAATTTTAGATAAGAAATATTTAACGCATTTACTACGCATTACATCGTTTCAATAAGAAATGTCTGAAATGAAAATGGCAACAGAGAACGTTTGTTTACAAAATAACACGGCGAAAATAAACGACGATCGTTAATCGAAATTTCTTAAAGTATAAAATCTGACTTGAAAGATTATTATTTTCATTTATTATTCTGGTTTAATATATAACTTGAAACTATTTGATTTTATTTATTTTTATCTTTTTGCTCGCTGTCAGCTAACCCTAACGTGGACGCCATATTCAGAGGGATGATGCCACAAAGTGTAACAGCTTACATTTAGTTTCAAAATTGTGGTTTTTTATTAATTAAAAATCAACGGTAATTAATTTCGATTTTTGAAGTTCTTCAGACCCTCAGCTGTTTTTAAAGACGCTTGTATTTAAAATTTCACTATCGTTGCTCCTAAACTGTGGATTTCTATACAATTACAGAGATACAAACATTCATTTTTATATATTAGATATATATATATATAAAAAAGAGATTATTAAACTTTTCCTTGCAGGGTTGGGTTACTTCCGGAAGAAACTGGGAGAAATGGAAAACAAAACAGATGCTCAAAATCAAAATATATTAACTATATAAAAGAATTAAACTCAAAGCATAATATATGAAATCTAAAGTGCATAACTTAATTAATATTAAAGATATTAATATTTTTTAACATGTAAAGGACATGTTTGGACATGTAAAGGAGAGTAAGAACAAGTCATTTTTTATTTCTTTGAAGTTTGTTTGCATTACCAATAGAACAGGAAATGAGGTGGACATACCGAATAAATTTTAAAATATTTGCAAGTCCAGTGACATACCCAATGAGCTCTGTGGGTATGTTGAAATGCTTTAAACTCTCCTTAAGTTCTGCAGGACTTGAAAGAATTTTTTCTTCTTTTGCATTCATCCATCCTAAGTTGAGAAACCAATTGCAGCATCCTACTGCTAAAAAACTTTTGTTTTGTTATACCATGTTGCACTGTAGTATGGAAAATAAGGAAGTTGATGACATTTTTTAATACAATAGTTATTGTATATTAGTTCAAATAATAAAAAATTATGCTGGTTAAATTGAAATGGATAACTTTTAATGGATTTTGTGTATTTTGGATAAAATTTCTTTTGTTCTGGTGTGTGATCTGATCTTGGCTAAAAAACTGATGTAATTATTAATTTAGCATATATAATTAATTAAATTTTTATAGGTCTAATTGAATTTACTTAAGGTTATCTATAAGAAAAATGCATCTATTGTACCTTCAAAGTTGCAACTTATATAATAAATTCCTAAAGAAAAACAGTTTCTTCCATTTCTTCCACTAGTGGAAGAAACCTATTTCTTCCAGCCGGTTTTTTCCGCAGTATTTTCCACTTTGGAAGAAACTTGTCAACCCTGTTTCCTTGTATTATATGAAACCCTTTCTACATATTTGAGTAATAAGGTTGACCAACTAGGTTGATTTATGTTTGAACTCTTATGTTTTACTTTTGTAATATAACAGTGGAAACTTACACAAGTATTTGGAGCAATTGTTTTAAGCCTATGACATTTCATTCTGCTTTTACTGTTATCTGGTCATATATTGTTTCATAGGAGGAGTTGAGATTAAGCATTTCTTTGTAGGAAATTTTACCGATTCAAATGAACTTAATTTTATAAAGGATTCTCTAATAATGAAAGTAGTTTTTTACTTTATGTATAGATTATTTATTTATGTATATTTATTTATGATATATATTATTTTTTTATGTATAGATTTGTTCATTTTACCACGTATGAGGATGCTTTATTTGCTATGAATCGGCTTAATGGGACTCCTCCTTTGAATTTGCAAATATCTTTTGCTAAGAGGAGAAGAGATATAAATAAAGTAAGTATTTTATTATGCTGATTATTTTATTTTAATTTACTCTTAAAGTTGATGTAGTTGAATGTTTCCTGAACTAAGCTATGTATGGTTTGTTCTCTTTTAGTGCTATCTTATTAAATTTGTTGAGATTCAGTAGGACATGGTAGGGGAAAATAAGGTTAGAGGCTGCTCTTGTTTGGGAAATGATCAAAATATCTCTTAACATTGTATTAAACTTTGGAAAATATTAAAACTTTTTTGTTGTTGTGCTTTTAAAAATTCTAAATTTATAGAATCAAAACTCAGATTTTTCTTGTGTGAAGCTAGAGAAAAATAGTAAAGGAAGGTATATTTGTAAATAATTTTTGAAAATCCTAAGTAGGTTATAATAATGTGGATGAGTCTTATACTAATAGGTGTATTACTTTGGGCTTCAGACCATTAAATGTGATTGTGACTTAATGTGTAAATGAGAAATGAAATTTATTTGAAATTATTTTTTTAATATCATTTGACCCCTGATTT
This sequence comes from Dolomedes plantarius, assembly GCA_907164885.2. Taxonomy (NCBI): domain Eukaryota; kingdom Metazoa; phylum Arthropoda; class Arachnida; order Araneae; family Dolomedidae; genus Dolomedes; species Dolomedes plantarius. The sequence continues at coordinate 95,924,271 of OU015495.1, forward strand.
TATAATTTTTAAGAAGTAAATATGTTAGTTAAAAAGATATTTTTATGATCTCCTAATCAAAAGCTTAATTAAAGAACTTTTTAAAATTATAGGTTTATTCTTTTTATTTTATGAAACATTTAACTGAAATAATCTTTTCAAACAGGAGGATGGTAATGAAAATATGAAGAATATTTCCAGAGGAAGAGGTATTTATTTTATGTTTTATGAAATTTTAATGAATTATTGTTATGAAATTTTTGTACATGTATTGCATTAATAAAGTTAATATGTGTACATGTATTGTTTTATTTTTCAGGCAAACGAATTGATTTAGAAGGTTCTAAGTCTCTTGTAAGTAGAAAATACAATTTTGGATTTATATTCATACATTTAGATTTTTTGTAGATGGACTTAAGTAAAAAAAAAATGTTCCTTCATTTATATATTGTTATAAAAATGCATAATGTTTATGTATTTTCCTTTGAATTATATGAAATGTGTTTTATCATTAGTGATTTTGATTTTATTTTGAAATTCTTTAATAGTTTACTAATTATTATTATTATTATTATTTTTAATATTTCCATATTTTTGGAGCTGCCTGTTCATATTTACAAAGATGATGAAAATTTTTAATTCTTATTGTTGCTAAGGTTTTTTTTCGTCTTAAAATGGAATTGTATTAGTAAATAATTTAGTTTTTTCCCCCTTTGGCAGTATGGGCCCCATATACATTTTCTTTAGTTTTGTTTACTTATGTGAAATATTGTTAAATTTATTATCGACTAAGAATGAAAAGTACAATCCTTTAATTCATTTTAATCTGAAATAATTCTGTGTTAATTGTGTTCTTTTGTAGTGTACAAAATACTTGTCAGCTATAATATGTTTAATTTTTATATGCAGTCCCAGAACTTGAAAGTTATCACTGGTGATTGTGGAAGAAGAGTTACTGTTTGGTCCCCAGAAAAAAAGCCCATGCCTAATGAAACATCAGGTTTTGAAGTTCCTATGCAAGCAGTTGAAAAACGTAAAGCAGTCCAAACTACAGTAACTCCTCAAAAGTCTTGTCTTCAGAAAACAGAAATGACTGTGCCATTGGGGCCTAACCCATTTTGCTTCTGTTTCTTCTGTGGAAGAGAAGGTATGATATGACAAAAGTTAATTGCATTTTATTTTTGAAAATATTAAAACTGTATTGTTTATGTTAGTATGCAGTCTATTATAAATTACATTTGAATCCTGTTAATATGCAACTCACTTAAGAAGCAAATTTTCCTCGGTCCCTTGAAAAACGCGTATCTTATGCATGTAAAAAAACCTTAATACGTGAATCCCACTTAAGACGTGAAATTTTTATCACTCCCTGTAGGAGAAAAATCTACATTTAATATGCGAATGCAGCTTGGTTCCAAACAGAGGAGGTTTTAGAGGGAATAATGTCCCACGCATTGCTTATGACAATTCTTAAAACTAGGAATGCCTTTTCGGTCCAAATTTAATGCAACTCAGGTATTTAGTATTCTCAGACAGTATGCATTATTGCTGGACAAAAGGCCCTCGATGAGTGAGCCTTACCATCACCTGAATAGGATTGTAAACATCACAAGGAAGGCACGGTTGCATGTCAAACAGGCCAAAATTAATAGCTACATTGCCAAAAAGTAATTTTTAATGTCATTATTGATGATAAAGTCTAACCCTGTTATAGTGAACCTGGTATATAACGAACTCATGGATATAACGAATGAAAATTTTGGTCCTGCTATTTTCCTATTGTACATAATTAGTATTGTGTCAGTTTAATGTAATCGATTTTAGTCATTAATGATCATTTTTAATAGATTTTATCATTTTTTAATACATCATTATTGAATATATATTGCAACTAATGAGTTATACATTTTGTGAACTCTAGCATTATTCTTAAGGGTTCGGATATAGTGAACCACTGGTTAAAGCGAACAAATCTTTGGTCCCTTGAAGTTTGTTATAACGGGGTTCGACTGTGTTAACATTTATTATTAACTTTTTACCTTTGTTTTTTTATATTGGCTTTTTAATATTATAGACACTGTTCATTATTTCTACTGTATACCTAACAATCATTTAAATTTTGTTAACATTAGTTTTAGATAATGTGGTTAGCAGAAATTTTTGTGCTCGTTTTGTTCAATTTTATGTGTCGTACATAATAAATCTAATTTTGAAAAGACTGACAGGATTTTTACTTACGATAGTAACCCTTATTTTAATTTCAAACTTTCAAATGCTCTTGCTAAATAAACACATAATAATAAAAACAAATAAAATGTCATTCTTAACGCTTAAAAATGCTTAAAATTGTCATAGAAATGTGATGTGTGTTTTATCCCTATAGGGTGTTATTGGATGAAAATTCGCTGACTTTGGTTAATATGTGTATTTTGATCTGTCCATTGATTCGCATATTAATGGGGTTCAACTGTAATATTTAAAAACCTTGCTTCAGCAAAATCTTTAAATCTAAATCTGACCAACAGTTACTTTTAGCCTCAACCTAGTGATTGTTTGTAAAAAGAATTATTGCATATAAAAAGAATATATGCATGCATTACCTACACTTGTTTATGTCTAGCACTTTGTGTGTTACATTTTTTTTCTCTCTGAATATTCCTTTTATTCATCCTATTTTTTTATTATTAGAGCTACAATTTAATAAAAAAATTTCAGTTTTTCATTTCTACAGTAGTCTCGTGTTTCTTATAAGGCTTTTAACAGACTCTCATCTGGGAAAGTTTAGTATATTTGTTTCTTTTATAAAGGGTTTTACAGAGAGCTGATATTGGACTTGGGCAATTGTATGAGATTTCTAACTTTAACATATTCATCTTAAAAACAAGCACTTCAGTCTGAAATAGGGAATTCCCTGTTAATGTTGTTAATAGTTAATGTTGTTATTAAATGCCCTTTTCTAAAAAATATTTTATTTTTTAAAGCTTATGTATTTTACTCATGAGTTGTACTGAATAAAGGAAACAAATGTATAAGTAAAAGTCTAAGTAAAAACTCTCTTCCTCTTCAGGTCGATTTGCATGTGGCATTTGCAAAAAGCCATATTGCTCCACAAGTTGTCAAGCAGCAGATTGGATAACCCATAAAAATAACTGCAGGCAGATGTGAGTATTTTTTAGTCTTTTTTTTCATTATACTCCTATTTATTATCTAAGTAAAAAGAATGTATAGAATAACATTCTATAAATTTAACCTGAAATTTTTTGCAGTGCATTGAATATCTGATAAATTTAAAATTTGTATCAAGCATTAAGTATATGTGTGGCTTTTAAAATTTGTTTTTTAAATGTGAAATGGTTCCATGTCTCGTGGTTTCAACATTTGTGGGCTTCATGTATCAGTTATTATTAACCAAAACCTTTTTCATCTCCTATATAGCAGTTATATTAAGGCTTTAAAAAAGAGTTTCAAATGACAGGACCCTAAGGATTACATTCCTCTGCAATGATGATTTCATTTTTAAAGATTTTAGTCTGTTTATATTTTACTAACCTGCAGTGATAGTTTTAATTAGTCCTACTTAGTAATAGAGAATTACTAATTTATTATGGTTCTTGTTAAAATAATTTAATAACTTTCTGACTAGGCTTAAGTATATGTTATTTAAGGGTAGGACTCAATTTAATCTAAGTAAACCAATCGGTTTAAGTTACAGTTTCACATCATATTTTTCTTGTATATAAATAGTCTTTGAAATATAGATATATAAGTCTGTATATGTATATTTATTCTGTCATAAGTATATGACCTACATTAGAACTGTTTTGTGAAGCACCCACAATTTTTAATGATTGATATTTTTCATTTTTGAAAATAAATCTATTAATTGTTGAAAAAAAACCCAAGAAATATTTATTAAACTTAAAAGTGCTCAACCAAAACTGAATATTTATCATACCATTGACAACTTACATTCAAAATTTATTGAAAGAGGAAGAATAATGGTTAAACATAGAAAATAAAAATATCTTGTTAGGACTTTTTGTTTGTGTTTCAGATCATATAATTTTTTAAAAGCCTTTAAAATTAATTTTTTAAAAGTATTTAACAATATGACAAAATTTTCTTAAATAAATCTCAGGATATGATATTCATAGATTAATTTCTTCCCCCTTAAGTAAAAATTTTGTGAGTTGAGTAATTTATAAGCTGCTCATTCAAAACAAATAATTTTGACAGATTAGGGAGACTATTTGTTAAGGGATCATATTACTTTTAAAATGTTATGTTTTGATCTCACAAAGTTATTTTTAGAGTAATATATTTGCATTTAAAGTAATTTTATCTTTGTTTTTATATCAAAATTTCAGAAAAAGAGCTGCTGAATCACTAATAAAAGCCTATAAATCTCAGCCTGAAGCCCTTGATAGTTCCTATTTGTCTGAAAGTAGCAATTCTGACCTTGATAGATCTCAAGTAAGTACTGTAAAGAAGACAGTTATTCAAAGTATGAATGAGGGAAATAATATTATATATTTCTATAGCCAGTGTACAATATGTGAAATTTGAGATTTCATGTTTTGAAAATTCTACTGTAATTTTTAAGAATTACTTTTCCTGTTATTTAGTCTTATATGAATTTTCGTAATTTGTAAATCTAAATTTGGACTTTAATGAGAATTGTTATTCTATTTTTATATTAACTTTTAAAACATCCTTCAAATATTAGATTTTAAACCCATACTTAATATACTAGCTGAATACCTGTGTTTCGCTGCAGAGTACATTAAAATTAAATACAAGGGTCAATGTATGCAATTAATGCCAAAAAATAATATATATATATATGTATATAGACAAAATTATGTAGAAGAAAATATTCAAATTTAATACAACAGTCAATGTATGCAATTAATTTGTATGTTTAATATCCATCACTCTATATAAAAATGAATGTTTGTTTGTTTGTTTGTTCGTATTTTATGCGCTGCCGTACCGTTCATCCGATTGCGATGAAACTTGGTCAACTTATTGCTTGAACTTGCACGATGGTTATAGACTATTTTCATCCCGCTACGACGTTCCATTCCCGAATTATGTTAGAAGTATCAACGGATATTGAAAATCGCCAAATTTCCTCGCATATTTTTGTTCAAAGCCATTGTACATTTCATTGTTGTCAATTAAATTATACCATTTCCATAAAAATAAATAGACATTAAAAATGTGATTTATTCATATATTGGCGCATGCAAGAATGAATTTGATATATTATTTTCATGTACGTGGCAATGCCGGAATGTTTCTTTTTAAAAATGAAAATATAAGGATGGAAAGTCATTCATTTTCAATGAATGTGTTATCTATCCATTTCATGAATTGAAACTATCCCTGTTCAAAATCAAATATACTGCAAGACACGTTGACTTAGCTAGAAACACGTGCGTTTAGCCTTCACGCGATGATTTATATAACTCAAGTGACGTTGAAACATAGCAGATGATTTAGTTTTGAGAAGGAATTACAATCATGAAATACATGTATATTATAATTAAGAAAGTCTGAAAGTGGTATTGAAACGTAGCAGACTATTTAGTTTTGAGAAAGAATTCCGAGCATGAAATACGTGTATATACTTTTTCTATAATAATTACCAGATTTGCTGTGTTTTAATATTCAGTGTGATCTCAATCCATTCAAACATTATTGAGTATTTTTAATAAAAATAATCAATAAATCTGGTAATTATTCAACGTGTCCTGTAGTATATTTGAGTTTTAACAGGTAGCTTCGGATAGTTTCAATTCATGAAATGGATCGATAACACATTCATTGAAAATGAATGACTTCCATCCTTATATTTTCATTTTTAAAAAGAAACATTGTTAGGAAAGAGTGTCATATTTTTCTCGATGCCGGAAAGCTTGTTGACTACGCCGTGATCTGTCATTTGCATATACTAAAATAATATATATATTTATACTTTGTCTCTGTTCAGCGTCATCGACTCATAATATCGCCATTGTGGTGACGTAGTACAGACCGCGATCGTAATTTGGTATGACGTCATTACGGCAGCGGTATAAATCGTTTGTTTAAAGATGATGTTGGACAGTTGGCAACATGTGTATGCAAATCTTAGATCCGGGTAGTTGACGAATTTTTGTTCGAATGTAAGTTACTTGCCGACGGCTTCGCACGCTGGTTGCGTTTGTTCTTTTTCATTTTTACTTCGTTGTAATATGTTTTTCAAGTTTTTGTTTTTATGATGTTTTTATGAAGTTAGTCCTTTTATGAAGTATTAAAAATTATTTCTGTTTAATTAAATGAAAAAAAATTTGAAATTCGACAGATAATATTTAGAGTTATAATGATTTTAAATTACCCCCTTTTTTATTTTAAATTTAAAAATTTTTTACGAACTTTGAGAAGTTTTATGATGTGATTTTGTTTGCAAATTATATGGTTAACCATTACAAAAAATTCAAAGTTTTAACTCAATAAATGTATGTATCGTCATTCGGAAGTAGTTGGAAAATTTCGATTAATCTCTTCTTAATTCAATCATAAGCATTTGAAAAGATCCCAGACAATATCTGTCCCTCAAAATAGGATGTACCCAATACGTTCTATAAATTTTTTTAATCTTGCTTCGACGATGACGATACCAGTGCATTACAAGAAAGGTATTTACGTCCATCCTGCAAAGTGAACTAACACTGCAATGATTGCAAAGGTGCCCTGTGCGGACGGTAAAACCGTATGCAGTGAAAGTAAAACCGAATCGTGTGAACACAGCTTTTGGTTGACACCGAAACCGTATCGTGTGTATGAGGCCTTTCGGTAGACAAAATCGAACGACATGTGCTACCGCTTCGGTTGTTCTCCCGTTTGCGGTTTTCGACCGCAACGTGTGAACAGACAAAACAAAATACACTGTTTACTACAAACGAAACGACAAAACCGAAACCGTATCGTGTGAATGAAGCCTCAGGGAATTGCATTGTATTTTCCCCCACTGTGGGAACAAACGTTGCTGCCCCCCAACCCCCCGAAATTCTGGAGTTTACTGTAATGCATTTTAACATTGAAATAAAAGTACATTTTTAAATGTAAAATTTTTTATAACTGCATACTTATTCAAAATTTAATTTTTAAATAAAAATTCAAATTCAAATTTTTTATTTACTGTCTTAATTTCAATATTTTTGCTCCAAATTGTTTTATACATTTACTGAAACGTATTACACAACATTGTGCATGGACTTTTAGATTATATAATATAAAATTTATAATTTTTTAATATTATTAAATATTAATATTAAATATTATGTAATTTTAGTAAATTTTATATTATTTTTAGTTAAAAAATAGTGAAATATCGGGGAGGCTCAGTCCAGTTTTAACATTAGTATGTACTTCAATGGTCATGAAATTTTATTTTTAAGGTCATGAAAAGTCATGAAATTGACTTTCTCAAAAGTAGTAGACACCCTGTTAAATTTTATCTTTTCTGTATTTTAATATTTTTTGTCAATTTATTTCGTTGTCATGCACATGACGCAAAATTAATTTAAAGTATTACAAAAGGAAAAGAAACCGCTTGATCAGCATTTAATAAATTAAATTCTAAAAATTATTCTTTAAAAATTCACCAAAAAAAAAACAGAAAATGGAGGTGAAGATTCGAAAAAGATTTCATTTTAAAGGAATTTTTATGATTTCTCGTGATATAAATTTTATAATCCTCAAATTATTATTTTAAATGCAAACTTTAAAAAATGTTACAAAAACAGCTTAAAAATTTAATTTTAAAAAATCTAAGAAGAATTTTAGAGAAATCTCTCTTCGTGCACACCTACACTATAAGAAGAATCACCATGCAAAATTTCAGCCCTTTAGGTCCAGCAGTTTGGTCTGTGTGTTATCTGTCAGTCAGTCAGTTACGGAACTGTTTTATATATATAGATTACATCATGTAAATACATATGTAGCATTTCATGGTCTGATGTTCGAGAATATCTGTATAATTTTGTTTGTTTGTTTATTTTTTAAAAAGAGTTCTAAATGTTTTAATTTTTATCAATAAAAAACACTCAATACTGTGACATATAAAGTAGGTATTTGGTCTAATCATTTTCTTTATTTTAAGGAGTGCAGTGATGTGAAGAAATTGCTTTTGACTTCTGGCCAGTTTGAGAAAGTAACTTATTTCTTTCTTTCTTTGTGTGTAATGAATTTTTTTAGTATTATTGGTCAATCTTAATATTAAAATTTTTCTCCAATGTTTTTCATCTTCTAACAGGTGTCAATTACTAATATCAGCAGCCCATCTAAATTCTGGGTACACCTGAAAAGGTTTTCTGAAGATTTTTCTAAAATGGAAAAGGAATTATCATTGCTTGAAAAAAATTCCTGCCTTCGGAATGTCTCCTGCAAACAAAATTTAAATTGTTGTACTATATATAATAATAAAATTTATCGTGCCAGAGTTCTAAAAGTAAGTATTTTTTTATACAGTTTTCTTGCTCAGATTTTTTTTCAAAGTCATTTTTAAAAATTCACTTTTTAACACTAGATTAAATTGCATGTTTTTATTAAACTACACAGCATGATAATTCATTATACAAACCAGTTATATGTATGTATCTTTCAGTAAATTTTTTATGTTAATATCTGCAAATGTTATTGCTAATGGTGTATTCTTGTACATATTTTGTTTTTATATTTCCTATGCTGTGATTTTAAAATAATCATTTATTGATTAAAATGAATTAAAAAATGTTGCTGATTATATACAGTAAATTCTCTTAGTTCTTAAATTTTATTTCAATAGGATTCAGTTTTATGGTGATTGTTCTCTTTTAAATGTTCTATCCATATCCATTCAATATTTAGCAATTTAGCTAAAAATTTTGTCCAGTTGAAAATCACTTTTGAATGTGATATATATATATATATATATATATATATATATATATATATATATATATTTGATTACTAAATGACAATATTTTGCTATAACACGTTCTTTGCTTGATTTACATATAAATGTATGCTTCATATAGGTTTTGGTATATTTAATATTCACTAGCAAAAATAGCAAATTATTTTTTTATCAAATTTGTTTTTTATATGGGAAAAACAAGTAGATTTTTAATTTTATGAAGTACAAGTGAATACCCATACTTCACTACGAAGTACATTCAAATTAAATACCATGGTCAATGTATGCAATTAATGCCAGAAAAAAAATATATATTTATGAAAACATTTTGACGGATATTTTTACACACAAAATAATGTAGAAGAAAATATTCAAATTAAATACAACTGTCAATGTATGCAATTAATTTTTATGTTTAATATCCATAAAACATACTAATTTGAATTAAATTGTTAAACTTCCATGTCAAGCCCTTTAGGTCTGTAGTTATATGTGTCTGTGTGTTATGTCATTCATTCAGTCAGTCAGTCACGGAACTGTTTTATATATATAGATAAATGACTAAATGCATACTTGAACAACTTTTTTCAATAATGTCCTTAAATCTATATAACTTGATATCAACTTTTATTTTTTAAATAATAATTTTCTAATTAGGTATTTATTTGTAAATCTATATTTATCTGACTTATGCTTTTTCAGGTCAAGAGTGAGCTCTTGTTGATTTTATGTGCTTTACATATTCTGAATCCATGATTTGTCTAATGAATTGGCAATTTGAAGAAGGGAATGAATCTAAAAGCTGTTTTTGTGGGAAATTTAAAAAAAAAAACTGTCTCATTTATTATTTTTCTTCACTAAACTTTTATATAAGATTCTTTATATTCACCTGCTATTCCAGTGCCTTTTACAGCTTACAGGGAGCGTCTATATGTAAATAACAGTATGCCCCCCCCCCCCTAAAAATTTTTTAAAATTTTTAAATTCAATGTTTTGACGCTTGTTCCCTTCTTTAAACTGCCGATTCAAATGTAACCTCTAAAACTGATGTCAATGCTAGTCAAATTTACAAAAGTTATTAAAAAATTTAAATTCTAAATCTTTTAATCTTCTAATTACTTTTTGTTCAAATTGCAGGAAAAATCTCCAAATGAAGTTTCAGTTTTCCTTTTTGATTATGGAAAAGCTGTGACAATTCCAAAGAATGCTCTTTTCCACTTACCAGAGGAATTTAGGAAGCTTCCAACACAAGTATTATTTTTTTTTGGACAAAATTTTATAAATGTTGTAATGACTTATTATCTTGAACAAATGACATAATTTGGTACCATTTTAATGTAGTAGTAGCTGTTTGGCATTAAATATTCATTTGAGGGTTTTTATTATTATTGGAAGGAATTAGTTGACAACTATATTACAAATTTTTTGCCCTTAAAATATTTTTTTTTTTTTTTTTTTTTTTTTTTTGTGAAAAATAATTTTTATCCGAGTTATTCAATTAAAGTTTCAAGCAAAATTCTTTTTGGATTTTGTTTTAAAATTTAAGGAAAGAAAAGTTACAAAGTTAGATTTCTTAAATCATCTGGTAATAAATATGGCATTATAAAATAAGATATGCTGGAGACAGCAAAGAACTCTAGTTGAAACTCATGCTTCTCTAATTGTTTTGTGTTTTGCATATGGATTGCTTTATTTAGTACATTTCTTTAATGCATTTTTCCAGGTATCAATAACTCAGGTTTAAGCATAATATCTAGGACAACATCTGCCTTTGTTTTTATGTACTTAATTGTTTTTGCCATGTATAAGATCAATTATGTCTTTGTTGAACTTTATTACTGTGATGAGACATTGGGAGATGCCCTGTGGCATAGTGGCTAAAAGTGTCAAGCTGCCTCCCCACAGGTCCAGTGTTCGACCCTGCGACTGGGCAAGGTAGACTCAGACTTTCATCCCTTGAGTGGGTCGATAAAATGAGGACCAAGCATGCTTGTGAACTAACTCTGGGGGTCCCACGTCAGGTTGACCACCTGACTGAGACATATGCTGTATGGCACCCTAAGCCCACAGTCTAGAAAGCAGAGATGGGTACTGCCGGCCTTGGTTCACAGCAGACTGTTGTGCCATGAGTTTAGTTTTTAGTTTAGAGACATTGGGAATTAAAATTAGTCCCTGCAATTCTTTCCTGCAGGATGTTTAACTTATTCTAAGTCAGCAAATAATTCTTAAACAAACACATGCTTGTTTTCAATACTCTATTTATAGTAAGTAAATGCATGCATACAGTTTCATAGTGTATATTTGTTGCTAAACTGTCATGTCAACTTATTTATAAGACACTGTCTTAAATTATAAAAAATATTAATTTGTTTGTTTATTTAATGTTACTGGATATGTAATTTCTTTATAAAGATTTTTATTTTATTTATAGGCTGTATGTTGCAAACTGGTAGATGAAAGTATGAAACAAGATTTAATTTGGAACAATGAAGATATTGACTCTTTCCAGTTGCATACTTCTGACAAAATTTACAAAGCTCATATCCTTAGATGTGTCAACGATATGTATGAAGTATCTCTGATAAATGAAGATGGTGATCATTGTTATTTATTTTAATTATGGGAATTGAGATTTAATTTTATTTATTTGTAGATAGGTTTATATGAATTACGAGGGATGTGTTTCTATGTATAAGTTTCCCATTATTTTTATTTGTTTTAAGCAGTCTAAGTAATGTTCATGGTTTCTCTTAAAATCTGAAATTTATTAATTTTTTAAAAAAAATAAAATAAGAAGTGTAAATTATGTACAAATTATATAAAAAGAATTTCACTTTCTTTTAACTCTTTATCTGCTAGAGTATAAATATGCAAGTTCTTAATTAAAAAAAAATTATTTATTGTTTTTATAGGGATTACTTTATTTTCTATATTGGCTGAAGAAAAGAAAACCATGCCTTGTATCTCTGATGAATCATCTGTATGTTTGGATGATGGGTAATCAAACTTGTGATCATTTTTAAATTGTATTTAAACTCTTCATAATAATGAAATTTAATTAAAATAATCTTTCTTTTTTTCCTGAGTAACTTCTTAACTAGATATATCTTGCAAAAAATTTTGCTCTAGACATCTGTAATGGCATTTGATGTAATTTTAATATTAAGTAGCCTATTCATTATTTCTAAGAAATCTTTAGGAATTCAGTAGGTTTGTGCCTATTTGCCTCATACTCTTTTGTATAAAGGGAGATACTATTCAATTTAAAAAAAAAAGCAATTATAGTTTAGATTTTGGTTTCAAAGCCATGAGGAGCAAAATAGCTGCAGGTAAAATTATCATAAATTATATTCTGATAGTCATAAAAATTTAGTTTTTCTTTTCATATTAATATTGAATACTTAATTATTGAATATGTAAATTTTATCAGTACTGGTAAATAGTACTATGCAATCTGTGAACTATTGTTTGTTTATAGCATATATGCATTTATACATTATGCTATAAGCATATAAGTATTTGTGCATTGTTGCTTATATGTATTAGTAGCATTTATTTTCTAAATTTGCTGTGTGTCAGATATTAGGTTTATTTTTTTATGTGTGTAAACCTAAAGACAACTTTCAAATATATTTTATCACATAATATGACAACTATCAAATATATATTGTATAATTAAACGTATATAATCTCCTTTAGGATTCCAAAATCAGTGTGGTCTAAATTAAAGCCAAAAACCAGAATGACCCTTGTGCCTATAATTCCTAATGAGAATTCAATATGGTGCTATATCTCAACTAGTAGAGATGTTCTTAACGAGGTGGTTGAAACTGAGAAACTCTTGAAGAATTATTCAGGAAAAGATATTACAGTATGGTAAGCATGTTTTGTTCAGGTATTTTGTAATTAAGCTTGTCAGAAATGTAGAATACAGTAAAAAGATTGGAATCCAATGTTTTCTTGACAATTACTTTAAAGAACAAGGGGGTAGAAAAAATTAAAGAAATAATTTGTTTAGACCAAAAATTATCTAAGAATTCTTTAAAAAGAGCATGGTGCAAATAAGTCAGTTAAACAAAACTTTTACGGTTATAGTTTGATTCAATTTAACTTATTTTTTCCCTCTTGAATAAACCCATTTTCTTGTGTATTATTTTTTAAATTTCTAATGGCAAGATATTTGGCAATTTCATAAGACAAACAAGCACAACGCAAAAAGGAAAAAGTCATTGTCTGAGTTGGAAATTCACTCTCTCGCCTCCCAATAGTACTCTAACAAAGGGGGGGAGGACCCACAAAGAGCTCTGTATTGTAGTAAGTGGTGCCATTTATGATGAATTGGTCACTGCTCAGAGTGCAGTGAGGACAAGGCATCAAACCAAAATTAAAAAGGTGCTGCCAAACGATCAAGGCCAATAGATTAGCAGACAGTGCCATTTCATCATAATGAGGCCAGTTAGGATTGTTCATCTGTTCTAAGAAAGCCATGATTTTGAAATACTGTGGTCAGACAGTTCATTATGATAACATATGGAGGGTTATTTTAATTAGGGGCTTAACAATTTGCATTGAAACTGTATTGTCTATTGTCTGCAGAAGACTTTCATCCTTTTTTGCCCAACCATTGGTCAGTATGTTGACATGGCCCAATATACAGGGTATTTAAAAAAGAATCACCTGATTTGAAATGAGTATATTATGAAAAATATTGAACATAGAAACTTAAAATTAATTTTATATTACATGGCTAATCATAAAGTTTTTTTTACAAACCAAATTAAAGATGCTCAATATGCTAACCTTTGGATGCACGACATATGTCTATAATGGTAGGCAAATTCGTCCCAGACTTTTGTGAACATGTCTGCATACACTGCTTCCACGGCTGTTATGTGTACACAGACAACCTGTGTCTTGGAATTGTTTATACCATTGCCTAATGCTCTGAGAGGTAGAAACTTCAATCTACCAGGGTTTTGTTGACGAAAATCACGCTGAACAGTTACAGACTCACACTTTGTAAAGCGTAGAACACAAAATGATTTCTGTTGTGCAGTCACCATCTTTACAAACACTGAAGTGGCAGGCAAAGGAAGAGCTACTTGTCGGCAACTGCGTGAAACTCGAAATTTCTCTCTTTCTGCTTATACATTATTAAATGAAAACGGATTAAAAGATAAATAGTTATGATTTTGTTAAATCAGATGATTCTTTTTGAAACTGTATATTGGAGCACGGCTCCAATGTTTTGTTTTTGGCTTTTTTGTTCTAAGACACATGGAAAGGTCCAACATTTCATTATATCAATTTCGGTTACATCATTAATTGATTCAATAGATTGAAGAGCAGCTTTAGATTCAGACTAGATGACAATTTTTCTAAAAGCTGTTTTGTAGCTAAGCTGCTTGAGGGCAACATTGATAGCTGTAACATCTCTATCAAATGCTGTTTTGTATCTTTCGACTGGATGATATGAAAAAGGAGAGTGCAGCAAGTTTCTGTACCAGCATTAAGCTGATCAGAGAGAGACCACCCATCAGAAAAGACCCTCAGCTATTCAGGCTCTGAATATCTAATATTCATCATTTCCAATCCAAGAAAATGTAGTAGAGCAGGGAAAGTGTCAAATTTAAACACTTGTTGTTCAAGATGTAAGTTTATGTTTGTTTTTTGTTTTTTTTTTCAGAACTCTAGAGCAGTGGTTCCCAACCCTTTTCAGTTGGCGACCCACCTTTCCTTATCGGAATACCTCCACGGTCCATCGGTCCGTGGTGGAGTAAAAAGCCTTATTTGTATCGTATCCCTTCCTTATATATATATAATTTACCATCGAATATTGCAAATATATATATATATATATATATATATATATATATATATATATATATATATATATATATATATGCTTTTTCGAAGATACAGATTGATTATTGATAAACAATTTGTGTTCTGATTTGAAAATGGTTGACATATAAGCACTTAGTAGCAAAACAGTTATTTATTTAACAGTAGTTATACGTTTGCAATATATGCAACAAGTGGTTTCATACTCACTAACAAGTGTTCCTAGGTGAAGATAAAAACTACAATTATAAAAGTACACAAAGACCATTTTAATAGTTTTAGGATCGAGTCGCGACCCACCTCTAACCCTTCTGCGACCCACTAGTGGGGAACCTCTGCTCTAGAAGATTATATGGTCCCTGAATTTTCTCCAACTAAAAATCAAAGCCCAGTCTTGTTTCCTGCTCTAAAACATCTTGGACAAAACCTTGTTGGATCTTACAATTAGAAGTACAGTGATTGTATTTTGTCCAATAATTATCACCAATTTGTAAAAGCATTTCATGAAAAATGATAGCTTTGTGTTTAATAATATACAGCAAGAGGTTTAATTCTTGTTAGGAGCAACGGGGAATCAATAGGAGTAGTCTTCAGAGCACTAGTTATGAGTCTAAGTGTGTAGTTTTAGTATAGTTTTCAGTTTCACCATTAAATATTCAGGAATTCCGAGATTCATAACAGTACGTAAGTACTTGGAGGATAAATGATTGGTAAGTATCAATAAGGGTTGATTGGGCACAGTCCCATAAAGCAGTGGCCCCGAACCCGCAGACCGGTACCGGTCTGTGGATCAAATAGTACTGGGCCGCCCAAGGAACGTTAAATTATTTCCATTTTATTTACTGTGGTGTATTTCTCTCGGGTTAGTGCGACTTTGTCGGGTTTGTGCTAATTTATACCTTTGTAACAAAAGAAATCTTATAACTATTTTAAATTAGTTTATTGTTTATTAAACATTTCAAGATTATGAATTAAAATTGCAGTCATAGCCTCCCCTCAGTGGGCCTCGGTAAAATTATCAAACGTTGACCGGTCCACGGCAATTAAAAGGTTGGGGAGCACTGTCATAAAGAACCTGCTAAATGTTTCAAAATAGAAAATTGTTTAACTGCACAATTGGAAATTTATTCTAATTGGTACCTCCAAGTCAGCCTAGAGTCAAAAACAGTGTCTAAATAAACTCTTTTACACTTTCCAGGACTAGCCCAAAAGTATAACTTCAGGTTAGTTTGATGATGCATCAGAAAGAAAGTCACAGTTGTTATTATCTACACACCATTTCTCAAGGGACCGAGGCCATAATACCATCTATACTTATATATAAAGAGAGAGCGATTTTGTACGTGGAGGGTAATCTCCGGAACCACTGCATTTATTTGAAAAATTCTTTCACTGTTTGAAAGGTACATTATACCAGATGGACATAGGCTATATATTATGTATATCTGATCAGTAGAAATAAAGTTAGGGGCTTAATCCTAACAATCTCCATTGTTACCACTACTGTCCTCTACCGCTTTTTGAGCCGAAGTCTTCAACGATACTTAGTGTGGTGCTATCGCGGTGGGCTTCTGACATTAGCGGTTCGAAACTAATCGTTCTCCAGTACGCTTTTTTCTTTTAAAAATTAACTTTAATTATTAACTAACGTAATATTAATTTGAATATTTAAAAAAAAACATTCTTTACTTAAAATCCTTTTTTTATTTTTGTATTTTTATTTCATCTCTTAAACTCTTTCTATTAATTTGAATATTATTTTAGGTGCTTAAAATAATTAAATAAACATTCTTTTCTTAAAATTCTTTTTTTATTTTTGAATGAAACTACGGTCTCAAGCACACCTCTTTCTTTTAAAAAATTAACTTTAATTAATAACTAACGTAATATTAATTTGAATATTATTTTAAGAATATTATTTTTAAAAAATTTGAATATTATTTTTTTAAAAAAATTGTTTACTTAAAATCTTTTTTTTATTTTTGTATTTTTATTTCATCTCTTTACCTCTTTCTTTTAAAAAATTAACTTTAATTAATAACTAACGTAATATTAATTTGAATACTATTTTAGGTGCTTAAAATAATTTTAAAAAACATTCTTTGCTTAAAATCCTTTTTTTATTTTTGAATAAAACTACGGTCTCAAGCACACCTCTTTCTTTTAAAAAATGAACTTTAATTAATAACTAACGTAATATTAATTTGAATATTATTTTAGGTGCTTAAAATTTAAAAAAAAAACATTCTTTACTTAAAATCCTTTTTTTATTTTTGTATTTTTATTTCATCTCTTATTCTAATTTTGGGATACCAATGTGTATCTATACTTCTATAATCTATACTCTATACTAATATATAAAGAGAGAGCGGATTTTGTATGTGGAGGGTAATCTCCAGAACCACTGCACCTATTTGAAAAATTCTTTCACTATATGAAAGGTACATTATTCCAGATGGACATAGGCTATATATTATGTATATCTGATCAGTACAAAGAAAGTTATGTTGGGCTAAATGTTGAGCTGATGCTTCACCTTTACAACTTTTCCTTTGTCAACCATAGTCAAGTAACCATAGCAACACATGAAACTATATTTTCATTTATTATCAGTAAAACATTTAATATTTTAAAGATTCAAGTTTAAGAGGTATTGATAAATACAAAAAGGATTTTTGAAATTGGCTATGTTTAAGGGTTTATTGAAGAAAATTTCATTTGGAACTACGCTTTTTATTGGACATTTAAGATAAAAAAAAGATTTACAATTTATTGCTATCAAGTGGAAATTTATTTGTGTAATATTACAGAACTTTATTTAACTTTATGTTTTTGAATTTATGTACAATTTTATGCACAATTTGCGTAAATCGAACTTTAATTATTGAACTTTATTAAAAAATTAGGGTGTTTCATTGAAACTGTGAAATTTATTGATTATTTCGAATAGGACTATGTTTGTTCCTTTATAAGTGAAAAGTATTGCTTCAATAGAGCTGAAATTTTGTATAGATATAGTTGATAGTTCAGATTAAAACACAGGCATATTATTTTTTGAAAATCGGGCCCCAGAGTGTTTCCAATTAATGTTTTGATGATTTTGCCCCTAAAAGTTGCTTATTTCGACAGCTTAAGTGGCTGTCCTGGATGATAGCGAGACTATGGGGCCGAGTTGTACCAAAATCGGCATGCGCGTGACACGATTCAGTGCCTGACGTAGCCGGATTTTTAATTTTTAATTAAAAAAAAGTTATTAAATTTTTTTTGCCATTTATGGCGTTTTTTTAGTGTGTGGACTCTGTAGGGGATAGGCTATGTGGCCGAATCGTATCAAAATCGACGTGTGGGTGGCCCCCGGAAACAATTTAGTGCCTGACGTTACAGTTTCCAATAAAAATTTCTTTTGCCATCACCATCAACAAATCCCAAGGTCAAACATACAAATATATTGGACTTGACTTACGGAAAGATTGCTTTACTCATGGACAATTATATGTTGGTCTGTCTAGGTCAGGAAATGCAGAGAATCAGTTTATTTTAAAACCTCAGAAAAACGAAACAAAAAATGTGGTATACCATGAGGTTTTAAAATAAATTAATTCTACCTAATATCTACTTAAGATAGATAATTGTTCAACCCAGACAAAGTCGGGACAAGCCGCTAGTCAATTATAAAGGAGTTGATAAATTTGGTTTACAGGAAGGGTGGATGTAAAGCAAGTATATTCTGAAGAAATGTTCCATCTTCCATAACTTAATTTTAGATTCTAGAACAGTGGTGCACTTTTTTCGACCCTGAGCCGCTTTCTTTAAAAGTTACTCCTAAAACTAAAAACTAAAAACTCATGGCGCAACAGTTTGTGTGGACCAAGGCCGGTGGTGCCCATCTCCGCTTTCTGGAGAGTGGGCTTTGGGTGCCATACAGCATATGTCTCGGTCAGGTGGTCAACCTGACCCGGGACCCCCAGAGTTAGTTCCAGAGTCAACCTAACACGGGACCCCCAGAGTTAGTTCCCAAGCATGCTTGGTCCTTATTTTATGGAAGGTACAAGGGATGGTACAAGGATTTCCTCATGGTACAAGGGATGAAAGTCTGAGTTGATCTTGCCCAGTTGCAGAATCAAACCCTGGATCTGTGTGGCAGCTTGAAGCTTTTAACCACTACATCACCGGGTGTCAAAATTTACTCCACCCCCAATAAAAATATTTTGGTAGTAGATTTTTTTTTTTTTGAAAAAGTGGGGGAAATTCTAACAAAAAAATAGGAAAAGAAATGAGCAAATGTTGATAAACTATGCTATGTTTATGACAAACTATGTAAATGTTGCCAACTATGTCAAAATATATAGAGCAAATTGCGCTCTGCCGACTATCGTAAGACTGTTAGATACCTCATTTAACAAGATCATATATATATATATTGACATATATCTGTACAAAAGGAATTAAAAATAAGTAATTATAGATAATTTAGAGTATTTTTTAAAATTAAATAATTCAATGCAATATAAATTTACAGCAAATTATTTACGACCCCTCCAATTTTTTTGGTAACCCACCATTTATGCACCACTGTTTTAGAGCACTGTAAATAAAGCCTTTTAGGCTTGGATAGGCCACCAACATTCCACTTCAGAACACAGATTAGAAATTTGCATAGGTTGATTCAAAGGATCACAAAACTGCATGCCGAGAGTTATAGATTTTGTCAGGAAATGTTGTCTGGGATGCACTACAAGGAGGTAGATCTATGACACTCTCCTATTCTGTATTATTTTAATCTTTATTATTTACAAATTGTTTTTATTTTATTTGTTAAAATGTGAAGAAAAGGTACTAAAATATTTACAGTTATTGAGACCAGTGAGTTATTTATCCTCTAAACTGCATCTGAGTGATTCTACTTGGAATGTTTTGAAACTATTAGTAGTTTATAAAGCTTATTTTAATTAAATTTTACTTTGTATGTATTTATTAATGTTCAGGAAAACATTTGAATTTTTAACTAATAATATTATGAACAGAATGTTGTCTTCATTGTGGTAAGTGTGTTTCTGGATAATAGCTGAACTGTTGTACATGTAAATTGATTGTACACATGAAGGTAAGGTTCTTTAGTAGGAGTTTATTATTGCAACTCTAGATAAAAGTTCAATCCTAAATAGTTTTTACTTTATAATGTTAGAGAATGCATGAGCAAATCATGCACTTGAATATTAGGTCAGTGCATTTTTTATTTCCATATTTTGTTATTATGCTTGTAAAAGATTTATGGAATTCTCCTTCAGGAACTTAAATATTACATATGTGCAAATATTTTCAACCTGTTTGTTCTTTATTTTTTTTATTCACTAAATAAGTTTTTTTTTTTTTAATTCCTTGCAGTGCTGAAGAAGGAGATTTTGCTGCTGGTTTTTCCATTAAATATAATCAATTTTATCGATGTATTATTCTTAAAAGGATGCATTCCAGTTTTTTAGTTCGCTATATTGATTATGGTGATGAAGAAGAAATTACACAACTATGCTCTCTTTCTGAAAAACTGCTTGAAAAGTGCTCTTTTGTTGTAAAGTGTGTGAAACCTACCTCTTTGGGCTTTGATGAACTCCAAAAATTTTTAAGTGATTCTGGTGAAGTAACCGTTTTGAAAGTGAGTAATAATGTAGCTGAGCTTATGTTTAATTTTCATAAGGAGCAAATTATGTATTGTCACCCGTGTTATCCTTGCCTTTCTAATGATGAGATTGGAAAATTAACTGTTGAATCTCAATATTTTGGAGCAGCAAGTAATTGCAGCTCTGTATCTAAACAGAATTCCATTCCTGAACTTAGTAAGGAGCTTAAAAACTGTGAACAAAAGAATTTACTGTTGAATCACATGTACAATGTTAAAGTTGTTTTTATCAAGTCATTTTCTGAAGTGTATGTGCATTTAACGGTAGACGAGAATAAAATACAGGAACTGGGTAGAAATTTGCAAAGTTACTGCAATTCTACATTAATTAGGCATTATCCAAATATTGGAGAGTTTGTATGTTGTAAATTTTCTGATGAAGCATGGTATAGAGGTCAAGTGAAAGAAAAAATTAACAATAGGTATTGCATTTTTTTTATAGATTATGGAAATGAGGATGTAGTTTCTCCAAATGATATTCAAGTTTTACCTGACAAATTTATGTGTCCAAAATTTGCAGTATGTGTTTCCCTGTCTGAAATAAATGAAGATGTATCTAAGTGCCTTTTGTCCAGATTATATGAAGAAAGCTGGGACATGAAAGTTACTGCTCTAACTAATCCTTTAGAAGTGATGTTGTTTCAGAAGAACTGTTCACTGAGCAGTATGATTAAGAATAAAGCTAGTAATAAAAGAAGCAAGATGGCTCTTAATTTTCAAAATTTACCCATAGGAGTCACTGTTGATGTGAAAGTTAAATATGAAGACAAACAATTTTTGTATCTGCATCAAGTTAAAGATGCTAAAGCAGTAGATGAATTATACATTCAGATAAATAGTTTATCTAAATTGCCAGTCCCCAAGAAGCCTGTAGTTGGAAATGTGTATTGTGGATTGTATTCAGATGGCTTATGGTACAGAGTTTCCATTGAAGAAATAATATCAGCTGACATATATAAAGTGTTTTACCTAGATTATGGAAATCATGAAAATGTTTCAGGAAATGATTTGAGAGAACTTCCTGATGATTTGTTTACTTTACCCGTGTATTGTATTCCTGTCACAGTGCAAAATAGAAAAGAACTTAATCTTAGTATGGAAGAACAGTATGCTGTTAGAGTGATAGAAACAAATGGAGAAACCCAAATAGTAGAATTTTTGCTACATTCAAAACATAGAAATTCATTAGCTTGTATTACTGAAAACAAAACTAGCTGTAAAATGAATAAGACTGCTCTAAATTTTCGAAAATTGCCTTCTGAAGATAATGTGGATGTAAAAATTTGTTATGAAGATAAAAAATTGGTTTATCTTCATCAAATTAGTGATACTGAAGGTGTGGAAGAATTATGTATAAGATTAAATAGCTTGTCAAACTTAATGATTCCAAAGAACCCTGTTGTTAATGATGTATATTGTGGATTATTTACTGATGGCCTATGGTACAGAGTTGCCATTGAAGAAGTAGTGTCTCCCAACAGATATAAAGTATTTTTCCTTGATTATGGAAATCATGAAAATGTTTCAGGAAATGATTTGAGAGAACTTCCTGATGATCTGTTTACTTTACCTGTGTATTGTATTCCTGCCACAGTACATAATAGAAAAGAGCTTAATCTTAGTATGGAAGAACAGTATGCTGTTAGAGTGATAGAAAGAAATGGAGACATCCAAGTTGTAGAATTTTTGCCACATTCAAAACATAGAAATTCATTAGCTTGTATTACTGAAAACAAAACTAGCTGTAAAGTGAATAAGACTGCTCTAAATTTTCGAAAATTGCCTTCTAAAGATAATGTGGATGTAAAAATTTGTTATGAAGATAAAAAATTGGTTTATCTTCATCAAATTAGTGATACTGAAGCTGTGGAAGAATTATATGTTAGATTAAATAGCTTATCAAACTTAGTGATTCCAAAGAACCCTGTTGTTAATGATGTATATTGTGGATTATTTATTGATGGCCTGTGGTACAGAGTTGCCATTGAAGAAGTAGTGTCACCTAACAGATATAAAGTGTTTTTCCTTGATTATGGAAATTATGAAACTGTTTCAGGAAATGATTTGAGAGAACTTCCTGATGATCTGTTTACTTTACCTGTGTATTGTATTCCTGTCACAGTACATAATAGAAAAGAACTTAATCTTAGTATGGAAGAACAGTATGCTGTTAGAGTGATAGAAATAAATGAAGAAAACCAAGTTGTGGAATTTTTGCTACATTCAGAACATAAAAATTCATTAGTTTGTATTACTGAAAACAAAACTAGCTGTAATATGAATAAGACTGCTCTAAATTTTCGAAAATTGCCTTCTGAAGATAATGTGGATGTAAAAATTTGTTATGAAGATAAAAAATTGGTTTATCTTCATCAAATTAGTGATACTGAAGGTGTGGAAGAATTATATGTAAGATTAAATAGCTTGTCAAACTTAATGATTCCAAAGAACCCTGTTGTTAATGATGTATATTGTGGATTATTTACTGATGGCCTATGGTACAGAGTTGCCATTGAAGAAGTAGTGTCACCCAACAGATATAAAGTGTTTTTCCTTGATTATGGAAACTATGATAATGTGTCTGGTGATGACTTACGAGAACTCCCTAGTGATTTATTTGCTTTGCCCATCTATTCTATTCCTGTCGTAATTAAGAATAGAGAAAAACTTGGTCTTAGTGTGGAAGATCGCTATGTTGCCAAAGTTACTGGAATAGTTGAAGGCATACAGGAAGTTAAATTTATGCTACAGCATGAAGAAGTTCCTAAGTTGCCCCATATTTCTATTTTAAAGAAGAAGATTCTGAAGGATGGTGTGAATGATGTTACAGTTTGCAGAGCTGCTAAAGATATTCAATACTGTCAACTCTCATCTGACAATGATGCTGTTTTGGACATGGTTAAGAAACTTCAGACATGTTCCAAAGAAAAGCCTCCTACTGAGTTATCTGTTGGGGATGTAATATGTGCTCAAAGTGTTGATGGCTGTTGGTGTCGAGCATCTATTGTTTCAAATAAAAATGCTCCCTCATTTAAAGTATTTTTGTTCGATTATGGTAATACTGAAAATGTTACTGGTGATTGTATTAAACTATTACCCGGCGAGTTTGTGGAACAGCCAATATTTGCAATACCTATTAAAATTGAAAATATGGATGAAATTCATGACCCTGTTATTTTTACAGAATCTATAATTGTGGAAAAAATCAAATTATTGGATGAGAATGTACATGTAGTCAAAGTATGTCTTGAAAAAGAATTTACTTTACCAAAAATTTCAACATTTGCAAGAGAAAAATTACCTATGAGTACTGAATCAAAAATTAGAATTTGTTTCATAGAAAATGGCATTTTTTATGTTCAGCTGTATTCAAATGAAGCTAGGCTAAAAGAACTAGAATGTAAATTATGGAAGGCTGAAACATTTAGTGATTTGACACATTTACCTGAAGTGGGTGATGTTGTTTGTGCTAAATTTTCTGATGGCATTTGGTACAGAAGTTCTGTCCAAGAAGTATCTGCTGAAGAAAACGTAGTGAAGGTTTTGTTTATTGATTATGGTAATTCAGATACTATCAGTTTAGAAAATATAAAAATCCTTCCTGTTGAGATGTGTTCATATCCTGTGGCATGCATACCTGTTAAATTTAGCAACCTAGAACTCGTGGAAAAGATTTTGAGTCGAGACATTTGTATGTTTAAAGTGATAGTGTCTGGTTTTGATGGTGGTATTCAAATTGTAGATGTAGCAACAGATGAACATGTTTTAAAATCTATATCTAAGCCTGTTATAACCTATAATCCTGTTTATATCTCATCTTTTGAAACATCATCTTTGTCTGTGAAGGGCCTCTGTAAAGTAACATTGGAAGCATGTGTTGACAATGCATACTTTGCTTTAAAATCTGATGATTCATATGAAATTGATATCCTGAGTTCTTTATTGCAGAAAGCTGAAACAGAATGTGTTAACTATTCTCCATCTGTTAAAGAGATGTTACTAGCAAAAAGAACAGATAATTTGTGGCATCGATGTTGTGTGGAAGATTCTCCTAGTGAAGGAGACAGTTGCAAGGTATATTTTGTTGACTTAGGAGTCACTGAAAATGTTAAAATTAGTACAATGCGTTGCTTTCCTGATAACTGCAAGACATTCCCCCTTTTTGCTATTAAAGTCTTTGTTGAGAGTGAAGAACCAATCACGTCTGGGAAGTGTTATGTTCAAGTTCTGAAACAAAATGCTGATGGCACCTACAGTGTTAAAGTACATAATCAACACATGTTTTCTTCACTTGGTCAAAAAGAGCTTCCTCTAAATGAAGAGCGAAATGTAATATTTTACAATAAAGAAAATGAGAAGTTGTTCCTTCTGGATACAGCTGATAAAGATATGATTGCTACAGTTCAAAATATAGTATCTAAATGTTCAAATCTGAAGGGAATATCTTTTAAGCCCACTGTGGGAGAACTTGTGTTGGCAGTGAGTCAGATTGATAGCTCTTGGTATCGAGGTTGCATTGAAACAGTGATATCTCCAAATGAATATAAAGTATTTTTCATTGACTATGGAAATTGTGAAGTTGTACAAGGATGGAATTTGCAATACATGCCTTCACCACTCATGCAATTTCCATCGCTCTGTATTCCAGTGAAATTTTCCAATAAGAGTGAAGCTGAAAATATCCAGCTTGAGAAATTATATACTGTAATGGCAGAAACTGAATCATCTAATCAGGTGCAAATAATTAAATTGATTGAAACTAAAGACATTGAAAAAGACAAGGTAAGACATTCATTATTTAATTTAATTTTATTATCATGTAAAATAAAGGATATTCTGTTAAAGTGTCTGTGCTATTAACAATATAATCCTAATTAATCTATTGAATTACTCTCACTAGATTGTAATGGAAAGGATCTGTGTAAAACCTATTCATAATGAAAACTTCATTTGAGAAACAATTATTTAATTGCTCACATTAGAAGTTCTAAAGATATATTGTGAAGAGTTTTAGAATCTATTTTAGGGTTTTATACTTCTTTAAAAATCCTAAAGAACTCCTTATTTTCAATAACTTACTTAAGAACGTTAAAAGTTTTCAAAGTGCTTATTAAAAACAAAAAAGCATACTAATTTTCAAATTCCCTTAACAATGGGCATTGTGCAACTGGAGAAACTAGTATTTATTTTTTAAAATCATACTTAGCCCTTTCACACTGTTTAGATCGGTGCATCTTCTTTCTATAGACATATGGGAACTCTGAAAGCTAGTAACATGTTTCTTATTGTCAACCCACAAGAATAATACAACTTTAAGTTGTCTCAGAAGTTCCATCATGTGTATTGTGTCAAAATATTTTAAAAAGTTGAAAAAGTCAGAATTTTTTTTTCTCAGAAATCAAAAATTTTAATGAATCTTTGGGCCTAAAGGCCATGCCAAAAGAGAGTATAATTTTCATGTTTTTTTGCTGCTGGACTGTTGAATGAATGGTTTAGTCCTTTTTTTTTCTGCATTGTTTGTAATATTTACTTTTAGATATTTCTTTAAAAATGAAGGAGAAAAAAAACCAGTGTTAATTTTCAAGCTTTTTAAAAATTTCGGTTTGTTATCTTTATGAAGATTGAACATATTTTTTTCTGTTTTAGAACAAAATTTTGTTGAAAAAAATGGAAATAAAATTGATATTTATAAATATTTATCTTCAAGAATCTTAACAATAGAAATTTTTTGCTGTTTTTTAACTAGAAAATTAATGATGAATAAGGCACTAAAATAACATGAAGATAAAGTTTAAAAATTTTGAATTTATATAATTTTTACATAGTTGTATTTAAAAATTAACATGAATATTATTATTTAGAAGCTTTTAACATTTTTTAAAAGACCACATTTCATCTGAATCAAGAATCTGATGTGTGTCAATTTTAAATTGCCCATGAGCATTAATATTTCATTCTTATCCATAAGACTAATCTACATCAAACTGAAGATTTCTTGTATTTTCTGTCTTCTTAATGTTAAAAAGCTGCTTGTTTTTTATTACATTTTTCAAATTCTGCCATAAAACGGTCAGTTTGTATTAAAAATTTTAGAGAAATCTTGTTTGTTTCTTTTCATTTGATTCATGCAAATCAACAATACTACGTCACATGCTTAATAATTTCATAATTTAAAATTAAGGTACTTTTTGACTAAGGGGACACCTGTCGTAATTGTGCAACAAATCGCTAAAAGTAGTTACCTGTTTATTTCATGTCACAAGTAGCTATTCAGTGACACTGTTGAGAATAAGCAGATGAATTTCGATGCAGTAATTTTCCCTCCCAGATTTTCAGTTGCTTTTTTATAGATTTCTTTTTTTAAGGAAATAATGAGCTAAATTCATACCTAATTGAATTCATGTGGCATCAATTCTATGAGAAGAGGCAAATGTTTTTGGCAATGTTAAATGAAATCAGCAGCTTTATGCCTCCTGTATAATCTGAAATTTATGTAGTAAAATCCATTTTGTAGTTCTCTTATGTGTAAAGTTTGTCTCTGTTTTTTGAATTTAACAAAAGTCTTAATTTTGTCAAAATCAAAAGTTTTTTTTATCTCTCGTTAAATTTTGCACTAACAATTGCATTTTGTGCTAAGTGGCACTCTGTTAACCCAAAAGTACTGAATGTTATTGTTGGGTGGAAGCTATCTATCATGTTAATTTCAATTTTTTTATTTTGGATGTTATTGCTATATCTTTGATTTAATGAGATATGTAATATATGTATATATACAGTGCTTTTTTTCTAAAAAAAAATTAGATGGATCTATGGTGTTTTCTCAAATAAAGGTGCATTTTTTTAGTACCGTGTTTTCACGTGTCAAGTCACAGGGGAACAAAAAACTCGCAATTTAAAAAAAATACATTTTGTTTCATATTAACAATTAATTCATAAGTTTCTTAAAAAGTTTCGTTAAGTTGCCAAATTAATACTTGAAAAAGAAGTTGGGGATACGCTGTATCACATATATATATCACAAAATATATATTTGTGACCCTGCATCCCTGCATACCCCAAGAGAAAACGCCATATATATATATATATATATATATATATATATATATATAAAATAAAGTGCCATTAGGAATTTACACAGTTTACAATTGCTCAAACACATTATTTCTGATAATCAATGACTAGGATTCTTGACATGATATAATGAATCGATCACAGACATATTTTGTGATATATATATATATATATATATATATAGTGAAATTTCTGTAGCCAGACACCCCTCTAAAAGGCCATTTTGTTCATAACCTATTAAAGACATCATATAGCCAATGTTATGGAAGAAACCTGGGCTGTTATGGCAGTCCCCCCACCTAACAAATTTCTAATTATTTTTAAGCTTTTATTTTTTGTATTTATGTATTGTTAAGATCCCGTGTGCACCTACGAGTTTAATAAAGCCAGCAGTAAGTTTGTTTTCCAATTTATTACGTTTACTACATCTGCTCCATATTTTGTTTACATTTCGCATTTTAAGCCTAACATGTCTGCAAAAACCCCCTTGGCGACAAGTTGACGACAAAAACTTTTGGCACCAACTTGTCGCCAAGGGAGGTGCATCTGACACATCTGTTCCAGAGAAGTTTCACTGTATATATAAATTAGATTTTATATTGGATCTAATTTATGGATTAATATGAATATTAAGAAATTTTGTTGCACCTATTTGTTTAATCCAAATTTGACCCTGTGAGTTAAACTCTTATTATTTAAAAGAGAAATATATTTTAAAAAAAAAAACCCAGATTGAAATGTTTGTTCTAGTTGCTACAAAATTAAGATAAGTTTATTAAATCTGAAAAATAAAGAACCATCCCTTAATGTGTTTCTGTAAATTGTGTAATGGTTGATGGCGAGAATTTTTCTGTTTGCTAATTAAAATTTCTTATCTGTTATTAAATATGGTAATTTTGAATACTTTTTAGAACTTCCTAGTTTATAATTTTGTCCTACATCAATTTTATATATGCTCCTTAATAGGTTTATTTGATATATTTTGAGTATTTATTGTAATATGTCTGAAATATTTGAGAAAGATAGATGAGGGTATTAGTTTCAGTATTTTGACTTAATATCTAAGTGATTCTTGATAGACTAAATTTTAATTTACAGGTCACTAAAACTTTTTGCAATAATCTGAATTTAAAAAACTAATGAATTGGAATAGACTTGAATTAAATGCATTATTCTTTGTGTATTCATGGACAAAGAATTTAAAACAACTGTGGTTTAACTAATAGTTTGCAGTGTAAAAACAAAATGAGGGATTCCTCATGCAAATTCTTTACTAGCATGTTTCTTTGCTGAATTTTGTCAGATTTAGTTTTATAAAGGTGTTAACGAGTAACATAACTTGTACTACTCAGGGGATCTTTTAATATGTATCTGATTTTTTTGTTCTCTAAATTAGCAATGCAATAACATTTTGCTTTTACTTTCCAGAAAGTTGACAATGAACACAGAAATGAAATCATAAACTCAGTTGAGGAATCCAAAAAGTTTACATTTGACTTATGCAAGAATGTTCCATTTAATTGTGGAGAACAAGATATCGTTATTTACAGTGTTGATGAAGATTTATATATATTTTGTGCTTCTTTTATTGAAGAAAGTAAGTTAATGTGTGTAATTGTACCTAATTTTTTTTTTTTTAACTATTTAATGGGATTATAAAGAATCCCTATTGACTTGCGTGTGGTGTTTATATCATTAATATATATGTAGGAAAAAATATCAAACTAGAAGATTTATAAATAAAAGTGGAATGCCTTTTTACACTCAGTTGTTTTTTGTTGTGAAAAAAAAATAAAGCTTTAATAATGTATTTGCGTATGGCTTGTTATTTATAATGGTTAATGTTTTAGGTGGGTTACAAAATGAAGTATAAACCGTATATGCCTTGTTCATTAATTATTCAGATATAATTTATTGACTTTAATTTTTTTTGCATAAAATATAATTTTAATATAATTTTTTGTTAAATTGATTTAACCTGTTTATACATGTATTCTGAGTTGAAATTTTTTTTTTAGATATTAGTGCCAATATTGAATTTCCGGGAGTATTGACTGAACATTGTACTAATCGAGGAATTAGTTTTAATAGCAGTTGTGAACCTGAGCCTGGTGAAATGGTTTTAGCTAAGTATCCAGGTAAAAATAGATTAATTTTACTCATTTTAAATTTCTTTTTTTTAAAAGAATAGAAAAAAAAATTGCATTTTGGTGGTTTAAGTTTGATTACCATTCATAGATGAGTTACATTTTGTACAGCTTGCTACAGCAGTAAGAAAATATGGAAGTTAATAGGGTTAGTATGGGGAACTCCTATGTGTTGACTTGATCATAGTCAAGTGCTCTGAAATCGACACCATTTCATCTGAATTATATATCATTAAACTGCATTCTGTATTAATTATTTTTCAATTTGTTTATATTTAGTGTGAAAACCTGAAGCAATTGTTCTTTAAAGATTTATATAAAAAATATCTGAATTCTTTTATGAGGAGTAGAGTTCATTCTCTAGTCCTCATTTGAGGAAATCGTATGACTCTTTTGTGTCAAATCAAATTGTCTTATTTTCAATCCTTAACTTTTTACAATCCTGTAAGTTGTCATTATGAGCTGTTGCAGTCACTGTGCTGGTTTTTGGGGAAAATCACGAAATTCTGAATAAATATTGATATGTTTTAAATTATTTTTTTCCAAAGTACAGTTCATAATTATGTTTGAAAATCCTATAAACAAAAATTAATTTCAAGGGAAGAAATAACTATTCATAATGTAAATAATTGAGTATATTATATTGTTCATTGAGCATATTTGAATTTAATTCAAGGTTTTGAGAGTATCAA
Organism: Dolomedes plantarius; assembly: GCA_907164885.2. Taxonomy (NCBI): domain Eukaryota; kingdom Metazoa; phylum Arthropoda; class Arachnida; order Araneae; family Dolomedidae; genus Dolomedes; species Dolomedes plantarius. The sequence goes on from OU015495.1 coordinate 95,954,622, forward strand.
AGAACACATATTTGTTATCTAGAATTTCTGGAGTTAGTGCTTAGAAGTGTATATGCAAAAGTAACTATAATGAATTGTCATTCTTACAAGGAAATTTTGAAAATAGAAAGAAATATTTTATTATGCTATCTATTTCAAGCTGCAACCCTGTTCCAAGGTCTTTTAAAATTAGTGTCAGAGACTTTTAATAAAATGCGGAGCATCAAGTGTCCTATTTCTCAAGCTGTATGTATACATGGGAAGGGCTAGGGGGATTTTTTTTTTTTTTTTTCCTATTCAAAAGCAAATAAAATTTTAAAAATTTAAACCAGTTGGCAATTCTATTATATTTCCCAATACCAAATATTCTCTTTGGCTAGTTAATTGATTCCATAGACTTAGAGATGTGATGAAAAAACGTGCTCTGGATTTTGGGGATATAAAAATCTTTTCTTTTATATTGGTTTAATATCAAGCCAAAGTAAACCCATTTCAATGATATTTTACAATGTGAAAAGGTATTACAGTAATATATTGTGCTCTTTGTGATAATCAGAAAGAGATAGTTTATGGAATGCTGCTTGGAGAATCGCAGCTTTTCCATCAGCTGATATGTAGAGTCAGTCTGTCCTTTGTACTTGTTCATTCTATTCTAAAGCAGTTAAACTCAGAAAAAACCGAAGAGCTGAGTGTGCTTTTATTGTCATGCAACTTACTCAGAATTGATGCATAATATTTTTATTAGAAATAAAATCTATTTTCAGTCTTAAAATGTGTAACAAAGGGAAAAAATTTAAAAATTAGTAGTTTTTACTTATAAAGTACTTAGACATACTGCAATGTACAAACTGTGTAATTTTTTTTGTGTGTTTATCAATACTGTGTAAATATTTAAATAATTTTGAATTAGTTGGAAAGTTCAATCAGTTACATATGTTATTAAGTTTGTGTGTATAAGATATCAAAAAATGATGCAGTCAACCGAGTTACTTTTACATTTGTATTTTTAAGTTTCAAATATATTCATGTATATTGTTGGTTAACTTCTCTCTCTCTCTCCTCCTTTTTTTTTTTTGTGTGTGTGTGTGTAAGTTAGTAAGTAAGTAAATGCATAAATAATAAAATATTGCTTTTTAACCTTTATTATTATTTTTCAATTTGTTTCTTAGATTAGGGTCACGGTATTGAGCTTCAGAACAAAATCATTAGAAGCAATTCTTTTTTATTAATATTATTGGCTCTCTGAAAAATGAGACATTGTCAATAAATTTTACTTATTTTCAGTTGCTTTTATGTTTGAGCTATAGATTAAAACTTTCTGGTGTGTGTGTGTGTATTGTTTTCTTAGAATATAATTATATTTTTGTGGCAGAAAAACCTTTAAGTTACCTTTAAACAAATAAGTTTGATAGTAATTTTTTGAAAATATAATAATTTACTCAAAGTTTACTGTGATGTGAAACAAATTGAATTATTTTTTATAATATTAACTTTTGAGTGTTGAATTTCAAATTATTTACATAGATAACTCATGAAACTTTCTCTCTTACCATTTGTTTATTTTTTAAATTGTAGAGGATGGTCAATGGTACAGAGGACTTGTTGTTGAAAAATCACCACCATTATATGTTGTTAATTTTGTGGATTATGGAAATACTGAGCACATGGATATTTCTTCATTGTGTAAGATGGAAGAACAATTCATGGCATTTGATGTGCAGGCACATATGTGTACCTTGACAGGTCAGTTGTCCTTTTATGTGTTTTGGTTACAGTATTACAATCTTTCTATATAGCATTTTGTCTATTTCATGCAGTGTCGAAAGATATGTTCCTCAAGAATCTTTAGGGAAATTTTTGTACATAAGGTTTTTTTTGTCCCCTTTTCAAGAAATTTATTTGATATATGATGAGAAATTTCCTTGGATCTTTCTGCAGGTTCTTCTATTGACACCTATTTGTCACTAGAGAGTTAGGGTTTTTGTTGTTTGGGTCTGCTCTCGATCTTAAAATCATAAGAGGTATATGCGATTTATTGTGCTTTTCCTTTAGCATTTTTGAGAAGCAGTGACAATCAGGGAAAATAATATTCACTGTAAAAGTCCAGGGACTATAACTTAATTATCCCCAGAAAAATTGAAATTGTCAGGGACTATTCTTTTTGGATTCTCGTGGCTGTTCTGCATCATTGGAGAAATTTGTTTTCAATTCTAATTTTGATATTTTCCATGGGAGTTATTTGTTACAGAAAGTGAATTTCTTGCATTATTTCCAGAAAATGTGGTGGTAAAATTTTTTAGGAATTTTTTACAAAGTTTCAATCTATTTTCATCCAAGCAAGGAGAAATAAAAAGCTTTTACATGTTACTTTATTCCAGCCTTTAAATTTGTATTTTATCATATTTTATTAACCATAAGTACAGTCATGCTTTGGTACTCGTCGCATTTCAATGCTAAACAAATGCTTCTATACTGGATGTTTGCTCCATACTCGAGATGTATTTGGATGCGAAAAAATTGCTTTGGTACTCGTTGCACATGCTAAAACATGTATGAGATAAGATGGTGCCCTACACCTATCCCTCCAGATGAAAAGAAAGACCATTTTGCTATTCTCATAGTAGTTTGCACTCTGCAGAAAAATACATATTTCACCATGTACCTCCTTTTTTTGTGCCTTTTTTTCCCCCCTTTACGAGTGATCATGATTTTGAAGAAGTTTAGTGATACTCCTCAGTATGAAAGAAATATAGTGAGAATCACGATAGAACAGAAAAAAGAGATAATTGCTAAGTATGAGTGTGCTAGCCACGTGTCTAATCTTGCTGCATTGTGCAAAGTGCCTAGAACAGTGGTTCCCAACCAGTGGTGTGCTAGAGCCTTGGGAGTGGTCCTGCACCACATTTAAAAAAGTTGCCAAATAAATGGGGATTTTGAAAGCAATGTTCATTGAACTAGATTGGCCGAATATATCTGATGACTATCAAGTGTTAAATTAAAATTTCTGGAAGGTTTAACATAATTATTTTATTATAAGAATATGATACAAAATAATTTTCAATACCCGTGGAAGGTTTTCCCCCCCCCCCCCTCAAGTTGGTGTGGGTAGGGTGGTGGTCTGCACATGGTTCAATTTCTGGCTTAGTGGTCCGCAGACTTCTACGGGTTGGGAACCACTGACCTAGAACAACAATTCTTCAATAGTGAAAAATAAAGAAACTTTTAAAGGACCCATTGTTGCTAGAGGTATGAAGGCCATGACCAAGCAAAAGTCCCTGATAATTAGAAAAAATGTATTAGAAATTAGAAAAATAATTAGAAATTGTTGTACATTTGAATTAATGAATGTGAAACAGTAGGCAGGGGATAGCATATCCAAGGCAATAATTTACGAGAAGGCAAAACAAATGCATGCTGAAATGTTAAAAGACAAGCCTGGAATGATTGCTTAGAGCAGTGAAATGTTTGAAACCAGTCATAGATTCCCCTTCACGCAATAACCCCTCTCCTCCTCTACTTCGCTGCTATCCCGTTAGGTCATCAATTCCTTTCAGTATAGGTCGAATGAAGATAATTTTTATTTCATTTTATCTAGTTAATGTTTTAAGTTATGTCTGTTTAGTTTAAAGATTTTGTATTTAAAAAAAAAACCCATCCATCTATAAATTGCCCAGTAAAATATGAAATATCTGGTTTCCAGGAACAGATTAATTTAATTTACATTACTCCTAATGGGAAATTTTTTTTGGTACTTGTGCTTTCTGAAACCAATTAACAATGAGTACCAAGGTGTCACTATACTTGTGTTTCATTGTATTAATGCTTAAAGTTATTTCTTCATGTTTGTTTGCAACATTTTCTCGTGATATTATGTGAATCCCCCTTGAAAACTTTTAAAATTAAGTCAAGGCCTAATTGTAGTTATATCTATGTATGTCATAAATAAACTACATAACATCTTATTTAAAAATCTGTGACTGCTTTTATTTATTATTTATTTATTAGGTGTATTCTGTAGGTGGTATTTAGCTATGTCCAGTTAGTGCAAAATCTTTTTACTTGTAAATTTTTAGGGCTACCATAATTGACAACTATTTTCATTAATATTTCATTATTCATAGTTATTTAAGAATTCAGTATTTGTTATTTAGTGAAGGTTAAAGAGCTGTTTCTGAGACTTATCAGTTGTCTTATTTAGGATTTTCATATGCTGAAGAAAATAAACACAAAGTTTATGAAGAGATAAAAAATTTCACTGTATTCTCTCGTCCAGAACCACTCAGAGGACTTGTAAATGTAATTGATAATGAAACTATTATTACTATTCCAAAGTAAGTGAAACATTTATTGTTATGTTTTGGATTGTGTAAATATTTTTTAAAGGATTTCTTTTTGTAAAATGATTAAAATAGTGTTGCATGAAAAATGCTGTTTAGAAAAGCTGAATACTTTATAGGATTTTGTTTTGGTTATATGATGTAGAATTTAGGATTTCTAAATGTTTTTTCATACTTTATTTATCGTCTAATGATGTACAGTTATTTATATAAATTTATCTATATTCCATCAATATTATTCATGAAATTTCCATCAATCCTAAAATTTTTCATGCTAAAATGCATTTTATGTAGCAATGAAGTTTTCTTTATCCATTTATTATCTCTATAAATTTAAAAAAAAAACTTTGTAGGTCGGTCGCGGAACAATTTCGAGTGGACCGTTTCCAGTATGGCATCCGTTATGAAATTCAGCCATGTTTGAAAATGTCGAGATCAATGGTTCTTTCTATAGTTTTAGAGAAATTTCAATTCTAAAATTCCACCAATACAAAATGTAACCGCCATGTTTTAAAAGTTTTTTTTTTTTTTTTTTTTTTTCCCTTGAAAGTACATAAATGTTGCATATTTAGAAAGAGCTTTAAAAGCTGATAATTTTTTCTGCGTACACTTAATCTGTTACTTCAATAGTGGATTCTAATGAGGCATCTCTGGTGCAATCATCCATCTTTGACGATGTAAACAAAACGTGATTCTTTCACAGCATGATTCTCACTAAAAAATTAATCACTGATAAAAAATGTTTCATTGTGTGTCTAATTTTTATTTCTTTTTCTATTTTTCATACTTTTAATTCAATTGTTTTAATCATATATAGATCATTTGAATATGTACTGATTTTTTTGGGATTTTTTGGCAATTAAAAGTGAAAAAAAAATATTTAAATTCAAGTGAACTGTGATTCGAGTGTCAAGTGATTCGATTTGGGTGGATGACCTGAGTGTAGCTGGGCGAAGACCGGCTAGTTATAAAAACAGTGATTATTAGCATACCCTTTTTTTCTAGCTGTGAAATTAATGTTTGTAATAAATCAGTTTATAACATGAAAATCTTTAGATTTTTTGCTTGAGTATTGTTTAAGGTAACCAAAAATCTTAGCTCAAGGATAATGGCTTGATTTCATTTCAAGTTTCATTTTTCAACATGGTCTGCTTTTTTGGCATTGGTTTATTGCTAGTAGAATATCAAAGGGGTACAGTTCTGGCTGTTGTACAGCTAGCACATCCATAATGCGATGAGTTTTTTGCTTTTTTTTCAATAATACTAGAATAAGCAAAATTTTAAAATAATATCTTTGTAAGATATTAATGTAAGATAAAAACATTTTTTTTATTTGAACAAAACAACAACGAAAAACACTTTAAAATAGGTTTAACTTTTAGTCAAGTAGCTTACATTAAATTATGCATTTTGGAAAAAAATTATTTGAAGAATTTCAATATTAGGGTTGCATTAACATTTAGTTTTTTCATTAGATCATCACACAACTTTTAATTAGATGTGTAAAATACACATACACAGTTGTATGTGTAATTTTTACACATATAATATGTAAAAATGGTTATACAATAGTTATTTTTTATTTCTCAGATAGTTAAAAAAAAGGTTGAGTTATTTCTTTTAGATAAAGTTTAAGGCATATTTGAAAATTGTTTTGTAGTTAAATTTTTGAATTTAAGTTGAAGATCTTGAAAATTTTCTTTTATAGAATAACATCATGGCTGGTTGAAAAACAGTTAGTGACTCCTTCAGATGGTGACGGATTCATCATGTAGCAAATCTGCATTTCATTATGATCAAAACTTTTATATTTTTATAAAGTGTTCATAAACTTTTTTTTCATATATTTCATTCAAACATTAGTGTTGTCCGTTTTTATATTTTGCTGTTCAAATGTCCACATTCTAAACATACTAGCATACATAAATATAAAGAATTTTTGTTTAAATTAAATAGTTCTCATTGACATATATTATGTCCTAAAAACCAAAATAATCGGGTTTAAGCATGTGCAGGCATGTCTCACAGTTTCAATCCATCAATGAAACTATTTATTTGAGAGCTCTTAATTTATGTTTAATTGATGTGTAATGTCTTAATTTCTAACATACATTGAGTGTAAATTTTTGCAACATTATTTCATTTTTGTATATTTTTCTTAATTTTAAAGTTAATTTTTTTTTCTCCTATTTGTAATTGTCTCACTTTCAAACAACCTTCTACTGTATTGTAAATTAAAGGCTCTTAAAATCCTTTTCTTTTAAGAGTTTATTATTTTCTCAGTTAGTTACTTTAGTATCATTATCCTTGGTTTAATTAAGAAAACCACTGCATTTACAAAAAAAAAGAGAAATTTATTTTTCTCATGTTATGTAAAAGTTAACATCTGTGTGTCACATAAGTGTAAAAAAAAATTGTATATATAATGAATACACAAGTTAATTGCTTTGAAAAGTCCTATTTTGTGAGATTTTCTGTTTTTGTAATAGAGAAGGGAAAAAAAAAAACTTGCTATAGGTATTTGTTCCTATTAGCAAAGAAATATTCTTTGCAAGCTTGAAAGTATGTGTGGCATTCAGTTAGCAGCATTTTATAAAACTCAGGTAGTTTTTTTCCCCCTTTCTTAATGTTAATTTTATGGTGAATTAATATTTAGTTTAATGTTAGGGTATCATGTAAGAAAGACACAAATAAGTGGCTTTTGTGGTATGGATTGCATATGTAATTCTCTTATTTTTATTTTATTCTAATGAAACAAAAATTTCTAGATTATATACCCAAGTATTTTGCAGGCTCATGCACTTTATCTGAAAATATTAAAACAGAATTTACTTCCAAATAGATTTATATTCGTTAATATTGAAAAAATGTTGTGAAATCAAGCATTGTTCCATTTGTGCAGCAGTTCCCTAGGAATATATATTATATACTTAAATATCACTTTTATTTTTTGTGGTTTACAGTTCTAATTTTATCTGCCATTCAGGGAGAAAATTAAAATTTGTACTGTCACAATCATTCATTTAAGAACTTATTTTTAGATAAAGAATTGTGGGTAAAAATTTTTATATCAAATTAAAATGCCCTAGATTTGTTTTTTGATCAGCCAAAATTTATTTTACTACTATTAACTTCCAAAAATGTGCTATGGACAGGATCACTGTTCTTTATATTTTGCAGACATTATTCATTTTAGATGGTCTTGTGATTTGATTACGTAAGAATTTAGAAAAAAGTGCATGTGACTATTTATTTACAGTTTGAATAGAATTCTTTTCTCTCACTAATGGGTGATTTGACCCCCAATAGTGAAAAAAGGGGGTATGCAATATTTTTTATGCACAGAAAAAAGAATTCTTTAAATTATTGTCCTTCTGTAATATTTTTATTTTATGGTTTACGACACGTATGTTATCTGTCAGTCAGGACAATCATCTGAAAGTTGAAAATATTTCAGTACTGTAATTTTTGAGACGTCTTCGGGTCAAAAAATCATCTTAGGTGATAATTATCTTTTGTAACATTTTATGTTCCCTATGATAAATCTTATTTTGTAAATTGTAAATGTAACTGCTAACCCTCTCATATTTCTTACTGATAGCTTGACTTTGTGAAAAATTTGAATATTTTTAAATTTTAAGAAAACTTTGAATTTCTAGATGATTTATGAAAAGTTGAGGTAACATTATTGCATTTTAGCTTCTCATTTTGTGTAAAAACAAAATGTTTCCATATGAAAACAAAATTTGTCAACCAAAAAATACCTCTTTTATTACACTAAATCAGGCCTGCACAACATACGACCTACGGGCAATTGTGACCCACAAAAACTTTTGTGAAGATGCATAATATTATAAATATAAAAAACACTGAATATTATTTTTAGATTTATGATATTATGAAAGAAATATATAAGCAATGAATATTAATTTTTAATTGATTTTTTAAATAATCAGTAATTGATTTTTTGTTAGATAAAATATTCCAGAATGTAATATGGCTCTCATCACATTTTGAGTTATGCAGGCCTGGACTAAATAAAGCCAGATTCTGTATTAGAAAACTCCCAAGAGTTCATACTGTATTTGTAAGCCATTAACCATTGTGTATCTTCAGTTTGTTTTGAAAGACCTTTTTGAAAAGAATGTTTAAAATATTTATGTTGGAGAAGAATATAATATGGAAGGTTATAAAGAATCTTGAAAATCAAAATATTTTCCATCCTATACATTACATCATACCCAGTTTAAAAACTGGATATCTGTTTAAACATATATATTAGTTGTTTTAAAAAGTTCTATTTTGTACTTAAAGAATTTCTGGGTTGGAAAAGAGCTTTCAATATTGTCATTGAATTATTTGTACTTTTCTGTAATAGAGGGCTATATATGTCAAGAAAATACTTCAAAATCTTTGAAAATGAGTCTTTTAGTACATTCATTCATGTTTTGCTGGTTATAACCTATGTAAATAAATCATTTGGGATATCATTGAAAAGTGTGTTTAATTAATGCTATTACTTTCTCATTACTGTTTCTGGAAGTTTCGATTGTTATTTTGAAAAATATATTAAAATTAAGATTTGTAAAGTTGTTTTAACAATTAGTGTATGTAGTTGCACTCATAATTGGGATGTTGATGTATCGTTTATCTATGTCAGCATTTCTAAACCTTTTTCCTAATCCTTGATAAAAAAAATTTCACCGATTGTACCCCGGAGCCAAGGGGATTAAAGCTTCACCAAAGCCATAGAGATTATGCAAATCAGAGTGTGTTTAAGCCATTTTAATTAGTCATTTACTCTTTTTAATTCTATCTATTACTGTTGGTTCATTATGTTCAGATAAGTCCTGAATTCGAGATACTGTATCGTTTGAAAATGGGATAGATTTTTCAGTCATATTCTTCTCTAAACATAAATAGAACAGCATCTTTAATACAAGGAGAAATCAAATTCTCTGGAATGGTGTGCTTTTTTCCCCTTTACTCATAAGTTTGCTATTAGTATTAATTTAAAAAAAATTTTGTATCCTGTTGCTGAGCTAATATTTTTTTAGTTGATAAAATTCAGTGCTATATTGAGTATCACTGTTTCCTTAATAATGTTTTCTTTTGAGTATCACTATGTCTTCAAGCATTCCTTGTCACTATGCATAATTGCATTGCTTCTCTATGCGTGTTAGCCTACATTGTCAATATTGCAATTTTAAAGTTATGAAACATACTGAAGCAGTGCAGTGTGCTATTTCCTCTTTTTGCATGTGTTAAATTTGGTCAAATTTATTTAGAATTTAAGTTGGGTTGGCCTGGAGATATTCATGGATCTTATTTTGTAATGGAATTCCTACTCCTCTAATCCCTGTTAATGTAGAGGGTCCCTATAAATTGAGTTCAAAAGAATGAGTTGTCTTCGTGCTCTACAATCTGTGCTCCAGTAGATATACAGTATTTTATAAAATGGGAAAAAGATAAACATGTAATTCTGTGTATTGCTTGTAATGACTTATTTTCATTAAACTGTTTCCTTTAATTAGAAACACCTCATACATTTAAGTATCTGTAAAAATTTAATTACAGTTTTTAAATTGAGATAAAGGTTAGTTATTTTAAACTTAAGGTTTTTATGTTAGGGAATAGGAAAAAGAAACAAATATTAGGGAAATCAGACTGCTTAAGTATCAGTGAAAATATGCAACCATCAAAATAGAATAGTCACATTAATATAAATCCTTCTACTTTAATACAAGAATGCTAAATTTACAATAAATCAAATGACTATGAAAGTTCTCATTTTGGATGTCTCTAAAAAAAATTCTTTATTCACATTTTTGCCCTGTGACTTAAGTTAGTTCTGCATTATGTCTATAATTACTTACATTCTTCCAAATATTATGAACTCAGTTTATACACCAATTGGACTTTGACAATTTCTGAATCATATGAAATTTATGATATTGATGTATGAATTTGATTGTGTTTAAGAAGAGATTTTATTAATGAATCCAGTTTTCATAATTGAATTGATAAATAAACTATTACAGTTCATAATTTTTTATATCAAATAACAAAATCCAAAATTAAGATATTGAATTTCAGCAGTAACTTTTGTCATAATGCTTGAATTTTCATGTTTTAACTTGTCTTTCTCACTATGTGAGTGTCCCCTTCTTACTTTTTAACACACCATGTGGTGTTTTTATTGCTTAAAAGGAAATATATATCTTCCCTTATTTTGTATTTTTAGTATGAGAGGGACGTTGTTCACAATATCATATAAGGAATACATCAATGAATACTTTATATATATATATATATATATATATATATATATATATATACACATACATACATACACACACACACTGAGTGGCCAAATTATGACCACCCCTTCAAGATAATGTTGACTACCTTTTTCCCTTAATACTGCATGGATTCTATGAAATGTTGGTAGGTTGTATGAGGAATTTGAGGCCATATCCAATGAACTGCTCTTTCCAATTCCTTAAGATTTGATGGTATTGGATCCAGCTGCCTGATGCCCCGTTCGATCTCATCCCACAAATTCTCAGTTGGATTGAGATTTGGTGATTGTGCAGGCCAACGAAGCAAGGTAAATTCTCAGTCATGCTCTTCGAACCATCTGAGGACAATGCAACTTTATGATAAGGAACATTGTCCTGCTGGAAGTATCCATCCCTGGCAGGGTACAACGTAAACATAACAGGATGTACTTGATCTGCTTTAACATTTAAATACCTTTGGGTACTCAGACATTGATTCATGGGAATCAAAGGACCCATACAATGCAAAAAAAAAATCTCCCAAACCATAATATTACCTCCATCAGCTTGAAGTGTTGTGGCCATGCAGTTGGGGTCCATGCTTTCATGCTGTTTTCTGTATAATCGCACCCTGCCATCTGCATTGTGTAATTGAAAACGCGATTCATCGGAACACATGATACTTTTCTAGGCATCTACTGTCCAATTTTTGTGCTCCTTTGCGAACTGGAGACATCTGCTCTTATTCAAGGCAGACAGTAGATGCTTTCAAACGGGTTGTTGTAATGTGCAGCCTATATGGTGTAATGTGCAGCAAACAGTTCATTCAGAATCATTCATTGATTAGTTCATTGTTTGTAGTTGCTCCCTGATTAAGATTCCCCACTACTTGATGTGCTGTTGCTCTTCTGTTGGATTGGACAACTGTGGCAAGTCTTCTTTCAGATTGACCATTCAGTAGCCTGTGACGACCATAAGCCTGACGTTGAGACCCGGTTTTTTGCTTGATAGTCCACTTTCTGTGAACGTTAATAACTGCTGCTCTCGAACACTTCCCAAGTGCAGCCATTTTGTTGATACTGGTTCCGACACTTCGAGTGCCTGCAATCATCCTGCATTCAAACTCAGTTAAATCATGTTTTTTGCCCATATCTTCACAAGCAACACAGTGCAACTGATGGTCCACTTGTCCTGTATTCCCTTTTTATAGCTATCTCGCCCTCTAGATGCAACACTGTGACACAATAGCTCATTTGCATAAAACTTCCAGGTGGTCATAATAAAGTGGCCACTCAGTGTGTATATATATATATATATATATATATATATATATATATATATATATATATATATATATATATATATATACATACACACACATACAGACACATGAGGGTCTCTGAAAAGTTTCTGACCTAAGATAGAAAAAAAAAATTTTCTTCAAATTTATTTTTCTGGAGGGTGGTCAAGCAGTTCAAATTGTAATTATTGTGGATTTTTGCTTTGGCAACTGCTAAAGTGTGAGACGATAAATTGTCTTGGTGAAACAAATTTTAAAAAAATTTCTGCAAATGTGGCTGTTTTTCCGCAACTTCTGCCTTCAGCTTGTCAATTAATGATGCGTAGTATGCTCCTGTAATGGTTGTTCCTTTTTGAAGATAATCAATTAAGATAACTCTATGACTACCCCAAAAAAGTCGCCATCACTTTCTCGGCCAAAGGAACAGCTTTTGCCTTTTTTGGAGCCAATTCTCCCTTTGCAGTCCACTGTTTTTACAGTATTTTTGTTTTTGGAGTATAATGGTGTATCCAAGTTTCATCTACAGTAATTGGTCGGTGCCAAAATTGATTTATTGCGCTTAAACTGTGCCAACAGAGCGTTGGAAATGTTCATTCAAACACGTTTTTTGGTCCAAAGTGAGCAAACACGGCACCCAACATGCGGACAGCTTTCTCATGCCTAAATCTTGATTCAATATGTGACAAACACGTTCTTTGGACATATTCATAGCCTCTGCTATCTCTGATATTATTGTCAGTGTTTATATAGCCGATGTTATCGTCAGTGGTTGCAGTTTTTGGGCTTCCTGAATGTTTGTCTCCCAAGATGGCCACATTTAAATTCAGCTGCCCAAAATTTCATGGTGGTAAATGATGGTGCAAAGTCCAAGTGCACAGTGTCCAACTCATCTTTGATTTGTGTAGTCGTATTGTCTTTCAAAACCAAATATTTAATGGCAGCTTGATACTCGATTTTTTTTTTTCCATTTTCACATTAATAATCATATCGACTAACTCTAGCGATTGTCAAACAACAATTACATGTTCAAAATGGCTGAAATTTTGGTGAGTACCTGTCAAAGGATGCACAAGCACATTCCCTAACCTTTTGTTGACAAGTGCTGCCATCTTCATGTTGAGGTTGGAAACTTTTCAGACCATCCTCGTATGTATGTACATACATACATATATATATATATATATATACATACATACATACATACACACACACACACACACTCACTCACTCACATACACTGAAGAGCCAGAAAAACTGGTACATCTGCCCAATATTGTGTAGGGCTCCCACAAGCACATAGATGTGCTGCAATACGACATGGCATGAGCTCGACTAATGTCTGAAAGTATCCTGGAGGTAATTCACACCATGAATCCTGCAGGCCAGTCCACAAGTCTGTAGGAGTGAAGAGGGTGGATATCTCTTCTGAACAGCACGTTGCAAGGCATCCCAGGTATGCTCAATAATGTTCATGTCTGGGGATTTAGGTGACCATTGGAAGTCAAAAGTGTGATCCTGGGGCCACTTGGTTGCAACTCTTGACGTGTGGTGGTGTCACATTGTCCAAGTCCGTCCGGAATGCACACTGAACTTGAATAGGGGTTGATGATTGGACAGAATGCTTATGTATCCGTAACCTGTCAGAGTTGTCTCCAGAAGTATTAGGGGTTCCATATCACGCCAACTGCACACACCCCATACTATTACAGAGCCTCCACCAACTTGAACAGTCCCCTGTTGACATGTATGGTCCATGAATTCATGAGGTTTTCTTCTTACCTGTACATGTCAATCTGCCCAATAAAATTTTTGGAAACGAGACTCGTCAGACCAAGCAACATGCTTCCAGTCATCAACAGTCCAATGGAGGTGTTGGCTGGCCCACATGAGACACAAAGCTTTGTGCCGTGCAGTCAACAATGGTACACAAGTGGGCCTGTGGCTCCGATAGCCCATACAAATGATGGTCTGTTGAACAACAGTTCACACACTGACACTTGTTAATGCCCAGCATTGAAATCCACAGCAATTTGAGGAAGTGTTGCAAGTGCATCTTGTTTAAGGATTCTTGTCAGTCATCAAAGGTCCCATTCATTCAAGGCCTTTTTCTGGCTGCACTGTTGTTGGAGGTTTGATGTTTTACTGGATACCTGGTATTCACAGTACAGTCGTGAAGTGGTTGTGTTTGAAAATCCAGATTGCATCGCTACCTCGGAGATGCTATGTCCCATCTCTCATGTGCCGACTATAATGCCACGTTCAAAGTCACATAAATTGTGTTAACCTGCCATTGTAGCTGCAGGAACCGATCTAACAGCATCGCCAAGCACCTGTTGTTTTATATAGGCACTTCCAATCGCATTGCATTATGCTGATTGGTTGCATGTGTCCGTTATTTGCATATGCATGCCTGTACCAGTTTTTTTGGCTTTTCAGTCATATTTTTATTATTATAAGTGGAAAGGAAATAAAGTTTTTAACTATTTCAAAGAATGAAGAATTGTAGTTTAATATAAATACTTGCATAATAAGGCACAAATTGCAGTACTTTCCTATGTAAGAAGAAAAATATTAAAAAAGTTAACAGAAAACCAAACATGAAGGTAAACCAAAACAAGAATACCAGGTTTCCAGCTGTTTAATGATATCTCTTTGTCAACAGTGCAAACATTGTAACAAAGGACTGTCTCTGAAAGTTGAAGATATAAATTTGTATTATTCAATGTTAGTGTTTCTCAAAATTGATGTTATTAATACTTATTATTATAAATCAATTTTCAAATAACAATAATGGTCTTTAATGACATGGAATGTGTCTGTGGGATTAGGTCTTGCATAATGTTAGTGCTGACAACAAATATCTTTAACTATGTTTTGATTTAAAGTGTTTTTGGTATCTTACTGATCAATATACAATGCATACTAATAATCAGTATTTAGTTGTTCTAATGTAAGAATTCTTAAATATTTGTTGTCAGTGTAATCGCATTATCAGTGGATGTCAGTTTGCATAATATGAGGCAAAATTATCTGTCCTTGCATAATTTTTTTCCCTTTCCATTCACATTATGTATCATACCAGATTCAAGAAGAATGAAATCATGTCAATTTCCAAATCTTTTTCTCACATTAGCAAAGGATCCAGATTGTCATGTCATGGGCAACATCAATGCTGCCTGCATCTGTATTGTATTATTTCTTTACTCTTTTATGGAGAGACTCGCACCAAGTGTATCATATCAGCATAAAACCAAATTTTATACACTGGCAAAATACAAAACCTTGTTCATACTTATCGTGATGCGTATCTTGAGACAGATATGCTTAAAAAATACAGATGTAGGTACACCCTGTTTTAATGTATTATAAGTTTTATCTCTTTTAATGATAAATTAGAAATTTGTTGTACTCTCTGTAGCAGGTTGTTCATAAAAATAAATAAAATGGATTTCAGCAGAAATATTTTTTTTTTTTTTTTAAGTTTTACTTCTAGTAAATTTTCTTTTCTTTCACAAATTTTAATTTATATAAATATTTATGATTAAAGATATGCTTTTTGAAAGGCTTTACAATTCACTAAATCTGTTGCCTTTTTTGTGTGTGTGTGTGTGTGTCAAATTTAAATTCTTCAGTTCAAACAATAAGACACTTCAAAATCTAATTTATGTATTTCATAATAAACTATCCGTTGTATGTAAAAATTTAACAAAAACATACCACTTATAATAAAATAAAAATATTTTGAATTTTAACATGAATGTATAAAAACAACATTGTTGAGAAATGTGAAACTTTGTAAATCATCATGAATATTTCATTAAACTTCATGGATTTCTCAAATCTATACTTAGTTTTCTGTATAGTTATTGTTAGAATTATTAAATATAAATTTAGTAATAAGTTTGAAAAATGCACAATATATGCTAATCTGTTCATGTAATTACATTTAAAAACAATATAAACAATAATGCTGATAAAGGATTCCCCAGGGTAATTGAAAGTTATAACTAATTTTTTTTGACCAGCATATGTTAATTTTGACCAAAGATTTTTAAGATGTTTATTAAAATTCTTGACTGCTAGAACAATGTGTTAAATCAGTAATTCCATGTGATAAATCAGAGGATTTTCAGCAATGCATCTTTAACAGAAAATGTATTCTTTTTTAACAATAAAATAGCAGGATCTGTTGCTCTGAGAACAGTCATTTGTTTTTAGTTTCTTTCTATTGAGAGGAAAATAGGTGTAAAAAGTAGTAAAGATTGTTGATAGTTGGCGCTGATGGTCTTTTACAATAGAAAATCAGTTTTGATTAGGTAACATGATGCTGTTTTATTTGTTATTATGAAGCACCATCATAGTCATTCTTCATAGATTCTGCTATAACATCCAGATTTCTCTATGAAACTTTTGTTATATTGTATGTGATTCAGCAGAATGGACTCCCACATATCAAAAGGTAATAAACAAATGAAGCAATTTATAGAGAAAACCTTATATTTTCGAAAAGTACTTATAATGTAGGTTTTTCCCCCAACTAGATTTTGAAAATATCACTTGGGTGGTGCCCATTATTTACGATTCACTGCTAAAACGATTCCTTAAAATTTTCTATCACTCTATTGGACATCTCTGGTAGATTGGTGACATCTTCATCATGAATAGCGAACCCTCAGACTTGTTCCAAATTTTCAGGTGTTCTGATGTTTCGAGGAAGACGACTTCATTTCCTTGGTAATGCAGAGTCAGTTGCTCTCATGTTTGAAACTCATTACAGGATTGTTTTTTGATCAGGAACAGCATCAGTTGCATAGAGCCAGAAGCACGTCTTAAATGCTCTTTAAGTTGCAGTTAGAGTCATTGTTTACAAAAACAAACACCTCGATAACAAAACCATGATGTTCACCGGACCAACTCATGGTGTCTACTGACAACCAGAAAATCTGCCTGTATTGTTACTGTCTTCGTGTTGCCCTACCTCCACCATTTCCTTACCTATGACCTTCAGAAACGTGGGAGTCCATTATGCCTGTATTAAATATTTCCAACTATAGCATACCTGACATTTATGATGTTCTGTTTTGTCTTTATTTACATTTGTATGCAATGATAAGTGTACTTTTAAGTAATATTTATTAAATGAAGACAGACAAGCATTTGCATTTTAAAGCATTCCATGAAATGAAAAACATATATTACTTAACTGCTATACTTGCATCTTGAAATCAGCAATAAATATGTATTTATATAATGACTTATTTCACTGGAATTGTGCCATGTGCAAAGAAAACTATTGAAATCATCAGGAAAAAATGTTTTCCATCTAGAAATAATCAATTTTGTTATCAGTTTGTGAGAATAAATTTTAATCTTTCTCATGCCTATGATAGATTTTTACATACAAGTGCTTTTTGTAAAATGTTTTTGCAAAAACTTTTTTATATGCACTTTTAATTCCTGCTGTTATCCAATTCACTTATGGTATATATGTGTAGGGTATATATATTTTTTTCTTTTGCAGATTAATTTATTTCTACAGATTTAATTCAAGAGTATTTAAGTTTAAAGTGAAGTATTTTCAAAAATAAAATAATAAATGGCATTCAGAAATAAAGCTCATGTAAGGAGTTCATATTCCTCATTTTATATAATTGAGTTTTTCAGCATATAGTTTTATTTCATACTAATCTTAAAATGATATTAAGGCATTAAAAAAATAACTACTTGCAAAGGATTTCCCCCTTGGAACTAAACTAAAAATATGGTTAAAAATCAAAAGTTTTGGTATAATTGTGTATTATGTAGTTAAGCTGTAATATTCTTCCTAGTAAAAGTTGTTTCGTTCCTACGTGTCTTTTTGTTTGTTTGTTTTTTTGAAGAGAAAAAAAATGGTCTTATTTTCACAATCAAAACAAAATAGTTGTTTCATATTACATATGAAATGCAATGATATGTTCTTGTTAAAATTCATATTTGCTTATTACATGTATATTTTGAAGGAGGAAACTTGTGAAATTTTTTTTTTTTTTAAAATCTAGTTTTAATATCCATTATGTCTGTCTTGTTCTTATTAGATATAATCATGGTCATTCAGTTATGTTTCTCAACCTTTGCGAGACCATACCAAGGTAAATTCTTTTATTTACAAGATGAGGGCCCAGTCCCAACAAATTTACTCATTAATACATTTCCAATAACATACCTGCCAAGTGTTCCGTAAAAAAGTATTCGTTCCGTTTTTTTAAGCTTTGTTACGAAAATACGTTTTCAAGCAAAAATGTCACGTATTTTTTCTTCCGCAGCACCATCGCTTATTTCCCCCTATATCGCGTTTTCGAGTTTCCCCCTCCTAACAGCTTACACTATACAAAAACTTCCTGGACAGCAAGCAGCTTCTACACCAGGAGTGAGCAACCTTTTTAATCAACGGGCCAATTAAAATTTTTTGGCGGGCCGCACATAAAGTAACACTTATTAATAATTTACAAAACTTTATTTATAATAAACATTAGAATAAAAAAATATAAAATTTTAAAAAAAGTAAAGATTTCATATACAAATTTTAATGCAAAATAAAAACAAACAAGAAAAGAACAATAAAACGAATTTACTTGAAATTTAATGAGAAATTTGGCACTGTTTTTTTTTATATAAGCTGATCAATATCAGCCGGAATTCATGAGGTAGCTACACGTACGCAGCTTTCTAATCGTGCATCACTCAGTCTTGATCGGTGGTCATTTTTGATTAATTTCATGGTTGAAAATAATTGTTCGCAAACATACATACTTCCGAACAGAGACATCATTTGCTTTGCATTTTTCGTCAAAAGCGGAAATTTCTCAGGGCTCGCATACGATTTATAAAAATTTTCGATGTTTACTGAGAAAAATACATTTTTTAAATCGGTATTATTCTGCATGTCAATCACTTCCATTTGAAAGTCTTCGGGAACTGTATCCACATCGATATTAAATGGCAAGGAAAACATTTTCATGGAAACCGCTGTCTTCTCAGCTTTGAACATTTGGAATCGTAATTGAAATTCGCTGATTAAAATGTCTATATATTGTGCGTATTTTTGAGAAGTAACGTTTTCTTTTTTTAAATGTGGAAAGTGAGACACATTGTTCTGCAAAAGATGCTGTTTCCACAATTTTAATTTGCGCTCAAAGCCCTGAATTTTATACAAATTGTGAATAAACTGTCCTTTGCCTTGAAGTTCTACATTAAGATCATTGAGATGCTGAGTCATGTCGATAAGAAACCCAAAATCGCACATCCATTCTTTATTACCAAAACGAGGAAAGGCATACCCTTCATATTCACGAACAATTGTATTTCGCTTTTTAAGTTGTATACTCTTTTTAGCATTGCACCTCTACTAAGCCAACGTACTTCGGTATTAAAAACCACGTCGCCATATTCAGTTTCTAAATCTTTCAGGAATTCTTTAAATTCACGGTGATTTAACGCGCGCGACTTTATAAAATTGATTAGTTTAATTATTGGTACTGTGACATGTGGCAAACTCAATCTTTTCGCACACAAATTTTCCTGGTGAATTATGCAGTGGTTAACGAATATTTCCCTTCCTGTGACCTTCTTAATGTCTTGAAATAGCCTTCCCGATACTCCTACCTTCATGCTTGACATTGCTCGTGCTCCATCTGTCGATATACCAATAATCTTTTCTAATGAAATTGAAAAATTTTCCAACACAGACTTTAGTTCATCGTACAAGGTCTTTGCCGGTTGTAGTCCCTTGCATTGGAATCAGTGAACACAATTCTTCGGTAATATTAAATTTGGTGTCAATACCACGTAAAAATATAGCCAGTTGTGCTCTATCGCTAATATCGCAACTCTCGTCAAGTGCCAAAGAACAGTATTCGAGTTTTGCAATGCGTTCACGAAGCGTTTTTGCTATGTTCTCGGACAAGTCTTCAATTCTCCTTGCAGTGGTGAATCTTGATAAACTAATGTTTGAAATAACATTTATTTTTATCAGGAAATGCTATATCTGCAACAGCAGTCAGACATTCTTTTATCACCTCTCCATCCGCAAAGGGTTTCATTTTTTTTTTTTTTTTGCCAGTATTTGACTGACAACAAAACTAGCCTTCACTGCCGTATTTGATAAAATAGCTTGATTTTTAAAAATAGCCTCTTTGTTTCCCAAGTTTTTCTCCATTTGATTAAACTTATCTATCCGGAGTTGTCCTGTTAAGTTTTTATATTGTTGTTCATGTTTTGTATCATAATGCCTTTTTATGTTATATTCTTTTAATGTCGACACAGTCTCTGAGCATATTAAGCATACAGCTTTATCTTTGACGAAAGTGAAAAAATAATAAAATTTTCACTTTTCTTGGAAATGCTTGTGCTCATCCGCAACCTTCCGTTTTTTTTTTGGTTTGCTTTTCCGACATGCTATTATGGATTGCACTAATATTGCACTCACGCCTTTCAAGAAACACAAAAATTGCTACTTAACAGCTTACCAGTCTGACTGATTGTGTGACAGAAGCAAACACAAACAAGCACAGACGCGGCGCGTTCGTATTGCATGTTTGAACAAGTCGCCGACAAGTGAGTAACTCGTCACAAAAAATTGTTTCGGTTTAGTATGTACTACCATTTTATTATAATTAATTTTATCGATAGGAGAAAGTCGATAAAATAAATTCAATTTTAGAAATGCTGCGGCCCGCGTGTTGCTCATCCCTGTTCTACACCATTAGAAAGAAAGAGAAAGTCAACATCATGTGCTTCACCTAAACTAATAAAAAAAGTGACATCAACCTCATTTGCTTCACCAATACCAGTAAAAAATTTTAAATTAATATCAAGTGCTTCACCCAACTCTGTAAAACAATTAATACCAACCTCATGTGCTTCTCAAAAATCAGCAAAAAAAGTAAAATCACTTGCAGGGTCACCATCATCTACTAATAATAAACGCATATTGCAGCAGGAAGAAAAAATGTTTCTTACATTAAGCTCAAATCTTGATCATGCTTTAGCATTTTTTTTGAAGAATGTGATTGTCATTTATGAACCGTATGTGATGTTTCAAAGTGAAGAGCCAAAAATTCAAGGTCCATGTCGCTGGCCCGGCACTTTTGGAATTTCGAGTTGAAACTTTCACAAAAATTAGTACCAAAATATTAGAATTAGTACCCATCAGGATCGCGAGTTATAGCGTATTCGATTCTTCCGGGCGAGCGACAATCAGGTCGCTTCCGAGCCAGACGCTTTGGAATTTCGAGTTGAAACTTTCACAAAAATTAGTACCTAATTAGTACTAAGTAGTACCAAAATATTAGAATTAGTACCCATCAAGATCGCGAGTTATAGCGTGTCCGATTCTGCCGGGCCAGCGACATGGTAGCCCGGCACTTTTGGAATTTCGAGTTGAAACTTTCACAAAAATTAGTACCTAATTAGTACTAATCTTAAAATAACACTTCCCACATAAAATAAAAATGTCCATTGAAAAAGAAATCGTAAATTTCCAATAGATGGTCAGATGAGATGAAAAATGTTTGCACTTGGTAGTACAAAATGCGCAGTTTAGTTTATCCTTTTATTTACAGCTGTGGAGGGATGAGAAGTATAAATTCCAAACTATTTGGCGACCATTTGTGGTTCACCCCCCGTTTCTCCGACACAAAAATGCCTTCCTCCTTCTCGTTGACAAATGTTTATTTACAAACTACACTATGCATCACAGGCGTAGCTACCGTGGAGCAGTTGGAGCGAACTGCTCCATGCGCACGAATCATGATGGTGCAAAATTAGAAAGGGTGAAATAAAAATTTGTGAAAACTTTTGTATAAAAAATTCGATTTGTCAGATTTTCTATGAAATATACAAAAAATAAATGAAATATTTTTTAGATAAATAAAACAAAGCTTTTAATTATATTAGTATGCACTTGACTGAAATCATAACTTTGATTTCAGAAAATATTCATTATAAATTTAACATTTTATAGACCTATAAAAATGCATGATGATTGCTAAGAATGTTTGAAATCACTACTATAGGCATTTACTATACGTACTGTAAGTTGCGTTTACAGCAAAAAAGTTACATGCATCTGGGGAATCCCACGAGCGCAAGTTAACATCGGCGCAGAATCGAGGCAAATATTCGGGATTTTTTTAAAGCAAGCGTAGTATTTAGAGTTTCATATTCCCTTTGTTTATTTTGTGCAGTGTAAGGATTTGAAGTTGATTCTGGAATGAATGTGTTGCATAATTTTTAAAACTTATTGAGTGCACTGGGGATTGTAATTTATTGTTCCGTTTAATTGACTTTGTAAAATTTATGACTATTTTACTAAATTACTTATATACAGTGTGCTTTTGGATTCATCGATGTATAATTTTAAAAGTAAATGGTTTGTTTATAAATTATTATGTTAATTGAGGTTGCAACATACAGAATAATATTTAGTTTTATAACGTAAGAAAATAAAATGGTTTTTAAAATTTCTAAAAGTAATAAATAAAAAATTATCAACAATTAACAGATATATTTATATATATTCTGTTAACTAAATTCTGTTAATAAATATCACATATTTATATATGTATTGTAGTTAGAGATGTCAAAAAAAACTAAGTGGGGCTCAGTTTAAAAAACGAAGAATAGAAATGCCAGAAGCCGAAAAGGAAGTTTTAATGCAAGTTGCTAAAATATGAACTTTTTTAAAATAGTCATTCAAATAATACACTTGTTGAATTTTAATGGAAACAAATCGCAAGCTCAAGGCAATAATTCTCCAGACAAAACAGATACAGATATTACGAATATTTCTGCGCCTAAAACAATTCAAACAGAAAGTGAAATTCTTCCACAACACATTGATATAGAAATAGACTCGTCTGACAAAGGAAAATTTTCGGAACAATTATTTTGATAATTGTGCAAAGTAAAATATTCGAACCTATTAATACAGTCTCGAAAATGCTGCAAGGTACTCATGAAGATATAGAGAAATCCGCTGAGATGCTTTCATCACTCCTAACCCAATTCCAGAACTTTGGGAATAATTGGGAGTTTGTTAAAAAACGATACCCTTGAGTTATCAGCTGTATGGATTATTAAACCTTGTTTTCCCCCGAAAAAATGCGTCTTGTGAAAAAATTCTTTGCTGAATTACAAGTAGATAAACACATTGAAGACAGTGAACGATGTTTCAAAGTCGATGTGTTTTATAAAATAATGGATTTAATAATTAATCAATTTACTATTAGATTTGAATCCGTTCGACAGTTGTGTACACTTTTTAAATGTTTATCACTTGAATATCTCGCCGCGTCACTTGATAAAAGTATTCTGGAAGGATCAGAATTGTTACAATCGGCATATCTTTTCAATATTTCACCTAATTTTGGACCTCGATTCGATTTAAAATGTGCTTTTATATTCAATTAAAACAAATTACTTTAATACGCGAAATTGCTGAACTACTTTTAATTCACACCGCAGACTCAAGTAGCTTCTTTGACATACACTGCTGGCCATTGTAAATGCAACACCCTGAAGGAAACATTCAAATAACATGAAATTTACAACATGCATTAGCAGAGGTGAGATATGCAAATGATTAGAATTTCAGCGCAGACGCACATCACGCTTGTGGTTTTTTCAAAAAAGCGATCAATTATGCCTTGTCGAAAACAGCGATCATCTTTTGATCAAGTATCCGAGTTCGACAGAGGAAGGATAGTGGCCTACCAAGATTGTGGATTATCTTTCAGGGAAATCAGTAGTCGTGTTGGACGAAACCAAACAACTGTAATGCGGATATGTGATCGTTGGATGCAGGAGGGTACGACGGACCGGCGTGTTCGATCGCATCCACCTCAGCGCACCACTTCACGTGATAACTGGCATATTGTGCGCATGGCAGTGACGGATCGCTCAGTCACATCACGAACCATAGCACACCACATGCAGTCTGTAACGCATCATCCAGTGTCTGCGCGTACCATTCGACGCCGTTTACAGCGGAGTGGTCTGTCCGCAAGACGTCCATTGCTTTGTCTACCCTTGACGCAGAACCACAGACGTCTCCGCCGCCAATGGTGCGATGACAGAAGGATGTGGACGGCAGAATGGAATGAAATTGTCTTTACTGACGAGTCACGCTTCTGTCTGCAACACCACGATGGTCGCATTCGAGTCTGGAGACACCGTGAAGAGAGGATGCTGAACAGCTGCGTTATGCACAGCCACACTGGTCCTGCACCGGGTATTATGGTATTGGGCGGTATTGGATATCACTCTCGCACACCTCTAGTACGCTTTGCCGGTACTTTAAACAGCCAGCGCTACATCTCCGAGGTGTTGGAACCAGTTGTCCTTCCTTACCGTCAGGGCTTGCCCACAGCCATATTTCAACAGGGTATTGCGCGACCACACGTGGCACGCATTGTCCAACGGTTCTTCGTCAATCGCCAGATTGAATTGCTTCCCTGGCCGCCTCGCTCTCCGGATCTTTCGCCGATAGAATACATGTGGTCCATGGTTGCTCTACGATTGACCCAGATTCCATCCCCATCTGCCACAGCAGATCAACTTTGGCAACGTGTGGAAGCTGCTTGGTTTGCTGTACCCCAAGAACTCATCCAAAGTCTCTTTGAATCAATGCCGAGGCGTGTGGCAGCGGTGATCTCCAACAATGGCGGCTACTCTGGCTACTGATTTTGGCAGGAACCACACTTCACAGAAGTCTATAAATTTAATCATTTGATACCTGGTAAACATGTTATCTACAAAATAAATTTTGTTGTGATATCTCTTGTCTTGGTGTTGCAATTTGGGTGTACAGCAGTGTAATTACAGCTTGCCTGATATTTTCACTTTACCGGTGACGACGACGACAGCAGAAATAAGTTTTTCAAAGCTAAAATTAATCAAAACATTTTAGAAGCATCATGTCATAACACCGTCTTAACTCTTTGACCACTATATAAATTGAAAAAACAATAACTTTTCAACTTGATCTGGAGAAATTGATTGATCGATTTGCAAACGAAAAAGTGAGAAAATGACAATTTAAGTTTTTTTCAATGTGGAAACTATACATGTATAAGTGCATTTTGACAATACAGTTTATAAAATATGTAGTAAATATAAGTAGGTACTCCGTACTTAAAGAATAATAACTTGTTCTGTTAACCGGCTGTTAATTTCTTTAAGAGCCGGTTCGTGTGTATGAAATCCGAAATATCTTTGTGTAAAACTATACGAGCTTTACATTTTGAATCCGTGGCTGACACAACGGGGAAGACCGCTTGTTTACAAGTGGTGGGAGAGGTCGAATTGGCGGAGATTCCCCCCCCCCCCCCCCCGCAGCAGGAATGACACTTTGAAGTATAGTAACGACCCTCTCCCAACAGGGACCCTTTTGTAAGAAGACACTCAAATAGAACAGCTGGGTGTCGGATACCGATGTTTATTTCAACTGTTATCTACCGCTCTAGGACCCAATAATCCAAACGTTCTGTTCGAAACGGAAAGTTCGAAAGAATCGAATACGCTATAACTCGTGATCCTGATGGGTACTAATTCTAATATTTTGGTACTAATTAGGTACTAATTTTTGTGAAAGTTTCAACTCGAAATTCCAAAAGTGCCGGGCTAGCATGTCGCTGGCCCGGCAGAATCGGACACGCTATAACTCGCGATCCTGATGGGTACTAATTCTAATATTTTGGTACTAATTGGTACTAATTAGGTACTAATTTTTGTGAAAGTTTCAACTCGAAATTCCAAAAGTGCCGGGCCAGCGACATGGACCTAAAAATTCATAAGATGAGAAGAGAGTTATCGAATTTTTTCGAATTGTTGGTGAGATTTGGGAAAATATCTGTTAAAAATCAGAAGGATGATAAAAATTTAGTTATAGGATCCGAAACATCAGAATTTGTCAAAGAATTGTCTGAAAGTGAACTTTTACAGTTCTATTCTTGTGTTAGAAAATATTATACAATATCTTGTTGCTCTTGTTTTTTTTTTTTTTTTTCGATTCCGTCACGCGCTGTGTTCCTTATTTTTTCCTTGGGAGGTTGGCAGCTATGCAATAATTTTTAAAAGTTTATGCATCAAGCTAACATAAATATTAATTATAGCATAGTCATTTATCAGTACACTTATGCAGTAGTACGCAAACTTTTTCCAACCACGACCCACTTTTTAAAAAATAAAAGTAAAAAAAATCCCGCAACCCCCAAGGAACATTTTTTTGTTATAGCATTTTTTTATTATTATTTAACTAGGAAAATGTTTTTAAAAACAAATGTTGAGAAAAGAAATAAGCAAATTTTTACAAATTATTTTAAAAATCGGTGAACTGTAGATTGTGGGTATATACTAGGACTGGGCTTTATATCGATGTAACGCAAATATCGATTTAGTACGATGCGATTTAGAGTTAACATCGTTTGCGAATTATCGAAATTCCGATGTAACGCACTACATCGATACAACGCCGACATCCGCGACCGCGATGTTCCAAATCTCGATTTAGTACTAATATCGACGATGCGATTTAGAGCTAACATCGTTTGCAAAATTTTGATGTAACGCTCTACATCGATATAGCACCGACATCCGCGACCGCGATATTCCGAAATCCCGATGCAAAAACGAATGATAAATGCAGTTACGGCACCGCGCCAACATCGATTTAAGAAGCGCAAGATAGAAACATTCTACAGCGGTGTTAAATCGATTTATCACTAAATCGCGATGTTAGACTGATGATAAATCGATTTAAGAAATCTCTAAATCGTCCAGCCCTAGTATATACACAGTCCAGTCACATTAATGTGACCACCTGTCAAAAGCCAGAATAACCACTTTTCACGACAGGCAGGAAGATAGTCAACAAGGTTCTGAGGGTACTCTCAGGGATGTGGAGCCATGCAGACTCCAGTTCCATAGTCAGCTGCTCTAGGTTGTGCAGATGAGGATCCACAGCACAAACAACCCGATCGAGGCTGTCCGACAGATTCTCGATTGGGTTTAAGTTTGAGGAATTTGGGGGTCAGGCAGTGACGTAGTAAGCATAACTGGTGCCTGGAGCATACCTTTTTGGTGCCCCTCTCTGAGTGGCGCCTGGGGCTTGATAGACCCCTTTCTCAAATCTCATGTAACCAAAACTTTATATTAAATATTAATATGTATATGTATTTCATTTAGGTAAAAGAGTATGATTTCAAAATTAATCTTCATATTAGAACAGCGTGGTCCAACCTGCGGCCCACCAATTCATTTTTGCTGGTCCTTGCTCTTCTTACTGAAAAATATTTTAATTTAACATTCGGAAAAAAATCGTCTACCCTTCTCACTTCTTTAAGTTTTTAAGACTTAAAATCAGGGGCGTAGCTACCGTGGAGCAGTTGGAGCGAACTGCTCCAGGCGTACGAATCACGAGGGGCGCAAAATTTGAAAGAGTGAAATAAAAATTTGTGAAAACTTTTGTATAAATAATTTCAATTCGTCAGATTTTCTATAAAATATACAAAAAATAAATGAAATATTTTTTAATAAATAAAACTAGGCCAGGACGCGCTTTGAATTTTTACCCGGTGTTGGACATTAGATATTCTCAAACGTTACCAGTTGAGTGTCTTATCAGGAAAAGGGAGATGGCCGGAGCATCTACACCCCGTATGGCGAGAGTCATTACAATCCTTCAAATGTCATTCTAAACGAGCGGGGATAGAATTCTTTAAGGGTCAACTTACTGACTCCTCCCACTACAAGAGTCAAAAACACGCAGGATTCCAAACAAAGATTTTTTTCTTAGTACATAGCAGCGTTAACGTCGACGCAGAATAGAGACAAATATTCGGGGATTTTTTTAAAGCAAGCGTAGTATTTAGCCCTTCATATTCCCATTGTTTACTTTGTGCAGTGTAAGAATTTCAAGATGATTCTTGAATGAATGTGTTATATAATTTTTAAAACTTAATGAGACTGTGGATTGGAATTTATTGTTCTGTTTAAGTGACTTCATACAATTTATGACTATTATTTTACTAAATTACTTATCTACAGCGTGTTGTTGGATTTACCGACGTATAATTTTCAAAGTAAGTGATTTAATTATAAAGTATGTTAATTGGTGTTGCAAGATAAAGAATAATAGGTACTACTTAACAGTTACGTATTATAGCTGAAAGTTGGCGGCGAACATTTTCAGCAGCAGCATGTTATAAAAATACAAATATGTATTTTTATAACATGCATGAGATAATTTTTAAAAAATCAGCAGAGGAAGAACGAAATTTCCATTATAAATAATTTTAGATCGAATTAAAAATTGCGTGCTAATGACAAAACAGAAATACTCAAAAAATATTCAAAATGAGTGTTAAAAGAATCTGAAATCATTAGAACCATAAGTCTTAGGATGCTTAAATTTTTGCATGGAGGTTGTTATTATGCCCTAGGTGCTCGTTAAGAAATCTTTTTGATAAATTAGAATTTTAAGGCGGCTAATAGGGGCCTAATCCTCCCCCCCCCCCGCCCCAAACAAACACACACACACTCTCTCTCTCTCTCTCTCTTAGGCCCTAGGTGCGCACAAAGAAATATTTTTTTTAAATACAAAATTTAAGGGGTTAAAAGGAGCTTAATACCCCCAAAACAACAACAACAAAAACCTACCTCTGGTACATGTTTTATAGAGAATTAAAATTTTGTATGGTGTTGCTCTTAGGCCCTAGATGCTCCCTAAGAAAAATCTTTAAGAATTCCTTAAAAAGAGAAATCTTTAAGGGGTGTAGCGTATTTTACCTGTGACTTTAGAGTTGTATTCAATACCTCAGGTAGCGCGTGTCACAGGATACGTGAAATAAAATTAACAGTCAGACTAGCGATTAATTAAATTAAAATACACTTTTTATTAAGTGCTCTTGGTTAGATACGGGTAATTAACAGTGAATTGACAGTAACACCAATGTACAGGAAGTCAGACAATTTTATGAACAGCTAGAAAATATTTACGCTTTTTCAGTTTTATTAGGCGTTAGGAAACTAATCAAACCTACTTAGCAAAAACATTAAAAAGGGTTTGTCCAACACGATTGCCTACCCGTGTTCAGGCCTTTGATGCCCCACATTCTCGTTATTTTGATGTAATTAAAATATTGACATACACTGTTAGACACACACACACCAAAAAAACGACGCACCAAGAAGGAGTTATCCGAATGGGATGAAATTCGGTAGATGTGATGTACATGTACAGAAAAACAAATGATTACAATTTGAAAAAAATTGGATGATTTATTCAAGAGAAAGAGCTTCCCAAAGTGAAAAAGTCACTAACGCGTTGGTCCATCTCTGGCCCTTATGAAAGTAGTTATTCGGCTTGACATTGATTGATAGAGGTGGCGGATGTCCTCCTGCGGGATATCATGCCAAATTCTGTTCAATTGGCGCGTTAGATCGTCAAAATCCCGAGCTGGTTAGTAGTATAAAAATGACAGTTTTGCAACAGGAGCAGGAGCAAGAAGGGGGGAGGAGCTTAAAGTGGGCGGAGCTAACTGAGTCACGTGGACCAATCAGAGTGCAGCTGGCCACCTGGCGGTCGATTTGGACCAATCAGGAGAGGGCAGCGCTGCTGTCGCCCCCTAGCGGGAAAGAGTGGAACCTTGTAGTTCAGCAGAATCTTGGAGTGAGTAGGTGCTCTGCGGAGCGCCACCTATCGGTTAAATAGGGAACTAAATTTTTTACAAGGAGCAGCTTTAAGCTGGTGCTGCCATCTGCTGGTTAAATAGGGAACTACATTTTTGGGACTTAGAAATTTTTTTAAAAGTATTTTCCATGGGAATTGAACCCGTTAAGGAAATATTACCTGACCACTTTTAGCGACGTAATACCGTTACGCTATGGATCATCGGAAGTTCAGTGAATTATATTCTATAACAGAGAGAATATTTTTATGAATTTACTAGAATTAATTATCAAAAATAAATATAACGTCATCTATTGTTTAAAAATGAAACTTAGAAAATTTAATACAAGGTTTTGAGTATATTTTTCAAAACTTTAAATATTTTTAGTCGAATTCTAACTTAAAATATATTATCAACTTAGTAGTTCAAAAAAGGGCTTATTTTCAGGACTTTAAAATTGTTTTGCTATGTTTTTTAACGTGATATATAATTTTACATAGATACATTCGCTAAATAATACAAAATAATAATAAATTTGTACATAGATAGGCTAAAACGAATATTTTTTTTCTTTTACTTTAAATTTTTTTATTAGGTTTTTAAACTTAAAACATATTATCAATTTAATAGTTTGGAAAAAGTATTTATTACAGAACATTCCATACTAGTATGAAAAAATGAGAAATATTATTTGAACTTTGAAAAAAACATTCCATGAAAGCTAACAAGGGATATTTTTACACATGAAATTATTTACGACAAGCGTTAAGTTTTTTAATATAAGGTTACGAGTATATTTTTACAACTTTACATAAGTATAACCACTAATGAATAGAATTAAGTATAGAAAATAAATCACTTACCCACTAGTAGTAAACTTTGTTAAAAATAATTATAAAAACCTGAAAAAAAAAAATTTTTTAAAGGATTGTTCCCACCACCACCCGACATGACACGAGCATATCGCAACAATCCAAATTATTAAATCTAAAAGAGAAGATATTAAATTAACGCTGAAATAAAAATTTTAATTCACAACATAAGCATACTACAATAGTCTGCATTATTAAATCTATAAGAGAAGATATTAAATTTACGCTGAAATAAAAATTTTAATTGATCACACTAAATATAACATGTATATACTGAAACAATTCACATCATTAAATCTGCAAGAGAAGATATTAAATTTACGCTGAAAAAATTTTTTAATTGTCGACATGTGCATACTGCAATAGTCTGCATTATTATCAAAAAGCTCATTGAATTATATTCTATAACAGAGAGAATATTTTTATGAATTTACTAGAATTAATTATCAAAAATAAATATAACGTCATCTATTGATTAAAAATGAAACTTAGAAAATTTAATACATGGTTTTGAGTATATTTTTCAAAACTTTAAATATTTTTAGTCGAATTCTAACTTAAAATATACTATCAACTTTGTAGTTAAAAAAAAGGGCTTATTTTCAGGACTTTAAAATTGTTTTGCTATGTTTTTTAACGTGATATATAATTTTACATAGATACATTCGCAAAATAATACAAAATAATAAGAAATTTTTACATAGATAGGCTAAAACGAATATTTTTTTTCTTTTACTTGATATTTTTACACATGAAATTATTTTACAACAAGCGTTAAGTTTAAAATATCTATAATTTTTCTTAAGAATATTACTTTGCAGTATAATATAATTTAGATAGAGCTTTGAATCCATTGTAACATTTTGTATAGAAAATAATTACCATTTGATCTTACCTTGAAAAACATTCCATGAAAGCTAACAAGGGATATTTTTAGACATGAAATTATTTACGACAAGCGTTAAGTTTAAAATATCTTTAATTTTTCTTAAGAATATTACTTTGCAGTATAATATAATTTAGATAGAGCTTTGAATCCATTGTAACATTTAGTATAGAAAAAATTATTATTTGATCTTACCTTGAAAAGCATTCCATGAAAGCTAACAAGGGATATTTTTAGACATAAAATTATTTAAACAAAGCGTGAATTCCCCAGTAGGGTTATTTTATTTTTAGACATAAAATTATTTAAACAAAGCGGGAATTCCCCAGTAGGGTTATTTTTTCCTTTTAATATTAGAAATAAAAACTGAAATATGATTCAATCTAGATAATTATTTAAATTAAATACACATACCATACCAATCCATACTATTAAATCTGCAAGAGAAGGTATCAAATTTGTCTCGCGATGTTAATAGAGAAGATTCTTACATTATCTGAAATAATACAGACTTTATTATGTTTAGAAGATATTTACAAGAGTTCATTTTAGAATTAAATGGATCATGGTTTGAATCCTACAGCAGTAGGGGGTATGTGCAAACATGAAGACTTTAAATTATACAATTACCATCTAGAACCTGAAACTTAAAAATATATGTAGCAATTTAAGTATCTTTATATAGTTTATGTACAGTTTTGAATATATTTCAAACCATAAGCACTTTTACAACTTTGAATATATATTATAAGTTAAGACGCTTACTAAAATTAAAAACATTTTATAGAGATAAAGACTTGAAAGATAAAATTTACAAGTTTTAATCCTAAATATTATATCTTATCCAGAAATGTAGACTATTAATATATGATTTTTAACCTTACATAATTTCAACGATTACCTAAATTGCGATATAACCTTTAGACTTCCTTTTTAATAACATAAATATACATATAAATGTTGCTAAATTAAAATTTTTGATATACTTTCGTATAAGATAGTTTTCTACATGCAATTACCAAAATATTTTATCCTTACAGCAACAGAAATAATACAGACTCTATCATGTTTAGAAGATATTTACATGAGTTCATTTTAGAAGTAAATTGACCAAGGTTTAAATCTTACAGGGGTAGGGGTATACGTAGACAATATTTTTGCTTTATATAAGAAAATAGTTACTATATATTTTAAAATTAAAATTAGTTTTGTTAAGAATAAAACTTTGCTGTAGATTTTATAATATAAGCATATACCAAACTCTCATAGTTAACATTTTCAACAGTTCACGGTTTAAAATATACAATTGGTTAAAATACATATCCAATTATTTAAAAGTAGGATAAGCTAATAGAATTTTTATATCAAAGTTGTTCGATTATTGCTTACATGACTTTAAATATGAAGTTTAATGAAACTGGAACAATTTAACTTTCCTTTTGGTACACCTAGAGAAAAATTATCTGAAAAGTATGATAATTTTAACATAGCTGAAGAATTCACTGAAAAGAAAACGATCAAGCAAGAATCTACAGAAGTGCCTTTATATGATACTTTTATTTTAAACAGTGTCCCACAAAATATGAAAAAACGTGCTTCTAATCTGATATCTATTTTAAAACAATATCCTGGTGTAATTTCATGGGATGATAAAGGTCAAGTGATATATCAAGGAAAACCTTATGAAAGTTCTAATATTATTGATTTGTTTAATTCAATTTTAACTAATAAGAAGAGTGTGAATACTCAAGCTGAATTTTTATCGGTGTTAGAGCAACTGAATATCCCACAACAATATATTATAAACAGTTATTTATCTAAAAAACCTAAAGAAAGTGTACCTGTTAAGAAAAAATCTAATATGAAAGCAGTTAAAAGTATGTCTGTCAAGAAACGACCATATGTCAAAACAGTTCAAAAACCCTATGTAAAAAGCAGCTGGTTATCTCTTGAATAAAATTTGTTTAAAACCATAAGTGTTTCTCATTTGTATACTCTTTCATGAAATACTTTTAAAAATTATTTTTTCTAAAATAGGTTTTTTTTTAATTATATACACAAATAAATATAATCTTTAAATTAGCATTTATTGAACACACTTCAAAAGTATTTACATAATTCATACATTTAGAATTCATAAAAAATATCATCCAAATATTCCTTATACTCATGCATAGTAATATTATTAAAATAGTTTTCATACATATAATGACAAGTACAATAATTTAAACAGATATTTTTAACAATGTCTTCTAAATTAATGTTATAAAATGCACTTTTTCCCATGGTCTCATATTTAGTAGAGAGTGAAAATGTTTTACAATCATGATCACTCAGATAATGTTCTTTCATCTCACAATCACGACATTTAAAGTTAGCATGAATGCATCTTTCATATTCATCACGTATACATTTTAAATAATTTGTGCGCGCCTCTTTTTGATCTAAATGATTTTTAAAACATATACCCTTTTTAAGGACTTCACGTATAAGAATTCTAGGAAGACTTTTACGTAACATAGTTTCTTGAATGCAGTCATCGACTTTTGATGATTGTAATCTAAGATTCCGTTTTTGTTTTACAGTTAATTTAACAAATAGTGGGTTTAATTTAAACTCACCAGTTTCACATGCATGCATCTCTTGAAGTATATACTCTCTTACGATGTCGGTGACAGACAATTTATTCTTTACAATAAAAGATTTATCTTTATACACATCTTCTAATCTGATCGTTTTTAAACAAAATTCATTCCACGTACTCGCACACATTTTAACACTCTGCTGTGTAGGATTCGAAACAGCACATTCTCCAATATATATGTTAAATCCATCCTCGTTGTCCTGCAAACTGATACATTTACCATCGCCAATATCCCAGGATATGAAATACGATGTTGCACGCAACTGCTTGCTAATCTTTACACCAACAAGCTCTCCCTTAAATTTTTTTTAACGGCGATTCCATTCTTAACCACTCGTACAAAATAACAACCTATTCGTTTGAAAATCTAGCAAGCAACTAAGTCTAATCAGATAAGATAATGCATATCTACTACTAGTCACATATTTTGAAAAAGACATTTTTTTTATTTTTATTTTTTATAAATACTTTTAAAAATTATTTTCTAAAAAAGGTTTTAAATTAATACTTTCAAAATTATCATTCTAAAAAATATTATACAAATAAATAAATGCAATAATTTATCTTTAAATATTATATATAGACCATGGGAAAAAGTACTTACATTTCTTCAAATGTACCATCGTCAAAATATCGGTGAAACATTTTCACTTTAAATTGTGTGAAAAATTCACTCTCATTGTACGCACATATACAGTAATTTCCAATAATGTAATTTAAAAGCTGTTTTACATTTATGTTGAAAATTGCACTTTTTCCTACGGATTGGTATTTTTCATTATCTGTTACAGTTAAACAGGGATGCTGATGTTGTGAAGGGTGATCAATTTCACACCCGTTACATTCGTACAATTCGCTAGATGTAATCATCACACTTTGTTTTATGGCATAGAAGAAATTTATCCTTGCTGTGGGAGAATCACAATGCTCTTTCACACAAGGCCCATTTCTGTATACCCTATATTTCAAGAGCATAGGGATATTTTTGCAAAGAAACGTTTCTTCAACGCAACTTAAAATGTCCTCGGAATAGTCTTCAAATTTAACAATTTGCTCTCGATTTAATTTAATTAAGGAGGGTTTTAATTTATATCCACCATTTTCTGAAGCGAACATTTGCTGTAATGTGCACTGATTGTTATCATTCACAACGATTAATTGGTTGTTACATATCAGCGATTTCTTCTTATAATTTATTTTAAATGACGATATTTTGTTTGAAAATTCATAAAGTGTAGCCAAAGTCAATACTACACCATTCTGAGTTGGTACACCGCTATACGCATCTGTAAATTCGCGCAAATGAACGCGTACACCTCGTCGATCATGGTATACCATAATGAAGACATTATATCCAATATTCCATGATGAAATTAATACTGGGCTGTTGCGATTTCTATAGTAATTCTCCATCCAGTCGTTTTCCGGTATCTCATCAGTGGAAACATTCCAATATGCAGATGTAGAGGGCGACGGATTCATTGTAGAAGGACCCGCACAGTGCAAAGTAGTGCTAGGAACACTTGAATTCTGTATAGGAGAGCCAGCAAGTTGTACAGTGGAAGGATTCCTTTTTCTTTTACATACAGGTTTTAGCTGCACAGCGTATTGGACGCATGCCTCGTTCAAAGATGCTTCCATTTTATTCAAGGACGGAGCATTAAATTCAGAGTTTTGCATATTCATTTTTTAAAATATTTACTAAAAATAGAATTATACTACTACGATCTGTTGCTACCAACTAAACGTTTCGAATGAAAGTGAAATTCTACATAGAGCGTTTGGTATTTCAACATGTTATCTTTACCCCCACAAAGGGGAGATAACAGTCCCTTCAGCTATTGCATGGGGTGGGTTGAAATCCGTCTTAAAGAGAGACAACAAGTCTAACATCTCACCCTGCTATCTAGATAAAAATTGATGATAAGAATTTAGTCTCGCAAAAGTTGCACATTTTAGGGGAAATATTTGCAGGTAATAGCTTTTAAAGATCCCCTTTTTAAGATAAGATGCTTTAAAGTAATACATTCAGAGAAGTACGCCATTGCCAGTCTTTAAAACTGAAATTTTTGAATCGTTTCGTGATTCATTTAAAAACTCAATGAATATTTTCCCTCCTATTTTTAGAGGAGGTAAAAAAATAACTTCTACTTCCATCCATCTAAAATCCATCTTAGTTCAATAATATTTACAAGATAATATTTGCACATTATCAAAGTTAATAATAATAACATCATAGTTGAAACATTTATTTAAAAAGAATTATTTGAGAATATAGCATTATTTCACTTTATACATTATCAAAGTTAAGGAGAAAAGAAACAATTATTTAAAAAAGATTATATTATACTTTAACACAATTAATGGAAAAAAAAAATATATATATATACTTCATAGAAGTTAATATATTCTCCTTTCATATTCATTTGAAAAAAAAAATAAATAAATAAATAAAACAATTATAAAATAAACTTTTTAAATAAATTGGTTATTCATTAAGTGTATACTATAAGTTTCATTTATTATCTATTAAAAAATATACTAAGTTAACATTTAAAATATATAATAAGTTCCTATTCATGAAAGTTAAAAATATATCACTATTTCTAAAAATAAAAAAGTTTAAATATATTATTAATCACTTACGGGAATATTATCAGAAGTTGAATCTTGATTTTCCATGTTAGAAGACATATTTAGGGTAATCGAAACTGAAAAAAAAAATTTATGAACTGTGCAAAGCAAGAATTCTTTAAAGAATAACTCAATTCTTCTACGCTACAGATATTTACAGCTTATCTCAGTGAAAGTAGAAGTTATTTTTTTACCTCCTCTAAAAATAGGAGGGAAAATATTCATTGAGTTTTTAAATGAATCACGAAACGATTCAAAAATTTCAGTTTTAAAGACTGGCAATGGCGTACTTCTCTGAATGTATTACTTTAAAGCATCTTATCTTAAAAAGGGGATCTTTAAAAGCTATTACCTGCAAATATTTCCCCTAAAATGTGCAACTTTTGCGAGACTAAATTCTTATCATCAATTTTTATCTAGATAGCAGGGTGAGATGTTAGACTTGTTGTCTCTCTTTAAGACGGATTTCAACCCACCCCATGCAATAGCTGAAGGGACTGTTATCTCCCCTTTGTGGGGGTAAAGATAACATGTTGAAATACCAAACGCTCTATGTAGAATTTCACTTTCATTCGAAACGTTTAGTTGGTAGCAACAGATCGTAGTAGTATAATTCTATTTTTAGTAAATATTTTAAAAAATGAATATGCAAAACTCTGAATTTAATGCTCCGTCCTTGAATAAAATGGAAGCATCTTTGAACGAGGCATGCGTCCAATACGCTGTGCAGCTAAAACCTGTATGTAAAAGAAAAAGGAATCCTTCCACTGTACAACTTGCTGGCTCTCCTATACAGAATTCAAGTGTTCCTAGCACTACTTTGCACTGTGCGGGTCCTTCTACAATGAATCCGTCGCCCTCTACATCTGCATATTGGAATGTTTCCACTGATGAGATACCGGAAAACGACTGGATGGAGAATTACTATAGAAATCGCAACAGCCCAGTATTAATTTCATCATGGAATATTGGATATAATGTCTTCATTATGGTATACCATGATCGACGAGGTGTACGCGTTCATTTGCGCGAATTTACAGATGCGTATAGCGGTGTACCAACTCAGAATGGTGTAGTATTGACTTTGGCTACACTTTATGAATTTTCAAACAAAATATCGTCATTTAAAATAAATTATAAGAAGAAATCGCTGATATGTAACAACCAATTAATCGTTGTGAATGATAACAATCAGTGCACATTACAGCAAATGTTCGCTTCAGAAAATGGTGGATATAAATTAAAACCCTCCTTAATTAAATTAAATCGAGAGCAAATTGTTAAATTTGAAGACTATTCCGAGGACATTTTAAGTTGCGTTGAAGAAACGTTTCTTTGCAAAAATATCCCTATGCTCTTGAAATATAGGGTATACAGAAATGGGCCTTGTGTGAAAGAGCATTGTGATTCTCCCACAGCAAGGATAAATTTCTTCTATGCCATAAAACAAAGTGTGATGATTACATCTAGCGAATTGTACGAATGTAACGGGTGTGAAATTGATCACCCTTCACAACATCAGCATCCCTGTTTAACTGTAACAGATAATGAAAAATACCAATCCGTAGGAAAAAGTGCAATTTTCAACATAAATGTAAAACAGCTTTTAAATTACATTATTGGAAATTACTGTATATGTGCGTACAATGAGAGTGAATTTTTCACACAATTTAAAGTGAAAATGTTTCACCGATATTTTGACGATGGTACATTTGAAGAAATGTAAGTACTTTTTCCCATGGTCTATATATAATATTTAAAGATAAATTATTGCATTTATTTATTTGTATAATATTTTTTAGAATGATAATTTTGAAAGTATTAATTTAAAACCTTTTTTAGAAAATAATTTTTAAAAGTATTTATAAAAAATAAAAATAAAAAAAATGTCTTTTTCAAAATATGTGACTAGTAGTAGATATGCATTATCTTATCTGATTAGACTTAGTTGCTTGCTAGATTTTCAAACGAATAGGTTGTTATTTTGTACGAGTGGTTAAGAATGGAATCGCCGTTAAAAAAAATTTAAGGGAGAGCTTGTTGGTGTAAAGATTAGCAAGCAGTTGCGTGCAACATCGTATTTCATATCCTGGGATATTGGCGATGGTAAATGTATCAGTTTGCAGGACAACGAGGATGGATTTAACATATATATTGGAGAATGTGCTGTTTCGAATCCTACACAGCAGAGTGTTAAAATGTGTGCGAGTACGTGGAATGAATTTTGTTTAAAAACGATCAGATTAGAAGATGTGTATAAAGATAAATCTTTTATTGTAAAGAATAAATTGTCTGTCACCGACATCGTAAGAGAGTATATACTTCAAGAGATGCATGCATGTGAAACTGGTGAGTTTAAATTAAACCCACTATTTGTTAAATTAACTGTAAAACAAAAACGGAATCTTAGATTACAATCATCAAAAGTCGATGACTGCATTCAAGAAACTATGTTACGTAAAAGTCTTCCTAGAATTCTTATACGTGAAGTCCTTAAAAAGGGTATATGTTTTAAAAATCATTTAGATCAAAAAGAGGCGCGCACAAATTATTTAAAATGTATACGTGATGAATATGAAAGATGCATTCATGCTAACTTTAAATGTCGTGATTGTGAGATGAAAGAACATTATCTGAGTGATCATGATTGTAAAACATTTTCACTCTCTACTAAATATGAGACCATGGGAAAAAGTGCATTTTATAACATTAATTTAGAAGACATTGTTAAAAATATCTGTTTAAATTATTGTACTTGTCATTATATGTATGAAAACTATTTTAATAATATTACTATGCATGAGTATAAGGAATATTTGGATGATATTTTTTATGAATTCTAAATGTATGAATTATGTAAATACTTTTGAAGTGTGTTCAATAAATGCTAATTTAAAGATTATATTTATTTGTGTATATAATTAAAAAAAAACCTATTTTAGAAAAAATAATTTTTAAAAGTATTTCATGAAAGAGTATACAAATGAGAAACACTTATGGTTTTAAACAAATTTTATTCAAGAGATAACCAGCTGCTTTTTACATAGGGTTTTTGAACTGTTTTGACATATGGTCGTTTCTTGACAGACATACTTTTAACTGCTTTCATATTAGATTTTTTCTTAACAGGTACACTTTCTTTAGGTTTTTTAGATAAATAACTGTTTATAATATATTGTTGTGGGATATTCAGTTGCTCTAACACCGATAAAAATTCAGCTTGAGTATTCACACTCTTCTTATTAGTTAAAATTGAATTAAACAAATCAATAATATTAGAACTTTCATAAGGTTTTCCTTGATATATCACTTGACCTTTATCATCCCATGAAATTACACCAGGATATTGTTTTAAAATAGATATCAGATTAGAAGCACGTTTTTTCATATTTTGTGGGACACTGTTTAAAATAAAAGTATCATATAAAGGCACTTCTGTAGATTCTTGCTTGATCGTTTTCTTTTCAGTGAATTCTTCAGCTATGTTAAAATTATCATACTTTTCAGATAATTTTTCTCTAGGTGTACCAAAAGGAAAGTTAAATTGTTCCAGTTTCATTAAACTTCATATTTAAAGTCATGTAAGCAATAATCGAACAACTTTGATATAAAAATTCTATTAGCTTATCCTACTTTTAAATAATTGGATATGTATTTTAACCAATTGTATATTTTAAACCGTGAACTGTTGAAAATGTTAACTATGAGAGTTTGGTATATGCTTATATTATAAAATCTACAGCAAAGTTTTATTCTTAACAAAACTAATTT
This sequence comes from Dolomedes plantarius, assembly GCA_907164885.2. Classification (NCBI taxonomy): domain Eukaryota; kingdom Metazoa; phylum Arthropoda; class Arachnida; order Araneae; family Dolomedidae; genus Dolomedes; species Dolomedes plantarius. The sequence continues at coordinate 95,995,034 of OU015495.1, forward strand.
TAATTTTAAAATATATAGTAACTATTTTCTTATATAAAGCAAAAATATTGTCTACGTATACCCCTACCCCTGTAAGATTTAAACCTTGGTCAATTTACTTCTAAAATGAACTCATGTAAATATCTTCTAAACATGATAAAGTCTGTATTATTTCTGTTGCTGTAAGGATAAAATATTTTGGTAATTGCATGTAGAAAACTATCTTATACGAAAGTATATCAAAAATTTTAATTTAGCAACATTTATATGTATATTTATGTTATTAAAAAGGAAGTCTAAAGGTTATATCGCAATTTAGGTAATCGTTGAAAGCATGTAAGGTTAAAAATCATATATTAATAGTCTACATTTCTGGATAAGATATAATATTTAGGATTAAAACTTGTAAATTTTATCTTTCAAGTCTTTATCTCTATAAAATGTTTTTAATTTTAGTAAGCGTCTTAACTTATAATATATATTCAAAGTTGTAAAAGTGCTTATGGTTTGAAATATATTCAAAACTGTACATAAACTATATAAAGATACTTAAATTGCTACATATATTTTTAAGTTTCAGGTTCTAGATGGTAATTGTATAATTTAAAGTCTTCATGTTTGCACATACCCCCTACTGCTGTAGGATTCAAACCATGATCCATTTAATTCTAAAATGAACTCTTGTAAATATCTTCTAAACATAATAAAGTCTGTATTATTTCAGATAATGTAAGAATCTTCTCTATTAACATCGCGAGACAAATTTGATACCTTCTCTTGCAGATTTAATAGTATGGATTGGTATTGTATGTGTATTTAATTTAAATAATTATCTAGATTGAATCATATTTCAGTTTTTATTTCTAATATTAAAAGGAAAAAATAACCCTACTGGGGAATTCCCGCTTTGTTTAAATAATTTTATGTCTAAAAATAAAATAACCCTACTGGGGAATTCACGCTTTGTTTAAATAATTTTATGTCTAAAAATATCCCTTGTTAGCTTTCATGGAATGCTTTTCAAGGTAAGATCAAATAATAATTTTTTCTATACTAAATGTTACAATGGATTCAAAGCTCTATCTAAATTATATTATACTGCAAAGTAATATTCTTAAGAAAAATTAAAGATATTTTAAACTTAACGCTTGTCGTAAATAATTTCATGTCTAAAAATATCCCTTGTTAGCTTTCATGGAATGTTTTTCAAGGTAAGATCAAATGGTAATTATTTTCTATACAAAATGTTACAATGGATTCAAAGCTCTATCTAAATTATATTATACTGCAAAGTAATATTCTTAAGAAAAATTATAGATATTTTAAACTTAACGCTTGTTGTAAAATAATTTCATGTGTAAAAATATCAAGTAAAAGAAAAAAAATATTCGTTTTAGCCTATCTATGTAAAAATTTCTTATTATTTTGTATTATTTTGCGAATGTATCTATGTAAAATTATATATCACGTTAAAAAACATAGCAAAACAATTTTAAAGTCCTGAAAATAAGCCCTTTTTTTTAACTACAAAGTTGATAGTATATTTTAAGTTAGAATTCGACTAAAAATATTTAAAGTTTTGAAAAATATACTCAAAACCATGTATTAAATTTTCTAAGTTTCATTTTTAATCAATAGATGACGTTATATTTATTTTTGATAATTAATTCTAGTAAATTCATAAAAATATTCTCTCTGTTATAGAATATAATTCAATGAGCTTTTTGATAATAATGCAGACTATTGCAGTATGCACATGTCGACAATTAAAAAATTTTTTCAGCGTAAATTTAATATCTTCTCTTGCAGATTTAATGATGTGAATTGTTTCAGTATATACATGTTATATTTAGTGTGATCAATTAAAATTTTTATTTCAGCGTAAATTTAATATCTTCTCTTATAGATTTAATAATGCAGACTATTGTAGTATGCTTATGTTGTGAATTAAAATTTTTATTTCAGCGTTAATTTAATATCTTCTCTTTTAGATTTAATAATTTGGATTGTTGCGATATGCTCGTGTCATGTCGGGTGGTGGTGGGAACAATCCTTTAAAAAAATTTTTTTTTTTCAGGTTTTTATAATTATTTTTAACAAAGTTTACTACTAGTGGGTAAGTGATTTATTTTCTATACTTAATTCTATTCATTAGTGGTTATACTTATGTAAAGTTGTAAAAATATACTCGTAACCTTATATTAAAAAACTTAACGCTTGTCGTAAATAATTTCATGTGTAAAAATATCCCTTGTTAGCTTTCATGGAATGTTTTTTTCAAAGTTCAAATAATATTTCTCATTTTTTTCATACTAGTATGGAATGTTCTGTAATAAATACTTTTTCCAAACTATTAAATTGATAATATGTTTTAAGTTTGAAAACCTAATAAAAAAATTTAAAGTAAAAGAAAAAAAATATTCGTTTTAGCCTATCTATGTACAAATTTCTTATTATTTTGTATTATTTTGCGAATGTATCTATGTAAAATTATATATCACGTTAAAAAACATAGCAAAACAATTTTAAAGTCCTGAAAATAAGCCCTTTTTTGAACTACTAAGTTGATAATATATTTTAAGTTAGAATTCGACTAAAAATATTTAAAGTTTTGAAAAATATACTCAAAACCTTGTATTAAATTTTCTAAGTTTCATTTTTAAACAATAGATGACGTTATATTTATTTTTGATAATTAATTCTAGTAAATTCATAAAAATATTCTCTCTGTTATAGAATATAATTCACTGAACTTCCGATGATCCATAGCGTAACGGTATTACGTCGCTAAAAGTGGTCAGGTAATATTTCCTTAACGGGTTCAATTCCCATGGAAAATACTTTTAAAAAAATTTCTAAGTCCCAAAAATGTAGTTCCCTATTTAACCAGCAGATGGCAGCACCAGCTTAAAGCTGCTCCTTGTAAAAAATTTAGTTCCCTATTTAACCGATAGGTGGCGCTCCGCAGAGCACCTACTCACTCCAAGATTCTGCTGAACTACAAGGTTCTGTTAGGATGTTGGCCGGTAAGGCCAAAAACTAACTATGCATCACGACAAAACATAAGATGCCGATGGCTTTGCACAATCGCTTAAGATTGCAGAGTCGATCTAAATAGCAGTTGGAAGCCCGCCAGTAAATTAAAAAGGAAACAGATAAGGCTTTCACCTAGAAGCATTCACTTGTGTGTGAGTTGGAACTTAGTAAAAACGACAATAGTTAAGTATAAACACTGCACATTTATTTAACGAAAAAAAAACACGGAAATGTATTTACAAAAACATTAACAAAAGTTTATGCATTTTTAATATACTTTAACTTAAGTATTATAGCTTGTTTTCCAAAAATTATACACTCATAAATATCTATAGCTTGAGCTAGAGGCGAGAAAAGTTTAAAAGCACTTTACCGGTTTCATTCGGAAAAAGGGGAAAAAAACGATACCGGTGTAAAACTGGTTCTTCTCGGAACTGGGCTTGCTGAACAAATGGCGGCTTTTAGACCGGAGCTTCGGGCATACTAGGGTTGACTGTCGGTTGGGTGACCAGCATCAGTTGCTCCCGCCAGCGGTGATGGAACGATGTACAGCTTGGCTAAACTCCGCTACCGGTGACGTGTGGCCTTTCCAATTGACTTATGCTCGATAACTTTTATTCCGCCATAGTTGGATAACTCCCTGTTGCTTAGCTAAGGTATTACAATTAAACAGGGATACGCACCAGCATGCACGGCTCTATGTATCGTATATATCGCACCTATAGCACTAACATCATGCAACTGCCGCTACCTCCGCTACTTCCCTACTTGGTATTACTGGCTTATATATATACAGGCGTCACCTCTGCGCCCTCTGGTGTCGGCAGTGAGCTGCCGGAATATGCAAATTATGCATCACCGGCACGGTTACGACCATCACTACTGGGTAAAAGGTAGTGACGTCAATCCACCTGCTCTTGCTAGCTCTGACGTCAGACGTTGTTATAACGCAATTAACAAGGCGCTATCGTTCGACGGCTTGCTAAGTAAATAGGAGAGGACTGTGGGAAAAAAACTGTTTTTTCCTAACAAGTGCCCCCCCTTTACGAAAGTGAGCGTCTAGATTTCTTAAGGAGATTATTTACTCGACGATAAGAACATGGGAGTACCCAGAAATTTCTTTCAAAATTCAAGCTATCGCCTCTATCTCAAGAAATAAACATTTTTTTTGACATAGCTGTATTCCAAGACATCATATAAAATTGCTAGACATCCTACACATTACATAGTTCGTGTAAGAAAAAAAATTTTGGCACATTTCATACATTCTAAAACATCTGGTACATTCTTTCATAGCTACATGATTCTGCAAACAATGTAAACAAAGTAATATGTGTATAAATAAAGCAATTCGTAATACAGTAAAGTAGAATATACGCATCCAGTATTCACATTCATATCGTCCATTTGCGGGCCCGCTTTCACACATTCTTTCATATATATACAATACAAGCAGCGTATAGTATACCCTACGGTGAGCATGTTTTAAAAACAAATTACTTATGCATTTTACAGTTACACAAATTCATAGCAGTATAAACACAGATGCAAAACTGAAAAAATATATGCCATTTTATAGCAGTATAAACACAGATGCAAACTGAAAAAATATATGCCGTTTCAATTAAATTGCTGTAAAAACATAATGCCACAGAATAATTTTTGCTTGGTGTAAACATGTACAGTACAACAAAGTATAAACACGATACTAAGCATACAAAGTTTCAACACAAAAAAAATTCATTCACAATATACAAGGCAAAAACACACACCACACATAAGTGGTAAAAGTTTGACCCAAGGTGGCCTTCAAAATACATATGATCGAACCCCTCCCGAATTAAATGGGAGAAAGAAGGTTCTCATAGAACAAAACCGAAGCAATGGTTTTTAGTTCCGTAAACGAAAGAAAATGGAAAATTAATATAACTCATAACAAAAACCTTAGCCTTAGCTTCATAGTTTAATGAGGTTTGGTTTAGTTAGAGTGTAATGATTTAGTTAATTTTCTGGCTTAGTTTATCTGGTTTAAAAGTTTAAAGTTTTAAAGTTTTGGATTAAATAGAGTTTGCTTAAACATTGTAAGGTCATTTTTAGTTTGTGGCTTGGTAAAGGGGTCGGCGAAATTTCTTTTACTAGGAACAAATTTGATTTCGAAAACGTCTTTCTGTAGAAGATCGCGCACAAATAGCAACTTCACATGGATATGCTTAGTGCGACTGTTTTCGATCGGTGACTTCAGAAAATCTATCGCCGATATATTATCTGTTAAAATTAATGGTTTACCTTGACTTGGCTTAATAATATGTAACTTGACACATTCTTGCATAATTCGGTGGAGCCACAGGATCTCTTTACATGTCTCTGTTATGGCCATGAATTCGGCCTCCATCGTCGACAGCGCAATTGCTTTCTGCTTACCAGTTCGCCAGTAAACAGGGGATTTACCTAGCAAAATGAGTTGACCAGACAGAGAGGTGCGGTCATCTCGATTCGCGGCATAATCACTGTCGCTGTACGCTAAAAGCCTATCCGAATTGCAGGAAAGGTTAAGTTTCAAATTTTTGGTTCCGATGACATAACCTAATAGCTTAAGTAGTCCATGCCAATGTTGAAAACCTGGATTAGCTTGAAACTGACTAAAAATGTTGACAGCGTAGGCTATATCGGGTCTTGTCCGACTTGCTATAAACGCTAGACAACCGAGAACGTTCCTGTAAGGAAGCTTAGACATCTCTGTCAGTTCAGGCTCAGTGGTTGGACATTGTTGTTTCGAATATATAGTTCCTTTTGTTATAGGAAGGGAAACGATAGGAAAGCTAAAGGTTTCAAATCGCTTGGCTACCTGATCGATATACAGGGCCTGGTGGATGAAGACTTCATTAGCTTGCGTCTCAAATTCCACCCCCAATAATTTTGTAGTTTTCCCCAAAATTTTGAGGTCGAAACATCTCCGCAGGGTTTTCACCGCTGCTGAAATATGTTCTGGCTTTCGTCCAAAAAGTACTATGTCATCGACATATAACAGTAGGATTAAATTTCCGGAAAAACTGTAGACACAATTCGCCCAGTCTAGCTTCTTAAACCCGTTCTTTATCAGAATACTATCTATCTCGTAAAACCAGACCCTGCCACTCTGGTGTAACCCATACAAGGCTTTCTTCAGTAGGCAAAGATGGTCTTCTTTTCCTTTTTCGGAAAAACCCGGTGGTTGGTTGATTGTGATCGTCTCAGTCAGCGGGGCATATAAGTATGCACACTTTACATCTAACTGTAAATGAGACCACCCTAGTTTAGCAACTAGTAATGAAAAGAAAAAACGGATCAGAGTGAAGTTTACAACGGGAGAAAAGGTTTCATCGTATGACTCGCCTTTTACTTGTTTATAGCCTTGCGCTACAAGTCTTGCCTTGTACCTCACTACCTTCCCATGCTCATCAGTCTTAGTGGTAAAAACCCATCTACACCCGAGAGGCTTATATTTGGGGTTAGGGGGTACCAGGCACCAAGCGCTTCTCTCACGTAATACTTCTAACTCGTCTTCCATAGCTCTCTTCCATAAATGGATTTCCTTACTTTTCAGGGCTTGCTTAAAGGTTCTAGGTATATCGACCGGGTCTAGTCACGCCGACTCATCATCAGAGGTGTCATTTGCGGAGAAGTAATTCGCCTCCTCGATGTTCGACTCTTCCGATTCTTCGTCAGACTCGTTAGACTCGTCATTGCTTTCGGATTCTGAACTTGGCTGCTGTTGGGAATGGACGATCCCAGTCTTTTTAATCTTTCCACTGAAATTAAATACTCCCTCCTCATACTCGATATTGTTCTTTTTGCAATACCTCTTGACCTCGACAAGGCTTTTCAACAATCGGCTTTGGCCTCCCTTAGGTTTCATCTCTCGGTAGTAGATGTCGGTCCGGGAACCATCGGGTCTAGGTATGGCTTCTCTCCACCATTTCGCAATCCTCAGTCTGCGCTGAGTGTATAAGTTTGGGTCTGTCTCGTCGTCAGAATCAGACTGGACATTACTAGGACCAGGTTGTACTTGCTCACGCTGGTATGAGGTTCGGGATGGCGGGGTGAAGGTATGAGGAACCTCCAGTTCTTCTGGTGCAGATATGAGGTAAGTGTTAAACTGGGTATGGTCGCCCATCACTGCTCCACTGCGAGATTGCTTAGCTTCGTGTTGATAGGAGTTTAATTCGTGTTCAGCAAAGCTTACATTCCGGCTTTCGACCACCTGGCCAGTTTCCGGAAATAGTACACGGTATCCTTTGATACGGCAGGCGTAGCCCACCAGGACGCCTTTCCTCGCTCTGCTGTCGAACTTGCTGCGATGTTGTTTCGGCACCCCGACAAAGCATACAGCACCGAATGGCTTAAGATGGGTCATCGATGGCTTATTCCCCCCATACTTCTCAAAAGGTGTCAATTTTTGGTTCCGACGGCATACCCGGTTCCAGCAATATGCTGCGTACCTCACTGCCTCAGGCCAATATTCCGCGGGAACCTTGCTAGAGTTGATAACTGTACGGAGTGTATTGCCAATTGTTTGGTTTACCCGTTCAGCTACCCCATTCATTTCCGGCGAATAAACGTCTGTAAATTCGTGTTTCACCCCATTTTTCCTGCAATATTCATGGAACTGAGTGTTGTCGAATTCTTTCCCATTATCGGTGCGAATGGATTTAAGTTTTGTAGATAAAAACCTCTCAGCCCGCGTAATGTGATTTAAAAATACCGGGAAGGCTTCCGACTTTTCCTGGAGTGGATATATGGCGATCTTCCTAGAGAAGTCGTCGGATATACTTAAATAGTATCTCTCTCCGTCGTAACCTTCTACCGACGCAGGGCCCCATAGATCGAGATGTAAAAGATCGAGAGGTTTCTTAGATCTAGTCGCCCCAATGGGTTTGAAGCTAATACGCTTCGCCTTATTCAATCGACAGTCCTCGCAAAATATTCTCTCAGGCTTTAAAATGGGAGCTCCACGTACACTGTTGTTTTTAAAAGAGTTTAAAATTAATTCCGGGTTCATATGCCCCAGCCGTTGGTGCCATATCCCTAATTGGTTTGGCTCATCAGCCGACTTGGTCTGCTTGCCTCGGGAATTGATTTTTCTCTCTTTAGCCTGTTTACTTACTTCCCGGCTGGTGACCTGTATTTCAGTGACCTGGGTTTTTCGTTGTCGCTTATTCTTTTTCCTTAAAAGCTTACGTTTGTTTTGTTCAAAGGTTTTCTTCCTTTCTATTTGCTTTGAGGTAAGTTTATGCTTTAAGTAATATACCCCTGTTGGGTCCCTATGAGCGGTGAAATAAAGTTCGTCATTTTCGTCATACACCGAAAGTTCGTCATTTCCACCTTCAAAGGAAAACCCCTGATCATCAAGTAGGGCGAGAGAAATTATGTTGCGCCGAAGAGATGGAACATACAACGCTCGGTTAAATTTAACTTTTCGTCCATCTTCCGCAGAGCGTATTTCTACTTCCCCCCCTTTGCTTAATTGGAATTGGGTTACCTTTGGTGGCGACTACCAAATTTCTATCATGAGCTGGCTCTAGGGTATCAAAAAGGTATCGGTCCTTACAAAAATGATGGGTCGCAGCAGAATCAACCACCCAATCATTACGATATTCTTCTGCCGCTAACGCCGATTCGACCGTGAAATTCGTTTCCTCGTACTTATGAGGACCGCGCTTTAGCGACGAACTTCGTTTTTCCGTTGAGCTATTCGTCTGCCGGCTGGCGAAACTCACGCGCTTCTGTGGTGAAGGTGACCTTGACGCGGAGGAAGGAGATTTCACTCGCGGGGAAAACTTCTTTCTGCGTCGCCTCGAAACGATATTTTGAGCTTCGTGCGAAGAATTTCGATCTAGTTTTTGCACACTTAATCTTGTTTCTTCTATAACGAGTTCGGTCAAGATGGTTTCGAACTTAAACCGCTTGTCATCCCAACGTAAAATATTTTGTATAAGTTGGTCAAATTTTCGGGGTAAAAACCTAATTAATTGACAGCATAAATACGTCTGATTTGGTTCTTGTCCTATCCCTTTTAAACTTTCATTAACTTTTCGAATTCTAGCTGCAAACATATTTATAGGCTCGTTTGGATTAATGCGGCAGTTTACTAGTTCACTAAACAGCTGCATATGCCTGCTACGGCTATCGGGCTCAAAATGTGTTATTAGCGTTTTCCAGGCTTGCTGGGGTGTGGTGCAATGTTCCACTATTGTTTTAAAGCTAGGTGATAAGTTAAAAAATATAATGGACAGAGCTTGACGTGACCTACGTTCATAGTCCTTAATTTCCGTTGCGTTAGTTTCATTGGGGACTGGCTTTATTTCTTTATCTTGAATTATATCCCACGCATCGATGGAAATTAAAACGAACTTAATATCAGCTACCCAAGTATGGTAGTTTAACTGGTTTAGCTTTTCAACTACATGGGGCTGTGGTGCGGCCATTGTAAATACACTTAAATACGTTACAATAATTATGAGTAAATATGAGTATAAACACGTTACTTATTAACTTAAAATAGGCATGTATACTCAAAATATAGGACTGTGTACTATCATATGAAACAATTCAAATGCATAGAGGCCCCCCCATCTTTTATAATTATATAAATATTGGGTCTCATGCAATAATAGTACATTATAACCAAGTCCCCTCACACACACAATTGTTTCCAGAAAAAAACTTCTTAGCTTAAAAAGAAAAATACTGGCACTCTGCACTCGTAACTACAAAGTTAGGGACCAGAGCTGCTAGAATCGGCTGATTATAATTATAATGGCATAACCTAAGCCCATAACCATTATGTTAGGATGTTGGCCGGTAAGGCCAAAAACTAACTATGCATCACGACAAAACATAAGATGCCGATGGCTTTGCACAATCGCTTAAGATTGCAGAGTCGATCTAAATAGCAGTTGGAAGCCCGCCAGTAAATTAAAAAGGAAACAGATAAGGCTTTCACCTAGAAGCATTCACTTGTGTGTGAGTTGGAACTTAGTAAAAACGACAATAGTTAAGTATAAACACTGCACATTTATTTAACGAAAAAAAAACACGGAAATGTATTTACAAAAACATTAACAAAAGTTTATGCATTTTTAATATACTTTAACTTAAGTATTATAGCTTGTTTTCCAAAAATTATACACTCATAAATATCTATAGCTTGAGCTAGAGGCGAGAAAAGTTTAAAAGCACTTTACCGGTTTCATTCGGAAAAAGGGGAAAAAAAACGATACCGGTGTAAAACTGGTTCTTCTCGGAACTGGGCTTGCTGAACAAATGGCGGCTTTTAGACCGGAGCTTCGGGCATACTAGGGTTGACTGTCGGTTGGGTGACCAGCATCAGTTGCTCCCGCCAGCGGTGATGGAACGATGTACAGCTTGGCTAAACTCCGCTACCGGTGACGTGTGGCCTTTCCAATTGACTTATGCTCGATAACTTTTATTCCGCCATAGTTGGATAACTCCCTGTTGCTTAGCTAAGGTATTACAATTAAACAGGGATACGCACCAGCATGCACGGCTCTATGTATCGTATATATCGCACCTATAGCACTAACATCATGCAACTGCCGCTACCTCCGCTACTTCCCTACTTGGTATTACTGGCTTATATATATACAGGCGTCACCTCTGCGCCCTCTGGTGTCGGCAGTGAGCTGCCGGAATATGCAAATTATGCATCACCGGCACGGTTACGACCATCACTACTGGGTAAAAGGTAGTGACGTCAATCCACCTGCTCTTGCTAGCTCTGACGTCAGACGTTGTTATAACGCAATTAACAAGGCGCTATCGTTCGACGGCTTGCTAAGTAAATAGGAGAGGACTGTGGGAAAAAAACTGTTTTTTCCTAACAAGTGCCCCCCCTTTACGAAAGTGAGCGTCTAGATTTCTTAAGGAGATTATTTACTCGACGATAAGAACATGGGAGTACCCAGAAATTTCTTTCAAAATTCAAGCTATCGCCTCTATCTCAAGAAATAAACATTTTTTTTGACATAGCTGTATTCCAAGACATCATATAAAATTGCTAGACATCCTACACATTACATAGTTCGTGTAAGAAAAAAAATTTTGGCACATTTCATACATTCTAAAACATCTGGTACATTCTTTCATAGCTACATGATTCTGCAAACAATGTAAACAAAGTAATATGTGTATAAATAAAGCAATTCGTAATACAGTAAAGTAGAATATACGCATCCAGTATTCACATTCATATCGTCCATTTGCGGGCCCGCTTTCACACATTCTTTCATATATATACAATACAAGCAGCGTATAGTATACCCTACGGTGAGCATGTTTTAAAAACAAATTACTTATGCATTTTACAGTTACACAAATTCATAGCAGTATAAACACAGATGCAAAACTGAAAAAATATATGCCATTTTATAGCAGTATAAACACAGATGCAAACTGAAAAAATATATGCCGTTTCAATTAAATTGCTGTAAAAACATAATGCCACAGAATAATTTTTGCTTGGTGTAAACATGTACAGTACAACAAAGTATAAACACGATACTAAGCATACAAAGTTTCAACACAAAAAAAATTCATTCACAATATACAAGGCAAAAACACACACCACACATAAGTGGTAAAAGTTTGACCCAAGGTGGCCTTCAAAATACATATGATCGAACCCCTCCCGAATTAAATGGGAGAAAGAAGGTTCTCATAGAACAAAACCGAAGCAATGGTTTTTAGTTCCGTAAACGAAAGAAAATGGAAAATTAATATAACTCATAACAAAAACCTTAGCCTTAGCTTCATAGTTTAATGAGGTTTGGTTTAGTTAGAGTGTAATGATTTAGTTAATTTTCTGGCTTAGTTTATCTGGTTTAAAAGTTTAAAGTTTTAAAGTTTTGGATTAAATAGAGTTTGCTTAAACATTGTAAGGTCATTTTTAGTTTGTGGCTTGGTAAAGGGGTCGGCGAAATTTCTTTTACTAGGAACAAATTTGATTTCGAAAACGTCTTTCTGTAGAAGATCGCGCACAAATAGCAACTTCACATGGATATGCTTAGTGCGACTGTTTTCGATCGGTGACTTCAGAAAATCTATCGCCGATATATTATCTGTTAAAATTAATGGTTTACCTTGACTTGGCTTAATAATATGTAACTTGACACATTCTTGCATAATTCGGTGGAGCCACAGGATCTCTTTACATGTCTCTGTTATGGCCATGAATTCGGCCTCCATCGTCGACAGCGCAATTGCTTTCTGCTTACCAGTTCGCCAGTAAACAGGGGATTTACCTAGCAAAATGAGTTGACCAGACAGAGAGGTGCGGTCATCTCGATTCGCGGCATAATCACTGTCGCTGTACGCTAAAAGCCTATCCGAATTGCAGGAAAGGTTAAGTTTCAAATTTTTGGTTCCGATGACATAACCTAATAGCTTAAGTAGTCCATGCCAATGTTGAAAACCTGGATTAGCTTGAAACTGACTAAAAATGTTGACAGCGTAGGCTATATCGGGTCTTGTCCGACTTGCTATAAACGCTAGACAACCGAAAACGTTCCTGTAAGGAAGCTTAGACATCTCTGTCAGTTCAGGCTCAGTGGTTGGACATTGTTGTTTCGAATATATAGTTCCTTTTGTTATAGGAAGGGAAACGATAGGAAAGCTAAAGGTTTCAAATCGCTTGGCTACCTGATCGATATACAGGGCCTGGTGGATGAAGACTTCATTAGCTTGCGTCTCAAATTCCACCCCCAATAATTTTGTAGTTTTCCCCAAAATTTTGAGGTCGAAACATCTCCGCAGGGTTTTCACCGCTGCTGAAATATGTTCTGGCTTTCGTCCAAAAAGTACTATGTCATCGACATATAACAGTAGGATTAAATTTCCGGAAAAACTGTAGACACAATTCGCCCAGTCTAGCTTCTTAAACCCGTTCTTTATCAGAATACTATCTATCTCGTAAAACCAGACCCTGCCACTCTGGTGTAACCCATACAAGGCTTTCTTCAGTAGGCAAAGATGGTCTTCTTTTCCTTTTTCGGAAAAACCCGGTGGTTGGTTGATTGTGATCGTCTCAGTCAGCGGGGCATATAAGTATGCACACTTTACATCTAACTGTAAATGAGACCACCCTAGTTTAGCAACTAGTAATGAAAAGAAAAAACGGATCAGAGTGAAGTTTACAACGGGAGAAAAGGTTTCATCGTATGACTCGCCTTTTACTTGTTTATAGCCTTGCGCTACAAGTCTTGCCTTGTACCTCACTACCTTCCCATGCTCATCAGTCTTAGTGGTAAAAACCCATCTACACCCGAGAGGCTTATATTTGGGGTTAGGGGGTACCAGGCACCAAGCGCTTCTCTCACGTAATACTTCTAACTCGTCTTCCATAGCTCTCTTCCATAAATGGATTTCCTTACTTTTCAGGGCTTGCTTAAAGGTTCTAGGTATATCGACCGGGTCTAGTCACGCCGACTCATCATCAGAGGTGTCATTTGCGGAGAAGTAATTCGCCTCCTCGATGTTCGACTCTTCCGATTCTTCGTCAGACTCGTTAGACTCGTCATTGCTTTCGGATTCTGAACTTGGCTGCTGTTGGGAATGGACGATCCCAGTCTTTTTAATCTTTCCACTGAAATTAAATACTCCCTCCTCATACTCGATATTGTTCTTTTTGCAATACCTCTTGACCTCGACAAGGCTTTTCAACAATCGGCTTTGGCCTCCCTTAGGTTTCATCTCTCGGTAGTAGATGTCGGTCCGGGAACCATCGGGTCTAGGTATGGCTTCTCTCCACCATTTCGCAATCCTCAGTCTGCGCTGAGTGTATAAGTTTGGGTCTGTCTCGTCGTCAGAATCAGACTGGACATTACTAGGACCAGGTTGTACTTGCTCACGCTGGTATGAGGTTCGGGATGGCGGGGTGAAGGTATGAGGAACCTCCAGTTCTTCTGGTGCAGATATGAGGTAAGTGTTAAACTGGGTATGGTCGCCCATCACTGCTCCACTGCGAGATTGCTTAGCTTCGTGTTGATAGGAGTTTAATTCGTGTTCAGCAAAGCTTACATTCCGGCTTTCGACCACCTGGCCAGTTTCCGGAAATAGTACACGGTATCCTTTGATACGGCAGGCGTAGCCCACCAGGACGCCTTTCCTCGCTCTGCTGTCGAACTTGCTGCGATGTTGTTTCGGCACCCCGACAAAGCATACAGCACCGAATGGCTTAAGATGGGTCATCGATGGCTTATTCCCCCCATACTTCTCAAAAGGTGTCAATTTTTGGTTCCGACGGCATACCCGGTTCCAGCAATATGCTGCGTACCTCACTGCCTCAGGCCAATATTCCGCGGGAACCTTGCTAGAGTTGATAACTGTACGGAGTGTATTGCCAATTGTTTGGTTTACCCGTTCAGCTACCCCATTCATTTCCGGCGAATAAACGTCTGTAAATTCGTGTTTCACCCCATTTTTCCTGCAATATTCATGGAACTGAGTGTTGTCGAATTCTTTCCCATTATCGGTGCGAATGGATTTAAGTTTTGTAGATAAAAACCTCTCAGCCCGCGTAATGTGATTTAAAAATACCGGGAAGGCTTCCGACTTTTCCTGGAGTGGATATATGGCGATCTTCCTAGAGAAGTCGTCGGATATACTTAAATAGTATCTCTCTCCGTCGTAACCTTCTACCGACGCAGGGCCCCATAGATCGAGATGTAAAAGATCGAGAGGTTTCTTAGATCTAGTCGCCCCAATGGGTTTGAAGCTAATACGCTTCGCCTTATTCAATCGACAGTCCTCGCAAAATATTCTCTCAGGCTTTAAAATGGGAGCTCCACGTACACTGTTGTTTTTAAAAGAGTTTAAAATTAATTCCGGGTTCATATGCCCCAGCCGTTGGTGCCATATCCCTAATTGGTTTGGCTCATCAGCCGACTTGGTCTGCTTGCCTCGGGAATTGATTTTTCTCTCTTTAGCCTGTTTACTTACTTCCCGGCTGGTGACCTGTATTTCAGTGACCTGGGTTTTTCGTTGTCGCTTATTCTTTTTCCTTAAAAGCTTACGTTTGTTTTGTTCAAAGGTTTTCTTCCTTTCTATTTGCTTTGAGGTAAGTTTATGCTTTAAGTAATATACCCCTGTTGGGTCCCTATGAGCGGTGAAATAAAGTTCGTCATTTTCGTCATACACCGAAAGTTCGTCATTTCCACCTTCAAAGGAAAACCCCTGATCATCAAGTAGGGCGAGAGAAATTATGTTGCGCCGAAGAGATGGAACATACAACGCTCGGTTAAATTTAACTTTTCGTCCATCTTCCGCAGAGCGTATTTCTACTTCCCCCCCTTTGCTTAATTGGAATTGGGTTACCTTTGGTGGCGACTACCAAATTTCTATCATGAGCTGGCTCTAGGGTATCAAAAAGGTATCGGTCCTTACAAAAATGATGGGTCGCAGCAGAATCAACCACCCAATCATTACGATATTCTTCTGCCGCTAACGCCGATTCGACCGTGAAATTCGTTTCCTCGTACTTATGAGGACCGCGCTTTAGCGACGAACTTCGTTTTTCCGTTGAGCTATTCGTCTGCCGGCTGGCGAAACTCACGCGCTTCTGTGGTGAAGGTGACCTTGACGCGGAGGAAGGAGATTTCACTCGCGGGGAAAACTTCTTTCTGCGTCGCCTCGAAACGATATTTTGAGCTTCGTGCGAAGAATTTCGATCTAGTTTTTGCACACTTAATCTTGTTTCTTCTATAACGAGTTCGGTCAAGATGGTTTCGAACTTAAACCGCTTGTCATCCCAACGTAAAATATTTTGTATAAGTTGGTCAAATTTTCGGGGTAAAAACCTAATTAATTGACAGCATAAATACGTCTGATTTGGTTCTTGTCCTATCCCTTTTAAACTTTCATTAACTTTTCGAATTCTAGCTGCAAACATATTTATAGGCTCGTTTGGATTAATGCGGCAGTTTACTAGTTCACTAAACAGCTGCATATGCCTGCTACGGCTATCGGGCTCAAAATGTGTTATTAGCGTTTTCCAGGCTTGCTGGGGTGTGGTGCAATGTTCCACTATTGTTTTAAAGCTAGGTGATAAGTTAAAAAATATAATGGACAGAGCTTGACGTGACCTACGTTCATAGTCCTTAATTTCCGTTGCGTTAGTTTCATTGGGGACTGGCTTTATTTCTTTATCTTGAATTATATCCCACGCATCGATGGAAATTAAAACGAACTTAATATCAGCTACCCAAGTATGGTAGTTTAACTGGTTTAGCTTTTCAACTACATGGGGCTGTGGTGCGGCCATTGTAAATACACTTAAATACGTTACAATAATTATGAGTAAATATGAGTATAAACACGTTACTTATTAACTTAAAATAGGCATGTATACTCAAAATATAGGACTGTGTACTATCATATGAAACAATTCAAATGCATAGAGGCCCCCCCATCTTTTATAATTATATAAATATTGGGTCTCATGCAATAATAGTACATTATAACCAAGTCCCCTCACACACACAATTGTTTCCAGAAAAAAACTTCTTAGCTTAAAAAGAAAAATACTGGCACTCTGCACTCGTAACTACAAAGTTAGGGACCAGAGCTGCTAGAATCGGCTGATTATAATTATAATGGCATAACCTAAGCCCATAACCATTATGTTAGGATGTTGGCCGGTAAGGCCAAAAACTAACTATGCATCACGACAAAACATAAGATGCCGATGGCTTTGCACAATCGCTTAAGATTGCAGAGTCGATCTAAATAGCAGTTGGAAGCCCGCCAGTAAATTAAAAAGGAAACAGATAAGGCTTTCACCTAGAAGCATTCACTTGTGTGTGAGTTGGAACTTAGTAAAAACGACAATAGTTAAGTATAAACACTGCACATTTATTTAACGAAAAAAAAACACGGAAATGTATTTACAAAAACATTAACAAAAGTTTATGCATTTTTAATATACTTTAACTTAAGTATTATAGCTTGTTTTCCAAAAATTATACACTCATAAATATCTATAGCTTGAGCTAGAGGCGAGAAAAGTTTAAAAGCACTTTACCGGTTTCATTCGGAAAAAGGGGAAAAAAACGATACCGGTGTAAAACTGGTTCTTCTCGGAACTGGGCTTGCTGAACAAATGGCGGCTTTTAGACCGGAGCTTCGGGCATACTAGGGTTGACTGTCGGTTGGGTGACCAGCATCAGTTGCTCCCGCCAGCGGTGATGGAACGATGTACAGCTTGGCTAAACTCCGCTACCGGTGACGTGTGGCCTTTCCAATTGACTTATGCTCGATAACTTTTATTCCGCCATAGTTGGATAACTCCCTGTTGCTTAGCTAAGGTATTACAATTAAACAGGGATACGCACCAGCATGCACGGCTCTATGTATCGTATATATCGCACCTATAGCACTAACATCATGCAACTGCCGCTACCTCCGCTACTTCCCTACTTGGTATTACTGGCTTATATATATACAGGCGTCACCTCTGCGCCCTCTGGTGTCGGCAGTGAGCTGCCGGAATATGCAAATTATGCATCACCGGCACGGTTACGACCATCACTACTGGGTAAAAGGTAGTGACGTCAATCCACCTGCTCTTGCTAGCTCTGACGTCAGACGTTGTTATAACGCAATTAACAAGGCGCTATCGTTCGACGGCTTGCTAAGTAAATAGGAGAGGACTGTGGGAAAAAAACTGTTTTTTCCTAACAGGTTCCACTCTTTCCCGCTAGGGGGCGATAGCAGCGCTGCCCTCTCCTGATTGGTCCAAATCGACCGCCAGGTGGCCAGCTGCACTCTGATTGGTCCACGTCACTCAGTTAGCTCCGCCTACTTTAAGCTCCTCCCCCCTTCTTGCTCCTGCTCCTGTTGCAAAACTGTCATTTTTATACTCTGGTTGGAGGGCCCTGGCCATAATGTTCCAAACGTGCTAAATGGGGGAGATATCCGGCCACCTTGCTCGCCAAGATAGCGTTGGGCAAGCACGAAGACAAACAGTAGAAACTCTCGCCGTGTGCGGGCGGGCCTTATCTTGCTGAAATGTAAGCCCAGGATGGTGTGATATGAAGGGCAACACAACGGGGCATAGAATATTGACGTACCGCTGTACTGTAAGGGTGCCGAGGATGACAACCAAAGGGGTCCTGCTATGAGATGCAATGACACCGCAGACCATTACTCCTGGTTGTCGGCCCGTATGGCGGAAAACAGTCAGGTTGGTATCCCACCGCTGTCCGAGGCGTCTCCAGACACGTATTCGCTGGTCATCGGGGCTCAATTCGAAGCAGGACTCATCACTGAAGACAATTCTACTCCATTTAGTGACATTCCACGTCGAATGTGCCCGACACCACTGCAAACGGCCTTGTCGGTGTACAGAGGTCAATGGTAGTCGGCGCCAGGGGCGCCGTAAGCTCAGCCCCCTTTCTCTGAGCAGCCTATGAATGGTCCTTGCGGTTGCGGAAGCACCAGTTGCACATACGATCAATGATAATGATGAATCTGGGGCTGTGAGTACCGCTCTGACGATTGCTTGGTCCTCACGTTCGGTCGTTTCTCTAGGCCTACCGCTTCTTTCTTGACGCTGTGTTCAGCCATGATTCACTCATTCCTGCCACAATCATCTAATAGTGGCATCGCTCCTATTCAAATGTCGAGCGATTCGCCGATTAGACCAACTGGCTTCTTTGAGCCCAACTACACGTCCTCTCAAAAATGCTGACATCTGCGCATATTGTTCACGCACCTGTATGCGAGGCATAGTTACTGTCTACCTGAGTACACGGAATGAAATTCGCAAAGAATTTATGACCTGGAATCGAAATTTCTCCTCTTTAGTATCCTGCCAGTTGAGCAGTTAAGATGCGTTGCAGCGTCACATGTTCATTTACTGGCCGCCAAACTTTAAAATTTTGCATTTTCCGTCGAAACTTGTATGCATATCAATCTGTGTCCAATTTGCATTACCCCTTCTTGGTGCGCCTTTTTTAAAATTTTTTTATTTGGTGTGTGTAAGAGTATATTTATCATTGAATGGAAAAAATTATGACGAGCAACGTGAAGCTAAAAATTTGATACATTATTTTGAACAATTTTCAACAATTATTTTGATAATTGTACAAAGTAAAATACTCGGACCTATTAATACAGTCTTGAAAATGCTGCAAAGTACTCATGATAATATAGAGCAATCCGTTGAGATGCTTTCATCACTCCTAACCCAATTCCAGAACTTAGGAATAATTGGGAGTTTTTGTTAAAAACGATGCCCTTGTGTTTTCAGCTCTATGGAATACTGAACCTTGTTTTCCCCAAAAAAGATTGCGACGTGTGAAAAAATTCTTTGATGAATTACAAGTAGACGAACGCATTGAAAACAGTGAATAATGTGTTCAATGTCGAGGTGTTTTATAGAGTAATGGATTTAATAATTAATCAATTAACTATTAGATTTAAATCCGTTCGACAATTATGTTCACTTTTTAAATGTTTATCACCTGCATATCTCGCCGCGTCACCTGATAAAAGTATCCTGGAAGGATCAGAATGAGGAATTTGCACATGTGGGGAAAATGCTCATTTCTATTTTTTATTAACAGATTGGTTATCAAATTGTTCGAAAACATCAATTAAAACGTATATATAGATCTAAATAATAAGAATTTTAAATTTAAAATAAGCGAAAAGTGTTGAAAAATCATGTGACCTCAAAACGCTACGTGATTGGTTCTGACGTCACTATGCACCATGCTTCAATGTTTACATTTGTCTAGCGCGAGATTCTACGTTTCCTCCTCTTAAACTAACATTTTAAAATCATATTTTTTTTCTAATTTGGTTTAATTTTTCTAATTTTAGTTTGTGGCTATTGTTTATTCCCCCTTTTTTTTAAATTATATTCTATCGTCGTCTTTATTCTTAGTTTTATTTCTGTTTTGTTTACCATGGCGTTATTACCCGGTTTTGCAAAAGGGCAATCTGACAACCTGCCTAAAATGGATTCATTTGCAGTGTTTTCCTTTTTGGGAAATAATCCAAGTTTTATGGGAGCAGAAATACGAGGATTTAAAGTTCAGAGGGATGTATATATTTGTTTGCATTTATTATTCTAGTTATGTAATGTAGATTGTAGAACGCTGACGTGCGTTGTACTTTACACAAACTTTAAAGTTACACATTGTTTATGCATATTATTAAATTAATATCGTACTCTAAAAGTTTAATAAACAGCTTCTATTATTATTCATTCATAGTACATGTTTAATTTTGTAGAATTAATTAGCTCTGCAACATTACAAGTAGTGTCTGTTATAGGATATTTAGTATTTTTAATTGTGTATTAGAAAGTTGACAGAAATTAAAAACACTACCAAATTTACGAATGCGTTCAGTGTTCTGCATTCATATCATAGAAATATGTGTATTTTAAATGGTAAAGGAATTATAATAAATCTGAACTATGCATGATAATTAAACTTTTGACTAATCACATACTAAGTGGTGCAAAGAAACAAATGTTTACTACTCATAATAATTTTAAACAATCCTCTAACTCCATAATTTTGTGTTTTAAATTAATGCTTTAGTACTTAGAAAGTTACTTTTACTTAGATTTGGACGATAAGGCTATGGAAATAATGCTGTAGGATATGTTCAGGTAAAAAGGGATGGAGACATCTGTACAGTCAATGCAAGGGTGACACCAGAACATAATGTCACAAAAAAGACTTACAGTGTGGAACTCAAGTTGAATGAAAAGGAAGAAAATGTCCTTTCCGTCCAATGCAATGATTGTGCAGCATCTTTGGATGAGTTCCTTTATGTATTATATTTAATTTTATCTAAAAGTTTTAATGATAGTGTGTTTGGGGTAGATACAATAGACCATCCATGGTTAGCTTTCCCCGCTTTAAGTAATTTATAAATAATTAGAAATACTTCAGCAGTTATAAAAAAATCTTTTTAATACAATACTTTATACATTTTATGTAAAAAACTAGCACCCAAAACTAGTGTAAAAAGATTAATTAAAAATAAACTTACAAAATAATTAATATATTTTATGCTTTTGTCACATTTTGCACACAAATTGTATTTATTTTAAAATTTCATCACCACCCCCAACCCAGCATCTGGTGAATTCCATTGTAACGGACGAAACATTCACACACAAAATAAATAATAAAAAGATTATGAGATGCATATTAATGCTTCAAAATAGGAGAGTATTATTTTTTCCTGATAAAACCAATTCCTGATAAAAACTAAAGATAAACTTGACAGGTTTCAAAATTTATTTCTGGTGTATTTAAGCTGAAAAAAAAAATCTTTAATGTAACGGATGCTACATAAAATGGAACATCATTTATACTATAGCATTATAAGATAAAAAAAATCTGTGAATCTATTATGTCAATTTGTTCAAAAATTTAAAAAATAACATCACAAGACATGCCTGTAATTTATCAGAACCTTGACATAAAAAATCAGTCATTTTTTTTCTGTAATAAAAAATATAAAAACTATTTGTAACAGATGTTACATATAATACATGATGCTGCAACTGTACCCTTAACTAGGCTATTTATATTCAAAACAGTCACAAACATGCATTTATTTTACTTTTATAGTTTTTACATTAATATTAAATTTACTCCAATTAAATTCAGTGGCATAATTTACGTAAGTAATAAGGTATAAAAATGATAATTTTACTTGCTAAAAAAACTTACAAATAGATATTTTCCCATTACATCCCCTACAAAACAAACTTAATGTAAGGAAAAAGCAATAGTACGTTATAGTTCTAGAGGTCATAAGCTTTCCAATGATATATAACACTTAATAATTTGTTTAAAATGATTTTCTTTCGTAATGGTTTCATGTTAGGTGGAATTCACCATCTGGAGAATATAACTCATAACAAAACTCGTGTTTACAAATATATTTAAATATTTATTTAAGTGGAAAATGTCAAAACTTGTATTTTAAATTCATATTTGCTGCAATGATTTGGCAAATCATCTGTATCACATTAAAACTCACAATTATAGCTAAATTAAAAAATTATTGAATGAGGATTTTTTTTTTCGTTGCGTTTTATTGCAACTGTCCATGATTTCCTTTTGACATTATCTGTTGGAACACTAAAAAAAAGCTTTCCTGGTGTATTTACCGTTGTGCTTGTGCAGCAAGGTACTATACAATATTTAAAATTTTCTGTAACACACTTTGACATCTTAAAAATAAAGAAAAAACACTAGATATCAAACTCAAACTACGCAACACAATCCAAACACCGAAGTAAACAAATTCGCCATAGTGCATTGTGACGTCACATGTATCCGCGTAGGAAAAGTAGCGTTTTTGAGACGAAGCAAATAGTGCGCGTTTAAAAACAAATTATGTAAACTTTTAGAGTTCTAAAACTAAAAAAAAAAGATGCTTTCGATCATATTTTTCTATTTTCTATATCATAAATGTAAAATAAAAAAACGTGCAAATTCCTCATTGTTACAATCGGCATATCTTTCCGATATTTCACCTAGTTTGGGACCTCAACAGATTCGATTTAAAATGTGCTTTTATATTCAATTAAAACAAATTGCTTCTATACGCGAAGTTGCTGAACTACTTTTAATTCACACCGCAACCTCAAGTAGCTTCGCTGACATTATTACAGCATGCATGATTTTTTTTAACTTTACCGGTGACGACAGCGAAATCAGAACGAAGTGTTTCAAAGCTGAAATTAATCAAAATATATTTAAGAAGTAACATGTTACAACACCGTCTTAGCCCTTTGGCCACGATATCAATTGGAAGAACAATAGCTTGTCAACTTGATCTTGAAAAAATGATTGACCGATTTGCAAACGAGAAAACAACAGTTTTGAAGGTTTTTTTTATGTGCAAACTAAACATGCTCAAATAAATTTTGTCAATAGAGTTTATAAAATATGTAGTAAATATTAGTGGGTACTCCGTATTTAAATAATTATAATTTGTTTTATTATTATATTCATATTTATTAAATTGAATTTCTTATTGTTGAAATGTTTTGAATTTCAAATAAATTGTTATTAAGTAAGGTTTTAAATTGAAATAAGAGTAGATAGAAAACAAATTTCGCCAGAACTCTTCCAAGAAACAAGTGGGTGCACCGATTTTACTTGCTCCAGGGCGCTGAATATGTAGCTCCGCCACTGCTTGAAATGTAATGCCGTTACTTAAAATTTAAGTAACGGCCATATTGAAGCTTCACTCTTCGACCGTTATAATCTGTGGCATGCCTACTTCGATTTTCACTTTCATTTGGTACTGTTACTGAAAAAAGTGACAAGTTTTAGTATGTTTCATGAAATAATAATAGATATCAAGAAAGAGTTCAGAACAGATTCCAGGATTTTGACTCCCTAAAACCAAAACTTGCACTGTTTAACAACCCCATGGATATTGAAGTGAGTGAGATGCCCTGCAATCTTCAGGCAGACTCATTCTACCAGACTAAAAAGTGTGATGTCCCTGAAAAATTCTAGAAACTGATTTCTAAAGAACGTTTTCCTAAATTGCTTAAATTCTCTCTGCAAATGTTATCGCTGTTTGGCAGTACATATGTGTGCGAAAGTGCTTTTTCTGCTCTCAAACAAATTAAATCAAAAACGAGAAATCGAATTGAAAGTGCTTCACTGGAATCGAGCCTGAGACTTTGGCTTACTGAACTTACAGTGGACATTTATAAACTTGTATCATGAAAGCAGTGCCAATCATCACACTGATTTCTCGACTGTAAAATGAAGTGGTATATTAAACTTCTTTTAATATGAATTTTATTAAAAGTTTTTGAATACAATATACAATTCATTTTCTTTCTGGAATGTCTCTGGCCCTCAGGTAACTAAAGGTTAGACCACACTGTATTAGAACATTGAAAATTATAAACTGCATTTATATAAAACTAAGAAAGACAAAAATTAATGAAAAGGGCCTTTAGTAATATTTGTTCAAAATTAGTTAAATACTTTAGAATGCTACTCTTGCATCATCTTCCGGGTTAAGTCTTGATCGTTATATAGTTTTTATAGCAGCTAATTTTGAAAAGCCATTCTCACACAGATCGATAGAAGTGAATATAAGCAATGCAAGTACAATGTTGCAAGACTGTTTTACACCTTATATAACAATATCATACAGGGCCGCCCTGACTTTACGGGGCCTGGGGTAAAGTTCTGTCGGGGGGCAAGAAAAATAAAAAATGGAAAGAGACGAAAACACATTCAAATTAAGTTACTTATACTTAAAATTTTATTACATGAATGATTAACATAATTATATTTCATTGCACTGCTCTCGTGTTGTATTCTCCAATAAATATGACATCTTCCATCCACAAAGCTTTTTTGCTATCTATTTTAGTAGTTAGTACTGTCTTCACTTTATTAGAGGGAATGTAATTTTATAGCAGTTAGGACTAAACAGTTATATTTTTTATTAAAACTAAATCGCGTACTTTTCAGAAGACTATTTTGGAGCAAGAGAAATCTAATTAATCGAATATATATTTTTGGGGTGGCCCCTTTTTTTTCAGGAGATTATTTTGAATTTTGAAGTACGGCACAAGTTTCAGAATTCTCTTTTGGATGAAATCTATTAAATTATTTAAAAAAATTTTTTTTTGGGCCCCTCCGGCAGTTGGGGACCTCGGGCAAAGTGCCCCAGTTGACCCCCTCTCTGGGCGGCCCTGATATCATATATATAAGAATGTATAAATAAAAATGTAAATATGTTATAGAAAATTTAAAAGATACTTTAAATTATTAAATGATATAAATTTACTTCAAACTTTCAATGACCCCTTGGTGGGTTGCAACCCACAGTTTGTGTACCATTGCCCTTACGTATAAGGATTGTTTGGGTAAGTCTGTGCAAAAACAGTGAAAATTACTCCCCCACCCCTGCTTTCTTTCTTACAAGTCCATCTGCTTTGACTGCTCTTTTGCATCTGTCTGGTATGAAATTTATACATGTTTCATAAAGTAACTTGATTCAAAAGTTCATCAGGATATCTTTGAAATAGCTCCAAATTGGGTTTTGAACCATTTACTTGTTCATATGTTTGATCAATAGTTACTAAATGTGGCACCAATCTTGTAGAAAGCTTTCTCATATCCAAATACTCATGCAAAATATGTATGTGTTCTGATGACAGGCCAACAGCTTCAGATATCCCACAGATTTAATCTTCTAACCTTCACCCTCATATTATGGGTTTGTTTAATAATTTGAGGCGCAGTGACCTGAGCAAGGTGATCAGTGTCACTTTCCTTCTGTGGTCGCAGTAAAAATCAACTAATTACTTGTAAATCATTCCGAGTAAAGTTGTTAACTTACCATAAAATTTATCAATCCTGAATTTAGTTTCTGCCACCATTTTGCCTCCGAAAGTAATGTTTTATCAGCACACAGAACTTATTTTGCAATCTAACATGCTTGCATTGAAGTATGCTAAATGTGAGATTGTCGACAATTTGAGAGCATATCTTGGATTTTCCACTGACTTATCAAACAACCATTTTATATAGCATGGCATGTTGATAATTAATTAGATTTAAATTAATTTGTGTTTATTTTTACTATCGTCTCATTCTGATTGCCAAAATTTTGTAATATTCAGTGTAAAATTGATAATTGTATTAGATTCTAATGATTCTGGTTTTTAAAAAAGTATTTATTAATACACAGAATTGTCAAGTTTATATGATTCAACAGAAAATTTAAAAACATGGTATATAAAAAGTTCTTTTTATCTTGTAATTATTTACTGTTTTTATTAACTCGCTTTCTTGTTTGTTTCTTTGTGTGTGTGTTTGTCCAGTACAAATCTTGCAATCGATTTTCAACTAACTTCCCGACTAGCTAGACATTTGAAACTTTTAGAATTGCCCAGAACACGATGACAATGCATTCTTTCAATACTTTTAGCCATCTTTAAGCAGAATTGAATTCGTTTTCAGTTAATTTTGTTTTGTAGAATGGTGCAGCCATCCATCGGTCGGGACGGGAACGAAAAGTTAAATGCAAGTCACGCAATTCCCGAGCAAAACAATTGATTACGTATTTGATCCTTTTCTTTGAAGTTGATGGGATAATTCATCAAAAAAATTTTAAAAAAGTATTTATTAATACATAGAATTGTCAAGTTTATATGATTGAACAGAAAATTTAAAAACATGTTATATAAAAAGTCCTTATTTATCTTGTAATTATTGAATTTTTAATGAGCATTCTAATTAAACAAAGAAAATTAGTTCTAGAACATGTCAACAGAGAATTTGTGTTCTGTGTATCATTTAGAAAACTATAAAAATTTATTTTGTCTCTGCTAACAGTTTTAAAAAATCTACAAAAACAGATGACACATTGATGTTATAAATAGGTACCAGCTCTAACGATATTTTGAGTTTCTTAATCCATGTATCAGCAAATTTCATAACTATCATTTTGTAAAGTAAAAATTAAGTTTCTTAAAAATCACCAATTAATATGTAAAGGAATAAAAGAATAAGCCTAATATTTAACATCTTTAATATATTCACAATTATAAAAAAATTATTTAATTCATAACAAACATTGTATACAGACACAGCACAAAAATGGCATGTACAGTTAAAAAGGTAATATACAAACATTATTCACACACAAAAAAATTGAGTGGATGGCATGTATAAACGGAAATGCAGGTGGTTCACAAGGACTAGTTAGTTGAGAAATAGTTAGGGGATCACATTTATTCTACCTTCAAGCGTTTGCTGTACTCTTTCTGTTGTACTTCAATCCATTCTTGTTTGACCTTAATACGTTTTAATTGACCATCCCTACAAGAGCAAGAAAATATGAGTACACATTTTTCCACAGTAATTACACAAAAGTTCACAACTTTTAAAATGCAGCACCTATGTTGGAAATAGCACATCAGCATTAAGGCTTATCTCAGGGATTCCCAACCTTTTTATGTTTGTGGCACCCTTGTTAGAATTTTAGTTTTTTTCAATTTGTTAAACATTAAATTAAAGTGGAATATATATCAGGAACATGTTAAATTTATATATAAATATTGACTCCATTGCTGATTTTATTCATTGATTGAAAGATATAAGTAACAAACACTAGAATAAGATATATTAATAAAGTTTCAAAAATGGCCATGGGATTCAGTATAGTATTACATTGGAGGGCTATGATGAAAATTTCTAAAAAGAGTTTTGTGTTATATTAATGTGAGACTTGCGATGGATGCTAAGAGCACAAATGTTTGATATCAAGCCTCACAGTTGTTGGTGTGAGGATAACTAATTCATCCTCAGGAACGGATGCATAGATTTGTGTCATAATCTGTAGACCATGAGAGTAATTAATTCAATAACACAAAAAAATGCAAATAATTCATCATGAAATAACACATTTAAAGAGGGCATAGACTGCTGAACAAATTAACAGAAAACCTACTCTAGCACTGAAAATTTTAACTTTTCAATAAAAGATTGTGCAGTTACAACAAATCCTCATACTGTAAATGGACAAAATAACTAAAAGTAAAATAATTCAACAAAGCAAGATAATTAAGAGCAAGAAGAATGTAGACAAAAAATAAACAGAAATCACACACCTAGGACTCAACACACCATAATGCAAGATTCTGTAGCAGTAACTGAGCTACACCATATAACGAGGTAACCGATTGGTCTCGTCATCAGGAGGCCTAACCAAATCAGTTACCTCAAGGGGAATCTTGGGGCCTTGGGATGTCCTTTGGTTAGACCTGCATCCTATTCAGAAAGTTCCCCCTTGAGGTAACCGATTTGGTTAGGCCTCATGATAATGAGACCAATCGGTTACCTCCTTATATGGTTTAGTTCCGTTACTGCTACACAATCTTGCATTATGATGCATTGAGTCCTAAGTGCATGATTTCTGTTTATTGTTTGTCTACATTCTTCCTGCTAACAATTATCTTGCTTTGTTGAATTATTTTACTTTTAGTTATTTTAATTCAATTTAATATTTATTTTAAGGGAGTTCTACTTATATTATTTTGTTTTTCCAAAAAAATTTCGCAACACCTCTGGCTGATCTCACGGTACCCTAAAGTGCCGAGGCATACCAGTTGGGAATCACGAACATAACTCTTTCTGGAGAATGGAATAGCTTGTGATCAGTGGCGTAGCGAGAGGGGGGCAAGGGAGTCTATCATGCCCCGGGCGCCAAATGGTCCCCAAGACTATTGAACCCTTTGGTCTGCAATATCATGGGGGGTGCCAAAAAGGTATCGTGCCCCGGGTGCCAGTTATGCTCACTACACCACTGCTTGTGATGAAATAGGAAACATGGTTTGAGAGTTCAAATCCTATTAAAATTTAACTACCTATTTTATTTAGAGCTTAAATCAATGAAATTACACATTAAAAAAGTAGAGAATTTTTAAGTGATTTACCAACCTACAAGGATCCTTTTAAGGTAAATTTAATATTGAAATTTATTAAAACATTTCATTTTTGGCACACAATAATTATGTTTCAACAATTCCTGATGGGCATAACAAAATGTCTCAACCTAGATACAAAATATTTTGAAATGTTTGGATAAGTCCGATTCCAGTATTGCATTAACTATTAAACCACTGCCTTCTTAATCTATATTACTGTATGGCAATATATTTCTTAATTCAAATAAAAATATAACTCCAAAAAAAGGTGGAGCCTTACCACATCAAATCTACAAGTCCTCCCTTTTTTGCAATTTCTGATTTGACTCGATTAGCAAATTCCACAGCTGTTTCATCACTCTTCAAAAGAAAAAAAAAATGGTGATCATGAAACTGTCAATAACAGTAACAAACGAGAAGTTTCTCTCGTGAATGTAATAAAAATGTTATTTTTGGCTGATGTTATGAAATATGCAGTCAAATTAATAAATTATGTAGAATATTTTAATTTAATTAGAAATGAAATTATTTTATTTAAATTTAGTTGTATTAAACTCTCCCTTTAAAGTGTCTTAAGGCAACATGAAGGGATTTACAGGTTAGCCAGTGAAGATAAAAGTACATATGATTTATATACTGTGTTGTGAAAGGTCGAAGGATG
The DNA here is from genome assembly GCA_907164885.2 of Dolomedes plantarius. Lineage (NCBI taxonomy): Eukaryota > Metazoa > Arthropoda > Arachnida > Araneae > Dolomedidae > Dolomedes > Dolomedes plantarius. Next base: position 96,024,211 of record OU015495.1, read on the forward strand.
TTTCGCACAGACACACATATATAACATTTTAACTTCTAAATTGTAACATTGTACTTCTTTGTAATATTGATAACACGCCTTCAGGTCAGAACTGAGCAACTTGCATAAGAAATTATATAAAACTTATTTTTTTCATTGTGTGTCAGATGACAAACTCTGTTAACACTAGAAAGACTGGAATTTTTTTCTTACTAAAAAGACTAAACACTGTCATTTTGATGGTTAAAAATAAAATCAAGAATTTTAAATATTGAATGTTTTCTTTAAATGGTTAAATACTTTAAATTTTGGAACTATTTCATACCAATATATAATAAATTATTATTGTACACAAAAAAATCAGATATTTCTCGTGGGATTAAATAGTAGAGTTCAGAAGTGAGAGTCTCAGAAGAAGCAATAGTCCATATTGCTTGTGATCTAGTGAATAGTTCATTCCTAATTAGTCTGTGCTATCAAAAATAATGTAGACGCTAGCAAGAGTTCACGGCTATCAAACAGTACAGGAACTGGGGTCCGTAGAAGAATTAGTTCCAGGAAAAAAAGTCTTAACTAGAGTGCCGTATGTTGGTCAGGAAGGTAATTCATCTATCAGAAGCACTACACTTAGCACAAACGGGATGATGATCGAAGAAGAGCCGATATACATATCATTAAATAGTGGAAGTACATTTTATAGAAAATCTTACCAGTAGACCATTACCAGTAGTTAATACCGTTTCTATACCTCTGCACGAGGTCTCAAGATGGCACTATAACTAAATACGGTAAGCAAAAACTGCAGGTTTTTTCAACGTCAAACTACTTGCCCAGTAAAAATAAAGTCAAAAATTAAATCATAAAGAATGAAGACATCATCTTCGGTCAACATTATTATTTATTCAGGAACTACGTAGCAAGAATTCTTCAGTACATCAAGTATATTTATGCGTTAACGTTCTAACACAAATCGCAGAGTCAGTTTAACAAAATGACCGTCATGGTCAATATCATGCAATACTTATCAAGTAGTATAACGAAATGGTTTAACCTCCTTCAGAATTTGGCAAAAGCCATCTTCTGGAGGAGTTTCAGAAAAGCCTACCTATATATTCAGTAAAAAATCAGAATTTGTGTATCCTATTTCTTTCCAAGTTAGGAGGAGAGGGAGAGAGGGTTGCAACAGAGTTATGCACCAACACGCCAAGCGACGTAGCCTACATTCGGTGAAGGATGAATGTGCATTTAGCAGAAAGACAATAATTGGAGAAAAGTAGCAGCCATGTGCTTGTGAAGCAAAGCACGGTTGATTTTGAATGCAGTTATTGGCCGAGCTGGTTAAACGAGGTGATTTTTAAAATTCACCAAACCTGGCGATATTGGGCTTAAGTGTTTTTCTCAGGAAATGCCATGAATCAATTAACGGGGGTACCTTTTTGAACGTATCTGCCGACGTACTTTTTGAGAAAATTGAAAAACGTTCCCTGGAGCACCAGGTAATGGAAAACGGCTCACGAATGGCATTTTAAAAGATGGCACATTGCTTGCTATCCAGAAACAGGAAACCGTAAAATATAATTGCCTGGGAAAGAGTCTAAATGGTTTTTTTTAACAATGTCGAGCTGTTTCAATTTACGAGCAGATGTGAATGAGTAAGCAAAAACCGTAGCTAAGGGTAGACCACCCAGAATTCAAGGTTAGGATTAAGAATCAAATTTGGTAATGTTAAATATTGCTTCAGAAGTAACGGAATTAAAATATTTCTTGACATTAAATTGGGGCGAAATTAGCACAACCTAACTGCAGTGACAAATTTTACACTACAAGTATATATTTAGATATATTTTAATGCAAGTATGCCGAGCATGACAACCTGGTATGGTTTATCCGTAAAAATATATGCATGATTTGTGCAGTCCTTATTGTTCAACACCAATGTGTCCGAAGAGCCAATATTTCTGTTATTTACAAAATGGAGAAAAGACGAAAAGTAACTAACAGTTTTCCGATACTATTTTAAAGATTTTTGCATGTTTTGTATATTGCCGTCAAATTGACGGCTTTCAGTCTTAACAGGTATATAACACATTTTCTCCCCATCATTACTATCAAATATAATTTTGTAAATGTGTGCATATTTTGCATAAAATTAGAAAAGTCATAAAATTTCAGAAGCCTGAGGACATAAATACAGACATAGCGCTCAATAGTATGTCAAAACCGTCAAAATGACGGCAGCCGTCTTTCTAGTGTTAATCATCCAGATATTGATTTATTTTTCCCTTATGGTGAAGGTATATAATCTTGTGATTTACAAGCAATCTCAAGTACAAAACATAACATATTACAAGAGTAAATAGCAGTAATATGAATTCTGCAGTTTCATACTACTCTCTGTGAGAAAACTATTGTTTTTCCGTTTTTAATGTAAAAGCTATAATGATGTATCGGCTATTACATAATAGAAAAAAATACTCAAGATAAATGGGTATAAATTGTTAAAATATACTTACTTTTCGAGACATGGGAGGAAGGTACCAAACATCACACACAATAGCCCAACTGGTGAGCATCATAAGCAAATATTGCATGTAACTTTGTTTACTACTGTTCCAAAAGGGATCGCAAAACCTAGGATCATACTGAAATAAGAAAAATTTGACAGTTTATGTAAACTAGTAAAAATATAACATGGATGGTCTCAAGTCACACAAAACTCTCAACATGTGGTGTGAAATATTATGGCAGAGAAAAAGCCAACATATGTTCAAATATTGCTTATTCTAGTGACTTGCTGACACTTTCTGAGATTCAACTTTAAAAATTAGTATTTTTCATTAAACTTTTGAGTATTTAATCTCATAAATATAAAACCTTTTTAATTCTTTAAAAAACCTTTGAATCCTGTATGATTTTTCTTTAGTCTTTTGAGACCCCTCAATTTCTTAACTAGTTTTTATATTAAAAATATTCGGTGCTGAGATTGAATCCCGGCACTGCGAAAAATGCCTCTGTTTGTGTCGTCCCTTCATAGGGGGTAATGCTGTCCACCTATATGGTGCCCCCATAATAAAATGGACAGCAAAACTGCGGCGTAGTACAGGCAAATGTATGATTACATGCATTGGTAAAAAAAAAATATCTAGTGCTCTAATTAAGAAAATTGAGGAGGAAGTCTAAGACATATCCTATTTTTGGTCTCAGCCTGAAAGGTAATAAGTTTTAAGTTCTATTTGGATAATCGAGGCTTTGGGGGTGGGGGGCATATGATTTGAGTTTTGTAAAGTCTATCCAAAAACTGAAATTCTAATTTTTTACTACTACTCAGCTTGCTGAGTGTTTGTTTTAAAATTAAACCTTCCTAGATGTTACTAACTGAATTGACTGCTTTTACCCATTCTTTAAGTTGCACAGCTTGCAGTGTCATAGTAAGGGTAATAAGAATCCAGTAGCAATCTCAGGAAGTACTTTCATTTTCAAAACACGTACATATTGATGTCTCATTAACTTTGTTTTTGGGGAATTACATGCATTCAGTATGCTTTTTGGTCTCACATCCAGGTGTGCAAATGATATCCTTAGTCTCCCTGATAAATAGCATGAATAGTACTGAAATTAAACAAATACTTAAAGTATTTGAAACTCATATGATTGAATGATGTATATAATCTTGGGTAAATTTGTTGAGTAAGGGAAAAAAAAAAGAACACACACATATACATACCTTGATGGCAACAGGATAAATTGTGCCACCAACTTCAAAACTTCCCTTCTTGAACATCATCACAGATGTGTTATTTATACATGTTCCTGCAAAATAAGTGTTATTTATACATGTTTCTGCCCAATAAAACTGCTTCATGAAATCAACATAGGTACAAATGTTTTATTGAAATTAAAATGCCATTTTATAACAATAAAATAACTGCAAATCTATGTTTTGTAGATTTCAATTGCAAGCATTTTTTATTTATTTATTTTTTTTTTATTTTATTTTTTTTTTTTTAAACTTGATTAAATTTACGATTAGCTATGACCTAAATTTATCTCTACAGTAAAAAATATTTAGAGACAAGAAATGAGAAATGAAGTTAATGAAGTCTGTCTTGGTTACAAGATTTAAAATTGACAATTTTTGTTTAAGATATATAAATGCAAATAATTATACCTAATCCTCTCTATTAGTATAATTATTATGTTAGGCAAAACACTTTCAATATGAATAGAACTCATTAAAAGTTAATATTGTACTGATAAAATAAAATTGATTTTCCAATGTGTGAAAAAAAAAGTTCTGGTCAAAATTTTTTAGATTCAAAGAAGAGTTTTAAAAAAGAAAGCAATGCTCATCAATATGAACTTAAGGGGGCTCACAACCTTTGACTACTGGGAAACGACCCTAAACATGATCAAAATCGAGCTACTGAAACTCCAATAATATCTATATATATAATTTTTTTGTTTTATATCAAAATTACAAGTCTTCAGTTATATTTTATACAAAAATAGAACTTCTAAAACCATAAATAATTTTTAGATTTTATTTTTAAATGTACACATTACTAAAAAGGGAAAAAAAAAATCATTGGATGTTTCGTAAAATATAAAATTAAGAAAAAATTAAGAAATATGCATACAGAAACTATTTTTTGGTCAAATTAAATTAATAATACACTCAAGTTTAATGTAAAACGAAAAAATATAGTTTAAATTGAAAAATTTACATAAAATTTAAAATTTAGCAATTTTTTAAAACATTTTCAAGTGTAAAAAAGTTTTTTACAAATTTTTTTTTTACTTTTCTGGTTTTAGTGTGTAAAGCTTATAATACAAATCTGATAAAAAATTTTGTGTGTCTAGCACACATAGTTTGGGAGTAACAGTGCGCGCAATCCAAAAATTCACATATTTGAGAAAACTGAAGTTAAAGTTGGAATAACATGGCTATGGCAACAGGGCGAGCTTTACATAAACTCTCATAACTCGAGAAATAATGCAAAATATTTTTAAGCGGTTTTTTTGCATATTGTTCAGAAATGTCCCAAAAATCAGAATATATCAAAAACCAAAAATTGATTTTTTGAAGTTTCAAAGGTTGTGAGCCCCCTTGCAAGCATTGCCTTCCACTAAGAGTAACGGGAAAACTCAAAAATGGCCATTTTTGAGTTGTCTCTACCTCTGAGTTTACCTTTTAGAAGTCTACATTTCATGGGTACCGGGACATCTCTAGCTACAATAGGTGCCGCATGAGGTTGCAAGTCTCACTATTACACTGACTATTGGAGGGGAAGATGCTTAACTTTAAGTTTGATTTTCTCAAAATGGCCATTTTTGAGTTGTCCCGTTACTCTTGCCAGAAGGTGACATAAAATATTAAATATTGAAACTCTTGTTTAGTTTCAAATTTAAATATTCATTATTAACAATGATAATGATGACTTGCAATCATCAAATAACTTACCCTCAGGAAATACTAAAATAGGCAGCTTAGTTTCATCTTCAACATGTTCCCTTAACCTATAAGAAAATTAAAAATAAATAATTTTACACAGAGGTTAAAAACAAAATAATTCTACACAGACGTTAAAAACATAGATATCATAATTAAGATATAATGCAATACAAAGATAATACAAACAAAAATGTAAAGCATAAAGTTATATAAATAGGAACAAAAAACAGGTTAATAACTTAACATTCACATTATGAAATATTAGTAAGTATCTGCAAACAGGCTATATGTGACAATTTTGCAACAGATTCAAAGAAGACTTATGAAAAATTATATTTCAGAATCTAACATAAAATAATCAAACCCCTAAGGGTAAAAGAAAATTGACACTGGGCTAAAGGACAAATAAACATTCTTAAAATAAGTTTATATACCATACCTTCTGGCAACAAGTTCTCTGTCTTTAACTTCTCCACGTTCAAACCAAATATGAGAAGTAGCTCTTGCTAGACCTCTTTGTAAAACACCTAAGAATCCCCCATGGCTTTGGCCAACCTTATAAAGAACATAAAACAATAAATAGAAGAACAGCTTTATAAACAAACATTAAAAAAAAAAAATGGTCTCAATTCAAGCAAATGCATCTAGAACTCAAGCTACATGTAGATATTGAATCATAGGCCTAACAATAAAGTCTAATTATACAGACTTCCCCTCTAAGATCTTGTTTTCCACATGTCCAATTTTTGGTGTAGGACTTTTGCTTCTAATTTTTGAATTATTAATTTTAATTAGCATAGTGTCTAGCCACAGAGATATTACTTGTAATATCTCTTCAGAAACACTGTGCTATTATCTTATTCAATCATGTTCATACTACTGAAGACAATATATGAGTGAATGTGCCATTGTTTTTAATTGTCACTAATCAAGAGTGTTAAGTCTATTGGTTAATGATTCTATATATGAGGCGGTGAAAGGCAAAGTGGTGTAAGTCACATTTTCAACTTTTTTTTATTTGAGGGCAAAAATGTAATCTCCATTTTCAATTTATAGTGGAATTGCATATAATTATTATTTGTGATATAATTATTATGAATTATAATTTGTTCAATTTATAGTGGAATTTTTAGTAGATTTTGCACTAAAACGTTTTGGACTTACACCACTTTGCCTTTCACCGAGTCATATATATATATATGGCTAGATTTGAGGCGGAACGCGCCAGAATAGCGTTCAGGTACCTCTCTTTATCAATAATTTGGAATACCCCCCATACACCCCGGAAGGTTACCGTTCCGGCAACTCTCTTTCTAGAAATCTAGCACTATATATATAGTATATATACTAGCGTTATTACCCAGGTAGATACATAGATATAAAATTTTTCATGCATCCCATCAAAAAAATACTGGGCTGCACCCCTCGCTCTTCATGTTCATCTGGCCAGACAGAATGCATTTAGCGCATTTCTACTGAAATGATATACAAACAATAAGAAAGAAAGAAACTTTGAGCCTGCGAACCTTCTTCTGATTATATGTCTGACTTTATTGAGAATTAGTAACACAGTGTTGCGTGATTCGCACGTTTGGATTGAATAAGATTACTGTTTAATTATATTTGTTAGATACTGTTTAATTATATTTAATTATATTTGTTTGATCCACTGTTTAGTTAGAAATAAGTTTTATAATTTACATTTGCCTTTATTTTTTATTTTTAAAAATGCAGTTTTTTCCATATCACCCAAGAGACACTTTTTTCCACATCACCCAAGAGGTAAAGTGCAAGATGCGTTATTCCCTTTATTTAATCAAATTAAGGTGGGATTCCGCATGAAGCATAGTGTTAGGCAAAATGCCAGATATGCATTTCTTTTCTTCCCCTAACTATCCAGCTACATAAGCAATGTGATGTTTACATCATTAAACACCACCATAAAGCAGGTCAACCGTCGCCAGACGCCCGTTGCATCATGATGATCTTGTGACGTCAATCAACCAGCAATGATGCCATTCTACCAGCCAGCAACGACGTCATAAATTCCCGAGCTATTTCATCGATGACATCAAGAACGAAACATCTTTTAAATTTGCATAAAGAAGTTTTTCATCTCTTACCACGAGGGTGCGCGGTAGTCGAACTGCATATATAGGCCGGCGTTTCCCTGGCAGGGTGCTTGTGCATTAGTGTGGGTGGTAAGTTTTTATGCCACCCAGCCTTGCAGTGATGTCATGAAGTCTTCGCACGTAATATTATCTTTCAAGTAAGTTTTTGAGTAACGTGCTTTCTTTCTCAATAACAGATGTCATTGCAAGTCAGCTGTTTTTTTCTGATTGTTGCTTTGGTAACGAGATGTTCGTGTTATATGAATTCTGGGTTCCGCTCTGAACTCTCTCTCTCTGTGTGTACCTTTGTGAACCGACGTTTTTGAACGTGTGCCTTTTAACCTGTTGAATGCCACACACACTGCAGCTCACAAGTTTTTAATAAAGTATTTTAGTGCTATACAGTCCGCTGTCCATTGTGTACTATATATAATTTGGTCTAGTCGGCCGGAAGTCTATGGCACAGAAGTAGAGGATTATGTTAATGTGATTGTCGTCGATCAAGCACGGAACCATCTGCATTGGAGTGAGTTAGTTTAATTTTTTGTGTGTGTACTTCTGACCTTCTTAGTAACATTGGTATTTATAATGGCCGATTTAAAAGCTCGGTTAATGAAAAAGAAAGTGTTAAAGAGTAATATAACTCAGTTTAAGGGTAAAGTAAATATAAAAATAGAACAGGCAGATAGTATTGAGTTAAAATTATACGAAAACAAACTAAATTGTTTTAATGAAGAACTTAGCACTGTCTTTCAGGATATATTTTTGTTGCGTACAGATAAAGATTGTGATACTTACATTCAGGAACAGCAAGCAATACAGGAAACATTAGAGAATTATGGTTAACTATAAATAAGAAGTTTCCAAAACCTTCGTTAAGTGATTTAGTTAGTGAGAATGTAAGTGTAGCAAAATTAAATACATTTGATGTACGCTTGCCAAAATTGGAACTCTGCACCTTTACCGGAGAAAATATAGAGGACTGGATCAGTTTTTATGATTTATTTAAGGCTAGTGTAGATAACAACCCAAATATTACCAAATGTCATAAGTTGCATTACTTAAAGGCCTCTTGTAAAAAAAAGGCTCCGTCAATAATTGAATCTATTCCGGTTTCTGACATTAATTATGATATTGCACTACGACTGTTAGAGGAACGTTATTCTAATAAAAGAGAATTAACTAACGCATTAATCCAGAAACTATCTAATTTGCCTAATGTTGCAGATTCAGCACAAGCAATTTTGCACTGTGTCGACATAGTAAATGAATGTGTACACTCATTGAAAACACTTGAGCTTGAGGTTTCTGATCTTTCTGATGTCCTTTTTGTGTATCTGATAACTGAGAAATCAGATAAAAATATAAAATTTTGGTGGGAATGAACTTTGAAGAAAGGTGAATTGGGTACTTTCGATAATTTACTTGAGTTTCTGAAGGACCATACTAAAACGATTCAGAACAGTAAAAGTCAATCTAGAGATTTTAAGAGGATTTCTCATTCTAAAGTGACTGTTAGTGTCAAGTAAAAACAATTGCGTTTTTTGCAAGGAAGAACATTCTCTTTACAGATGTAATAAGTTTTTAAACTTAAGTGTCCAAAAAAGAATTGAATTTGTTAAGAGATACAAACTTTGCTTTAACTGCCTAGGAACGGAGCCACATTTAGTAAAAAATTGTCATAGCTTGCACAAATGTAGGACATGTAATTTGCCTCATCACACTGTTTTTCATTTTGATAGACATCTGAAAATTGGTGAAAATGAGAAACCTATCAAAACTTTCCCACCTTCCCCTGGTGCTGATGTGTTTGTACCGAGTAATTCAGATGATATGAATCATTCCTACAACACCGTAACGAGTGGGCAAGTGGAACTGAACTTTGCCCTACATTTTGAATCTAACTCAAAATTTCGTACTTATGCCTTCGTGATTTCAAAAATTACATCAGATGTGCCACATATCTCCCTCCCTTCTAATATTGCGGATAACTTTGGTGATATGGTCCTAGCAGACCCTGAATTCTATGAAAGAAAGCCCATCGACATTTTGCTGGGAGTAAATGTATTCTTCACCATGCTCAAGGGTGAAGTCTTAAAAAGAGGGCCATCAATGCCTTTTGCAATTCGTTCCCAACTGGGTTGGATCATATCTGGGAACACTTATGTTGACGACCCGAGTCCCGTAACTACTTATACAGTGAATAATCTGCAGATGAGTACGAACGACGGAACGTACGAATGGAAAAATTTTGGACTTTGGATTCCATTCCTGAAGTGCTTATCTAGTGAGGATCAAGAATGTGAAGAATTCTTTAAAACAACCCACTACCGTGATCAACGTGGTCGTTATATAGTGAAACTTCCTTTTACGGATAGCCCCTCAAAGTTAGGCAATTCCAAAGATCTTGCTTTACAACGATTCAAATCATTAGAACAAAAGTTACTAAGATCACCTGATACATATGAGATGTATAGACAATTTATGAGGGAGTATTTAGACCTGGGTCACATGGAGCAGGTTTGTAACTCAGAGTTGCCTGGTCAGTCGTATTACATCCCCCATCATGCAGTTATTAAGGAATCTAGCTCTACTACTATTGCACCCGAGTCTGACTGACATCATAAAGCAAAGCTTCTAGCGAATGCATCATACTGCTAAGCTAACTCAGCAGTTTTTCTTTATCCAGCTTCCAATAACGTACAGGTACTTCACCCGCCTATTCAAGGGAGCTTTTGATATCAACTTCCATTTTTCTGAGCGATGTATTTTCAACTTTAAGTGAGTTAATTTACTTTGTTTATTTGTAAAATATCATTTATGAAGCTTCTACAAAGTAATTTATAATGGGTAAGTGTAATAAATTTTAAATCTGTTTTTCTCAAAACAGATTTTTCATGGTTTTTAGATATTTTAAATGCTCCATGCTACGTAATTTTCCTTCAAAATTCATGAAATTGATAAGGAAGAATCCTGATGCTGTTTACAAAAAAAAAACTGGGTATGCATTTTACAATTCGACTTCATTAAGGTAATTAAATTTGATTTATAACTTTTCAAAAGGCAAAATTTTGATGAAAATCGGGATGGAATTCAGAAAAAAATCTCTCAAAAATTGACTAATCAAGGGATTAAATAATTAACACCCAGTTTTGTTTGTTATATGGTTTAAAGAGATTAAAATGCAAAATCAAGGAAATATCTCAAAAATTAAGTAGCAAGGAGCATTTTAAAATTTAGTTTATAAATTTTTAAAAAATCTTAAAATTATAATGAGATTGGAAATTTCTTTTAAGGTATTCTATTTATTAATAGTGAAATGTCTATATGTACAAAATTTCATATCTCTATGATGAAAAGTAAAAAAAGTAAATTTTAATGTCCACTGTTCTCTTAAAGACCCACGACTCCACTAAATGTCAGAAAAATAAAATAAACACTTTGCCCTAGCCCCCCCCCCCCCCCCGGTCACCCCCAGACCAACTCTCAAATCACCCCCAGATCAGACCTCAAAACAAGCCTCTTTTCCCCCGCGTATCGAATTTGACTCGTTGTGGTGAAGGGGCTGTATCCACATTTAAGAAGTGCAGTTAGGGCACAAAAATCATTAAAAAATTAATTTTAAAAAACTAATTGAGCCCCAAATTTAGTTTTTTCTGATTTAAGTTTCTCGGGTCCGAAATATTAACTGTGCCGAATTTGGTCCTGGTGGGTGAAACAGTCTATGATTCTATAGCGGACAAACAAACAGACAAGCTCTTTTATATATATAAAGATATAAGATATATATACACACTTATATTGAGTGAGTTTCGACACAGCATTTAAAATTCCATGCACTGAAGTATCAGACATGTAACACTTACCAATGCATAGCTATTGTCACTAGCTAAAATTACAACATCAATAGGTGATGTATGATTTGCTACACATATTCCAGCACTTTCAGCTCTATTTTCCCTTTAACAAACAAAAGGATAGTCAATTTTCTCATTCCATTTCACAGAAAAGATAAATTTTACATAATTAATTTTTTAAATAAGATATCCATGCAACTTACTTATTATGGTAAGTTACAATGGCGGAACAAGCACAAGCAAAGACTCTGAAACAAAGAATACTGGCATGCCAATACAACCATCTTTTGAACCTGAAAATAAATTTTGATGATTCCGTCATTGTTTGTCTGGAATGATTTAAAAAAATACAAATGTATATTTACAATGAAACAACAATAAAATAGTAGGATATCTATGTATACAAAATGCGTAGGTATGCGGCAGAAAATCAATGATATTTCTACACTCCAAATGGCTACGGCTGCAACTACCAGATATAAACATTAGTGGCTGCCCGCAATTTTCAACCGCGTGTCAACATGGATTTATGCCCTGAAATCAGGAATGCTCGAAAGCGAGCTGCACGATCAAGTGAAAATCAGGAGCAGTCTCAAAAAAGAAAGTGAAGAAGAAATAATTGATTAAGAAAGAGGCGTGGAAGAGAGAGCAAAAATGATCACAAGGTTAGGCTTAACCGTCACCAGAATAGCAACCGACAGCCAGTCAGGGGTGGCTCTTGTCCAGAGATTTTTTTATTTTTTATTTATTTATTTATTTATTTTTTTTTTTTTTGGGGGGGGGGGGGGGGGGGGAGGCAGGCAGGCAAGCAAGCAATGTCAGCTCTTAGGGTTATACAGTGGTACCTCGACTTACAAGTTTAATTCGTTCCATGACTTAGCTCGTAACTCTAAATACTCGTATCTCGAATCAATTTTCCCCATTGAAATGAATGGAAATGCCATTAATTCGTTCCGGGCTCCCCTAAAACACCGCAATTTTTTTGCTACACTTATTTATGTTTTTAATTATATATTTACACTTATTTATGTATTATATATGTTATATATACACTTATGTATTATGTTTTTCTTATTTATGCTTTTAAATAAGAAAAACGTGCTTATAAACGACGAACATTGTATAAAAATGCAATACAATAGAATGTACTGCAGTAAATTTGTTTTATTAAGTATAATGTACAACATTTACCTTGGTATATCAGACTTGAAGATGCTGATGGAAGAGGAGGAGAAAGGTTGAACTGAAAAATTAAATCTTATTCGTTGATTTTTTATCTTTTCACCCCGCTTTCCTCAATTTCGCTTTTATTACCAGCTACTCTCTTAAAGTGAACGAGTGAGACACGGAAGCTGGGTGATTGTTGCATCGTTCACTGTGGCTGTAATGTCCAGATTCTTCTTTCGAAGAATCCGAAGAACATTTTCTCAGAATCCAATCTCGGTTTAAGACTGGATAGTAGTCTGAGAATAATATTATACAACTGTAAAATAATTGTACATAAAGGTTGTAAATATTATATGCTTCTAGTGTTCTCATTTGATTAGCACGTAACATGACATTCGCTGCTCAAACTAGCGGTGGGATATCTGAAGCTTGCTTGTAACCCGAATTTTAACTCGTAACTCGAAGCAAAAAATCTACCGAGAGAATGCTTGTATCTCGAAAAACTCGTAAGTCGAGACACTCGTAAGTCGAGGTACCACTGTATGTATGTATATATATATATATATATATACAGTAACCACCGCTTATAGTGATCAGTGGTTATAAGAATCAACCGTTTATAAGAATCAATATCGCAAAAACAAAAACAAATGTATTATTTCCATGTTAAAATTTCCGCTTTAAAGAATCAATCCACCGGTTATAAGAATCAGTTTGCAATCTTCGCCTTCCTTTCATTTTTCCAAAAAATGCCTCTTGAACTCTCAAAAGGTACGAAATTCTTTCTTAAGTTTTTGAAAAGAAAGATTGATAAAACTTTGGGGTGGAAAATAGTCGTAAAATACATTCCTTTAGACATAACATAAGAGTTTCTCCTTATACGTTTTTGCTAAACACTGTCTTATTAGCTTTACCCAGGGGCATCTAACCCGCCCGGGTCCGATTTAACTTTTCTCCAGACAGGCACTCCTTTTTTTCCCACCACTTACTTTCTGGTTGCGGATTTCTGGACCCTGAAACACATAAATCTTCCGCGAAGTGTCCACCATCACTTACGCAAACGGGACAGTGGATTAAGCACTTCAAACCGTGAAACGTAAACGGATCCATTTTGCTAAATCAGATGAACCAGATGCTGAATCAAACGTTTCACGGTTTGATTCAGAATCAAACCGTGAAACGTAAGCTATAAAGTGAATCTTCGTCTGAGACTGTAATAAGCATACGTCGCTAGTATTCACTTTAGTTTTCTAACAAAATTGCAAGTTAGTGTTAGAACTTTTTGATAGTAGAATTCAAATATGATAAAAACACGGAAAACTCTTAGTTTTTCTGAAAAACAGAACTTGTTAATTAGATATGATGCTCTTCCAAAGTGTAGTCAAAGAGAAGCTGCATCTTGTTGATTTTATAATCATGTGTTGTTACTTATAGGTCTAGAAATTGAGTTATAGAATTTGTTTAGAAATTGAGTATTTTTAAAATTATAAAAAATAATTTTAATAAATGATAAATAACATAAATTAAAGAGTAATTAATGGTAAATTATGTATATATGTGCCTGTGTGTTTATATATATGTACAAGTATATATTTGTGTATGTGTGCCTGTCCAAAGGGAAGTTTCGGTTATAAGAATCAACCGCTTATAAGAATCAAAAACAGTAATAACAAACGTGATTCTTATAAGCGGAAATCACTGTATATATATAAGAAATAAACATCCTATCATTTTAAATTTAAACTCATTTAGTATTAGGTCTACAATTATAATTTTAGGCTATGGAAAAAAAAATATGCTGGGCTTCTTTTTGATGTGGGGGGGGGGGGGCAATTGCCCCTACTGCTTCCCCCTTGGAATCACCATTGCAGCCAGTAATAGTTAATTTCCTACTTTCAGTAATTGCTGAATTTTTACTCCATTTTATAAGTGAAGATATATTTATTGTGAACAATAGAACATACAGAGAGTGATGTAATCCACACTATATTTCAGTACTTGCTGAATTTTTAATCCATTTTTTAAGTGAGAAATTTTTCCCCAACAATTTCTTATTTGATGTAACGATAAAGTGTAGATATCTTAATTTTGAAAAATAGTACATACAGAGAGGGATGCAATTTTTAAAATCATTGGTGTTGGGTTTCTCAGTCTTATCTTTAACTCTGTTCTGAAGTAATGGAAATTCATATTTTTTTAATCAAGATGTTTTTAGAATCAGTCTTATGGAGAATACCCCTTAACAATGTATATGCATGATGACAGGTAATGGTAACATTCCTTACATATGTTACTTTCTGTTGAGTTGTTTTGCAAAAGAAAATATAAAACTAAAAGTGACCCTGCTGGTCATGCAGAGGCTAGTAATTTAAAATTTAATGTACAGATTTCACAAAATATTGATTTTAATAAAGTAGTCTAAAGATCATAAAAGATTGGTTAGAAATGAAAAATCCTTTTACCTTCCCTCTGGCAAGCAGCCGACAACAGCAGTACATAAAAGTAACCAACAAACGCCAAAAAATGTTATAAAACACCTAAAAATAAATGAACTTCAGTGATAGCAACTACCAAAAGTTTAAAAGCACATGCACAAAATATATATTTTCTTATTTTTTTTTATGAATATAGTATATAAATAAAAAAGTAAAATTTCTTCAGCCAAAAAATATTTTCCTATAATTAACATAATATAAAGAATACTGGGTATAATTATTTATATTTTCATTGTTTAGGCTGTTATAAAACTGAAAAATACTGAGCATGTAAAATCATCTTAAAGAATTTTACCTCCAAATGAATTGCCAATCTAAATAGTATCTATACAGTAAACCAAAGGGAAGGCAATTCAAATCATTCTTGGTGAGAAATTTAAAAAATTATGTTCACAATCAAACTTACCTTAAAGGGAATAGGATGCAATATCGCAGAAAAAATCCTAACCCCCAAATGAAAGTTAATCGAACACTGAAATATTGAAGTTAAAACATTAATAATAATAAAATTGAGAAAAAAAAATACAAATATAACACACAATGCTTAAATTTCTAACATGGTATTATTTACATACAAAAAACATAAGAAATGAGGATAAATAAAATTACTAAATCCAGCAAGAAATTGTTTTACATTAGTTTTTTTAAAATGGAAAAATTTTCTTTTTAAAACACATAATCAAAATCTGAAATTTAAAAACTATCCTCCCATCTCTGGGAGGGGAAGGAAAAAAACAGAAAAAAACATTCAGTTACATTAATGTCAGTTGATAAATTTAATGGTTGCTTGCAAAATTAATCATTGATACAATTAAATTAGATGTACATTCAAAATGTTGATGAAATATGAAATATTTTAATCCATCATGAGGAAAAAAAAATTATTTTTTAATAAATTTTAGGCTAATTATACTTATTTTTTATACATACCTGATAAACTGATAATTTTTGTTAGTCCTTGTTAGTAGATTCCAAGCTGGAAGTTCTGAAAATAATTTGTATTATAATAAATCTTTGAAATGTTTAAATACATAAAAGTCATTTAAAATTGAACATGATTTGAAAATTTAATTTAAGAAGTTTAAATTATTAAATTACTTTTAGAAAAGTCACACTATTGCTCTAAAATTTGATAAAATATTCCCAACATGATTTTAAAGACAGAAAATTTTTTGACACGGGATCAACTAAAATCCAAATATATAAGTATCAGCCCAAAGGAAAAGTAGACAATAAACCTAAGCTTAAAAATACAAGTTCTGTCATTCTCCTCTTTTTATACTTCACAATTGTGTTCAAAATCTCTATAACAGTCATCTGAGGAGACCAAAAACGGTTAACACAATATATGTAAAAACATATTCAATAACTTCCCAATTTTTAAAAAAAAATTTTGTTTTCTTTGGTAAATAAAACAAATGGGTAGCTGTTTAATACACATTTTAAGAGAAACTATATAATGGCACATTTTAATGTCAGTGCCTTACAAGATGTTCGAATCATCTAAAGCTATTTCAGACATTACAAACATATAATAATGCCAATAATTCAGCATTTTGTAATACGAATTTTTAGATAAAAAACAAAACTCTAAACAAATAAGGTTTATCTTCTAAAGGTCTCAAAGTTTTCAGAAACTAACATGATTTATAACTAATAAAATTTATTATAAAATAAATATTATAATTTACTATTTAAAATGCATTGGTTAAGAGAATTTAATGCTCCAGTTCTGCATATCTTACCACAAAAAAATAAATAAATAATCTTGCTTTTCACATTAATTTCTCAGTTGAATAAAAAATTTATGCACACTGACCTATGCACATACATAAATGCATAAAAAAGCCCACCTAATTACACAGTATTTAAAACATTTATAACTATTAAAACATCTTTCACAGATTATAAGGGAAGTTATTTGCTACATAAATTATTTTGAGTAATTATTCATACAGATCATAATCAAATATCATACTATCAGGTTATTTTAAATGGTTAAATAGTCACTACAATCAAAAACCTGATTTCAGTGCACAAAAAGCATTTAAAAGTAGGAAAAAAAAAAGGAGAGAGAGAGATTACCTTCAGCTGCAAAGCGCATTGTGACTTCATCTTCAATAACAGCCTAATTGGTTAAAAAAGAAAAACAAATTACCTCCGATTTTAATAGAGGAAACACTTATTATATAAAAAAAGGACAATATCTCTTTATTCATGCATTTAAAAAAAATCCCAGTAATTATTGCTTAATTCTAAATTTAAAGGGTCATATGATAGCAAAATTGTCAGGACACTGGTGGATTTCTTGTATTTGAGTATGCTGATATGAGTCCTGAAGTTGGCAGTGTTTGTAGGGGCCATTTGGAATTGCCTTTAAATCTTGCCTAATTTGTTTAGCTTCATATAGCAAAAGATGGGCATAGTGCATATACCCCCCCCCCCCCCCCCAAAAAAAAAAAAAAAGTTAGGGGAATTTCATTAATATATTAAATAAAAATAAAATTATGAGAAGTAATTTTGCTTTTCACAAAAAACTTCAAAACTTTTAATTTTGTGAACTACCTTTTGTATACAGGAAGAGTAAAAAAAAAAAAAAAAAAAAAGGATCCTACTTCAGATTTTCCACTATTGAATCAATTGCACAAAACATAATTAAATGTTATATTATAATATATCAGAGGTCCATTTTTGTTCATATATGTAAATGTATAGGATGCAAAAATTAACTAGTCAGTTATACATTTCAAAGCAATAAAAAATTATAGAAATTAATACAAATATACAAAAGTTTACACACAGCTTCACAAGAGAAAATTCTAGATAAAAATTATGTATATTTACCTCAACACCAGCTTTTATAAAATCATATATATCTTCAAGATGAAATTCTTTTTGGTCCAAGGAAGAATCTGAGGGCTCCAATAAGTTACCTTCAGGATGAGGTTCTGGCACTAATTTAACTTCTCGACTGATCACTAAAAGTTTATGAAGTATTTAAGTAAAAGGTAATTACTCATCCATTTACAGTGAAACTTCTCTATGGTGGCCAGTAATGGTTCTGAAAAAAAGAGGCCATTTCGAGGGGTGGCTGTCTAAAAGAGGTTTGCTCCATAACATTTGCTCTATAGAGTCTTGAATAGGTTATGAACAAAATACTGCCATTTAGATGGCCATAGAAGAATTAGAAGTTCCACTGTATATGTGGAAAAAAAAAAAGCATATATGTTTTTGAAATGTTCAAACCACCCAGTTTAAGCATATAAGGGTATTTACATATTAAATAAACCTGCATCCACAATAAAGGTCTTAGATTTAAAATGCTATGAACTAGAGCCATTGATGTCTTATGAACAGTCATGTGTAAAACTTTTGTTGTCAAATGAAGATTTATATATGTAATAAAGATAAGAATAAACATCTGAACAAACAGAGAAAAAGAAACAACATTACAGAGGAAAAGAAACAAAATTACAACTTACAATAAAATATTACACCTAATAAAATATTTGCAACTGTTTTAATTAATGTGGGCACAATTTGACAGACCTTCAGAAAGTGTGGAAAGCAGACTTAGTGATGCGACATCGATAACAAAACATCGATGTTTTGAAACATCAATATCCAATATTAAAACATCGATGCTAATAAAACATCGCCCAAAAACCATCGATGTTTTTAAACATCGATGTTTTAGAACATCCATTTTTTAAAACTGTTTTAGTAATCTCTAACATTAATGTTACTTCCGTTAGTCGTGGGGGGAGGGGGTGATTTAATTTTACTCTCTGATTGGGCAGACACAAATGACAAAAACTTGGTTGCTTTGGACTACATTGATGACTCAAAATTATCGTTGTAAATACCTCCATGTTTTGCCTTCAAATGTCCAGATAAATTTGTGGTATTGCCAGACGTTTTGAGGGACTTAATGCAAATATTGCATTTCGCCAATTTGTCAGAGGTTTTGTAAAAATATTTCCAAACAGTACTTTTGGGAGACATCTTACTAATAATATTAACGTCAACTTATATAAAACCAGAACAAAACAAAAACTTAAATGGATGCACTCGTGTATATACTATTTGTAAAATAAAACGCCATGGAAAGTTCTGGAGTGTCCGGAACATTCCAAGCGCTCTGATTGGTTCATTGGTTGTTGGTTGCCATTTGTCTGTTTGCTAAGGAATCGTTCCCCCTTTTGTATTAGTCCTTTTCAGAATTCAGACTTACATTTACTGAGTTTGAAAATTATGCTACGTGGTAATTTTTTTTAATTACGGTACTTTTTCATTAAAAAAAAATATCGAGTACAAAACATCGATGTTAAAAAAACATCGGCTTCAATAAATCAATGTTTTTATTAAAACATCGATATTTTGAAAACATCGGCATCGCATCCCTAAGCAGACTTGCAGCATTCATTTAACAAATTGTGAATAAAGAACTCTTTAAAAAATTTCTATACATTGAAAATTCAACCATGAATAAATTAATAAATTCTTTATATACATTTATGGTTAAAATATATAATGAAGTATTTTAATTTTTTCTTATTCTCACATTGAAGTGATAGAACTGCTTACATAATTTACGAAATATAAGAATGAAATATATCGATGAATGGATTTAAAGTAAAAAAAAAAAAGGGAGAAAGAAAAGAAAAAAAAGAGGAGAGAAATCAGAAAATACTAATAGTCTTACCACTGGTCTTACCAGAGTTTGAACAACCATTTGGAATGCCATGCTCATCTTCTAAATCATCTTCTGATGATTCTTTCTTTTCTGCCTTTTCAATTTTTTTCTGACAAAACTACAATGAAAGAAACCTGTATTAAAAAACATTGCATTACAAACATATTAAAAGGTTTTAAGATATCAAAGATAAATGTACCTTAAAACTCAGTAACTAATAACTTAACCCAAAGATATATATATATATATATATATATATATATATATATATATATATATATATCAATCACCTGTATGGTGACCAGGTGCGAAAGAATAGTCCCAATGCAGCTCATGCATGTCATAAGAGGCGACTAAAATGGGTACCCAGCTTCCGGGGGGGCTGGGCACCCTACCCCTGGGGATTATATCAGGGGACTGGTCCTCTAGGTTGGGGGTTGAGCGCAGGGCCAATCACCCTGCCTTGTAAAAATTCCTCGATTCAGAAATCTCAAAAAGATTTTTCCGGACTGACTCATTCCCGACGACCTGGCATGAAATTGGACTTGAAATTTGGGACATGGAATATACGGACGCTATACTGAAGTGGAGCGTAGACACGTTTCCCACAAAAAAGTCACCTTTTCAAATTTGGAGGGAAGGTGACGAAGAGGAAGACCCCCTAACCAGATGGTTGGATGAGGTAGAAAAGGACCTAAGAACAATTGGAGTGAACCGATGGAGGGCCATTGCACGGGATCAAGCTAGGTGGGGAAAAATTGGCGAGACAGCCTTGGCTTGTAACAGGGTGTAGTGCTAGCGAAGAAGCTAGCGAGATGAATGGATAAAAATATTTAGAATGCAAAATCAATATTTCTACTTCTTTGGGGTGGGGCCCCCTGGCCCCTCCCCCGGGTGTGCCACTATATATATATATATGCTTTTATATTTTGAGAGAAGAAAAAATAAACACTGAAAATTGATAGCAAGCAGTTATTTCAACTAAATCTGACTTCATGTTTGAAGCATTAAATGCAACTATTCATAACGTATGTTTATTCAATTTTTAACTTTTATCAGAATCAAATTAACATATTTTTTGTAATTTTCATAAATAATATTATGATTCTATTAAAAAAAAGTCCAATTTCTCAACAGATAAGTAAATAGAACAATCTGTAAAAGAGCGATCATTAATATTAAAAGAAAAATTCTTCATTTTAATGGAAACAAAGAATTTAATTTAACAGCAATCTAAGATTCAATAGTATAGAGAAGCTCACATAAAATCTTTCTAACTTTCAAGAAAGGTTTAAGAGCCTTTTTCGAGTCATGAATCCATTTTTTAATGGCCAATTAACTAGCTACTCCTGGTCAGATTTGCATAAAGGCAATTAATTTTCAAAAAGGTCAAGAGAACACATGAGTGGTGTAGGATCAAAACTAGCAATCGCCAAATTTTTTTCAAAACTGAGCTAAGGATACTTTCTTATAGTGTTTCAATCAGTTAATAATGAATTTTTTTTTTGGAAAATGGACTACTAATAAAATATAGTGTGGGATTTTTTTCTAAAGGTAAATTTAAACCTTCAAAAATGCATAAGATATACTTCTTTAAACTTGACCGAAAGGAAAAATGGTCTGATGTAGATTGCTAGTTTTGATCCTACACCATTCACATGTTGGCAACTTAAAAAAAAATAGCAATTTTCTTGGGGATTGTGACTGACTGATGGAGAAAGCAAGCCCCAAGGCAACTAATCTAAATTCTCATTTATACAATAGTTACTGAAGGAAGAACATATAGTTATGGGAGAAGAGAATATTGTATTTTTAAAAATTGATATGGTTGTTCAAAGCAACAAATAACAAGTTCTCTACATGCAATGTACATCAGCAAAAAAAATTCAATTAGAAGACAGATTATGCACTCTACATACTAGGAATGCACGATTCTGTAGCTAGAAAATGTATTTGAATAATAATACAGGTTAAAGAAACTTACATCAGCAGGGATAATTTTTTTAAATCAGTTTTAACAATATTTTACCTGAAAGAGGGGAATGATGCTAACTGTAATTTGCATGGATAGGGAGGTTATGGACACTCCTCAAGATTTATCTACAAATTTATGGACACATATCTCTAATTCTTTTAACATTTAATCCACATTAAATTTTTAAATAATAAATACTTCTTACAATTTTTTTTATTATTCCTATTATAGGTCAACATATTTTTTCGGGTTTTCTTTCCTGTTTTCCCTTTTCCCCTATAGTTAATACTCTGATCAAAGTTTTTAGAAATAAGTTAATAATTTGAGCCTCAAGCAATTCAAATGACAAATCCATAAAAGATAGTTTATCGGTAATCTACAAATCAATGTGAAAACACCTTAAAGCCCTTAAACACCTAAAGACCATAATAGCATACACACTTGCGTAAAAATATATAAATAAAATTTCATTACATATAAATGTTATACTTTAGCAAAAATGCACAATCTTTCACACTTAATAATAAACAAAAACTGAAATACTTTTATACTAATGTTATATGAAATTCAGTCATATATATTTATAATGAAGATTAAAATTGAAGCCTGTCTACGACTGTATCTACAGAACTACAAGTATAATATTAATGTCTGCACTGATATGCATAAAAGCTAGTTTTGTTACACACTGTGTTACAAATGCTTTAGTGATGAGAAGTGATGGTAAACACATTTTAGGTATTTTAGGAAGAAATTAAAAACTACAGTACAAAACATGATCCTACAGATGATATGCATTATAATGCATCCATTTATAAATGTCTGCATACAGTAATGATCTATAATTTTCTTTTTAGTTATATCAAAGTACTGGCACACTTGAAACTTTATAAGGTGTTTTGAACAGCATAATTTTCAGCTTTTGATAAATTTTATACAAAAACTTTAATGTTTGAATTTTTTTTAAAAATCTTCATTTCAGTAACAAAAAATATGTTAATAACAAAGCAGATTTCCAATTTTAAACAAACTTCTGTTTAGTCCCACTATTCTGTTGAATAAAACTAAAAAGTTTGAATAAAACAAAGTATTCACACCTTTCTTAAAATAGATCCTTCAAATAAACAAGAAATAAGTGAATAAAAATTGATTGCCAGATATGATTAACAAAATGTTTACTCTGTTAATTTTGAAATGAGAGCAGGGTGTTTACTGAAAAGAGAACCTGAACTTTTACTTTGCCTTTAAGAGAGGCAGAATAATGTCATTTGGGGTATTCTGTTAAAGGATTAATTTCAGCCATTTGTGATAACCACGTAGCTAGATGCTTTAATGAATATAAAAAAACTGCTAAGCTTGTAAAAAATTTTCTTCACATGTAACCCCTTTAAGAAATTTTTAATAGTATATAACTGTACAAAAATGACGTGAAAAGTATTTAAAAAAAAAAAAAAAAAGCAACAATTACAACATGCTTTCATGGCATCATACATTTTATACATTCATGGCATCATACACAATTGCAGTTTCCCAAATATATACATTTCTTCATTGGTTAAATGATTTTCCACTTTCAAAAAATTTTAAATTGTTAACCCAAATGAACTATTTTGTTCATATATGAACTAATTTAATGAAATATCTCTAACCAAAAAAAGGTAATTCACAAAACATGAAAAACGAGGGAAAATGGGAGAAATTTTCTATGTTTTTCATTTTAATGGTGCATGCAATTTTTTGAAATTTTAATGATGTAACACATAATTAATGTATAATCATTAAAATAAAAGCAAAATTTAAGGGGGTAGAAAATTTGACTAATTGCATAAGATACCTAAAAAGCCGCGATTTTTTTTTTAGAAAAAAGATTTCTACAATCTTTTGTAGGGTGAAAAGAATAAAATAAATAAATAATACCCCAGCTCTTAATAAATGTAAACGACATACATATATATATATATATATATATATATATATATATATATATATATATTTAAAAAAAATAAATTAAAAACTAAATAAATAAAATAAAATCTGAAAAATGTAAACTGGACAGGATTGGCACACGCGAAAATGTTTCAGAAATCTTTAAATGAAAAAAATATGTATGAAATTCTGTAATTTCTTGTCCATTAGTTCCATTGTAATAATATGAACTTTCCCGAATTCTGGTAATGAACACACTGAAAAATCCATGACAGAAACGGATTATTTATAACAGTTGGCATGCCAAACGTTGAAGATATTTTTGAATACATTAGTTAAATATTTAAAAATTCTAAAATAAATAGTATCAAAATATACAAGCACTCATATTGAGCACATTCACAATCTTATGACTGTCAAAAGGCGAACCATGATCGCGCGTTTTCTCAAATTAATGATACAATAGTACTGCAAAAATATTATTAAAGGGATCAAAAACTTGAATTTTTTATTTACCATGTTTTTACTAACTCGCGTTCTTGTTTGTTTGTTTGTCCAGTACAAATCTTGCAATCGATTTTTAACTAACTTCTCGACTAGCTAGACATTTGAAAATTTTAGAATAGGTCAGAACACGATGACAATGCATTATTTTAATACTTTTGGCCGAAAAAATCCGCAAGGTGGCGCTTCGATCGAATTCAATGCTTGCACTTTTGCGCAACGGCGTTTGACCATTTTGAAAACAGAATACATGTGAATTTAGTTTGTTTACAAAAATATTGTGCAAAAAATGAAAAAAAAATTAAAGTTTATAAAGTCTGTGGATAGTGGAAACGAGTAAAAAGTGATTAAAATTAAATAAAAGAAAGTGAAAAAGAATAATTAAGTGAAGGTTTGTGCAATTAAGAGAGAATTGGCAAGTTTATATGATTCAACAGAAAATTTAAAAACGTGGTATGTAAAAAGTTCTTTTTATCTTGTAATTATGTAACATCTCTTCGCTTTAAACGATAAGGTTTGAAATTTATAAGAATAAGAAATGAAGATTCGATAATTTTCGTTTACTTTATCTAGACAAAATGCCAATCTCTTTTTATCCGAATTAACTGGTAGACGTTTCGAGAATAACTAGGCCAAAATCAGCTACACTACAACTTCGAAACAAAGCTGAGTAAATCATGCCAGAAATTCCTTGCCACATTTAAATTTCAGAAAAAAAAAATTAAGTTTTTCACGACTTTTGAACTTTCAGTTTCATTTTCCATGCCGATTCTCTGCTTTTCCGATGAATTCAGTCCCGTTATAATGAAGGAATCGTTTTTTCTTTTTCTCTCAAACGCGACAAGCACTTGCTTGAATGTTAAACTGGATCCTTTTAAAAGTTCAATAGATCATCACCATATTTACGTTGGACAATTAGAAAGAAAAAAAAATAATCGGAAAAGCTTTAGGATGGTAACTTCGAAAATGTGGGGTTTTAAAAAATGACGAGAACATTTGTTAGAGATTTTTTGAAAAAGGCATGGCGTTTATGAAAAGGGTGCAATGCCTCACGAACCGGCCCGGTGGAAACAGTAAAGAAATTCTCCAAGAGATTTTCTGGTTTATTTTGTATGTTTTTTTGTTTTTTTAAATCGTAGATCAAGAAAGTCAGTACATTCTTGAACTACCTGAAAAATTAACTTCTGAACATCAGAAAAATTCTTTTGCATTAATACGAAAGTAATGAGAATTCACGGCAAGTACTATGTAAGGGGGAGTGTAGAGAGCCAGAGCAAGTAATAATTATAAATAAATTTAAAAAAGAAAATAAATAGAAGACAGGTCACTTGTAACTCAAAACCGTTATCAGCACCCAAATTTTACTTACGTAAGCACATTTGAATACGAAGGAAATTTGTATATCAAGCATATTTTTTCCCCAGTAACCTTGGAACGATTTCTTCCAGTTTATAAGACCTTCGGCGTGATCCACTAATCTAATTTTTCGAAAATTCAGCACCGGAAATTCAACACCGACGGTGATATGGCCTGCAACCGCAATACTGACCGGTCTTTGGATAGCTTGACGGAAAAGGAGACAGTAAATTTCACGTATTCTTTAGAACAGTGGTTCCTAAACTTTTACTGACCAGGGACCACTTGCTCCCCCCTCCCCAAAAAAAAAAATCGCCGGGCACCCCTCCCAACAATCCTTTTAGAGGCAAAAATGAGTTATTTTCAGAATAAACAAACGATTTGCGATAAACTTTAATAAAAAGTTACAAATAAACTTAGTAATTTAACGTAAAAGAAACTTATTAGCAAACATAAAAGCCTACGAAAACTTAAAAATGAGCGAGATTTTTCAGCTTGCATTTGCTTTATTAGCCGTAAAATTGCTGTGATGATGCGATTCCGCGTCACAGAAAGTATATTAGAAATTTTATAGCAGACAAGGATTTTTTTTTCGTACTCAGTACGCCAGAAAGCGGAAGAAATACAGGAATCAAATTTGAATTAAAAAAAAAATTTTTTTTTGGCTTCCAGTTTTAAAAAATGTTTAAATTTACGGTTGCTTTGAAACGATTAAACCAATTTTTTTAAAATCACTCCTGACCTCGCGAACCACTTGGGTTCTCTCGGACCACCAGTTAGAAACCACTGCTTGAAAAGCAGCATTCATTGGTTCCATATCCGCGTTTCTTAGTCCATTATAACCTAACCGGGGTCTATTCTTAATGACAGATTTTACAAACTCTGATTTCAGAAGTAATTTTTTCCCCCCTACTGAAAATACTATATTCCGCTGGACATATTAATCTGGAGCAAAGCCAAAGTTTTTTCTCCTCCTCTGACTTAAAACAATATTCGTAGTGTTCGTCAGAAGGAGGGGGGGGGGGGGGGGGGAGAGAAAGAAAGTAAAGAACAGAAAGTGAAAAAAATATCGCAAAATCTGACAATCATAAAATGCAAATTTCATTTATTATTATTTGTATTCCGCGGTGTCCGAACTACTCTGATAAACCCATGAGTTCATAAGACCTACACACTTAATGAGAAATTTATTTCCTAGAATCGATGAGTAAATCAAATTAATTTCCTCTACTAGGGAGAGATATACGAATTCAACTCTTCTCGAGACAGACGATCTCCCAGCTAAACTATCCAAGCGAAGTATGCAGTCCTACTGTCGATCACTTTCTTTACATAGTCCCTATGGTTCAGTCCAACGCAAAGGGTATTGGCGAAACATTTTCTCAGATGCTTCTTAATTTTTTCTTTCTTTTTCTTACCATGAATTTTGTAACAACGGCTCGTTAGGATCGCGAGCCGAAACCGGTTTTCCAATCTCAGGGAAGAGTATTTTCCCAAATGAACTGTCCAATTAAGGAGTAATTTCCAATGACTTTTCTCACATTTTTCTCCTTTTCTTTTAAAGGCCAACGAAACGGGCTATGCTGGCCTATGTATTTATTTTTTAATTATTCGACGATGCTGAATTTCTATTACAACTCTTAGTCAAGTGCTTTTAAATGGTCCAAAATTGTTTTTCCTGTCAGTCGAGCAAAACTATAACGACCATTTGCTAGAATAAGAAATCATGCCCGGGTCTCAAAATATCAAGGCTGGTATTCTATCACTTTACAACAGCACTGGTGGTGTAAGAAAGTCGAGTTTTTAATGATTTCCCTTATAAACTATTTGTAAGTTTACATAACGGCGCACAACGATTCCTTAACAACTGTCAACATCTATAAAATGACCAACTGCAAGGGCCGAGTATTGAACCCTGGTCTCTTGATCTGGAGACGGATGCATTCTTAAATAACGCTATTCTGACTACGGGGAGTTTTATTTTGAATCAATCATTCTCCCCAGATATCTCTTTAAAAAAATATTTAAAAAGGCATATTAAAAGGGAGGGAAAAGTTGGTTTAACGTTGTGAAACACCAGGTTATTACTTAGCCACACCTAATCTTTTAGATTTGGATAGAAGAATAAAGAAATATTTCACTTTACATAACATATATTTTGGTAGATCAATGTTATTTAACAGGAATGTATAGAAAGAACAGAAAATTAGCATGGTTTTGCAATACGTAGAAGTTTTTGTGTGTGTGTGTGTGGGGGGGGATCAAAATGATGCAAAAAGTTGTGACTTGCAATAATTTTAAGTTGGCATCAGTGACGAATTTTCATGGTTAGGGTCCGAAGTGGGAACAACGTTAGTAGCATATACATGTTTGTCTTTAAAGATGGCCCTTTTTAAAACAAAACATCAAATGGAAGCGTGTCAACTTCACACTAAATGAAGACAACGGACTTAGTGGGGGGGGGGGGGGGAATCGCGAGCAATAAATGTAACGTTCATGAGAAATGATTTGCGACAAAATTGAACACTTTTTCGAATTCGGAGAGAAAGGCGGAAGTATAGCTTACGATTATGAATTTTCAGTCTTTAAGGGGGGGGGGGAGAAAAGAAAATTAAGTTTATTTAATTTTGAATAATCGGTTACAGAACAGACCATAGATTTCATAGAAATTTTCAAGCGCTCAATTTCAAAGTCAGACGATTTTAAGCACTTTTTGTATGATAGACGAGAATATACAGCGAAGTTACGAACGCTCACACCCACACGATTCTAAAAATAGCTTGATTCATAAGTTCAGAACAGAAACGCGTAGTTCCGAAGTATGTCGAAAGAAACATTTTGTTTTAGAGCAAAATCAAGACAAGTTAAAATCTTGACAGCATGCACTACAGATTTCTCTTAACTAAATTTCAAATAATAGAAAGCATATGAGGTGATGAAAAGAAAGAAAAAAGAAACAATTAGGGATCGGTTCATAAAGCTAAGAAACTAAGGACGACTTCGTTTTTTAAATGCAACCCCTCTTCACACAAGGCTATACACAATGTTATAGAAGAGTCATAAATCAGTATATAAAATTTCTTACAGAAAAACAAAAATCCCTAGATAAAATTAACTCATCTCTGC
Organism: Dolomedes plantarius; assembly: GCA_907164885.2. Classification (NCBI taxonomy): domain Eukaryota; kingdom Metazoa; phylum Arthropoda; class Arachnida; order Araneae; family Dolomedidae; genus Dolomedes; species Dolomedes plantarius. The sequence continues at coordinate 96,052,855 of OU015495.1, forward strand.
ATAAATTGATGTACGTACTATATCTATATACACAGGGCGTAAAAAGTATTTGCACATAAAGTTTTTCTCTTATATCTTGTGGAAATACACAAATCCTTAAGATCATGTTCTGTCACAAACAGTGGCGCATTCAGGTTTTTTTCTGGGGGGGGGGGGGGCGAGATGAACGGATAAAAATATTTATAATGCAAAGTCAATATTCATAATGCAATTTCTATTTCATTTTTTTTTTTGGAAAGGGGGGGGGGCAGGACCCCTCCACCCCCGGGTGCGCCACTGGTCACGACATTCATACTACGCAAATTAAGAAACCTAGGAGGGTGTGGGGGGGGGGGGAGAGGGGTGTGTGTCTAAAAATTTTTAAATTGGCAGAGTTATCGGTTGAAAATACAAATTTTAGGGCGATTAAAATATTTGCACACTTATGACTGGCTGTAAAAAAGGCTAATTTATCGATTAAGACAATTCAAAAATCTAAACGTCTTAGTCAGACTTCAATAAGCAATGATGTCTTAGAAATCTTTCTGATAAAATAGAATGCCTCTTAAAGTCAATGAGTTATCCGATTCTTTATGAACGTATTATTTTATTTCATTTTTTATGTAAGTTACTGTGACTTCAGCAAAGTAGGAAAATGTTTTTCTATTGTTAGATATTTAATTAAGCGGTTTAAAGTCTGTGGATCTACGCTGCCCAAAAAAGTTATCTTACCGATCGTCGAAGAATTTGTTACACAAGTGAAAAAAACTCATTGCACAAGTGCCCAAAGATGAGCTGAAATCCTAGCGGAATCCACTGGTAAATGTGTTCCAGGTTTCCCATTTGAAATGTGTTAAAAAGTGTTAATTATCCCAGCTGAGTAACGAGTAAAAAGTCATATGGTAGTTAAAATAACAGGATAAAGTGCTTGATCTTTGGTTAACGTAAATAAATAAACCTATTGATTTTTGGATAAATGTATTATTTACTAATGAAAGCAAATTCAATCTTTTTTTGGTTAAGATGCAAAGCAATTTGGCGACGTCCTAACACAGGGTTAAAACCCAAGAACCTTTCAAAGTACAGTTAAGTATCGTGGAGGTCGTATTATGCTCTAGGCGTGCATGCCATATTCTCGAGCTGGTAACTTTACTGCAGGAAATGTGAATGCAAGGCATACACAATATTGACATTTTGGGGCATAATTTAGGGACTAGTTTTCATACTTCGTGCTACAAACGGCTAGTCCAGGATGGCAGTTCCACACACACGGAATCGAATCCAGAGCCTCGGCTACATACCGCCTTCAAACTGGAGAAAACAAGTGCTTTTACTACTAAACAACAACTGTAAAGAAAACAGATATTGAGCAGGGAGTATTGAAATTGAATTCCTTTATCTCAATCACTGAAAGCAGACGGACTTTCGCAGCAAGTCATGCCACATAAAGTACAAGGTCAACTCTCATTACATTGTCTAATGTCTTCCTCTATTCCCAATTTTCTCTCTAACAATGGGTGAAATCGTGTCCTATTCATCGGCAGAAGGAGGATAAAACGGATCATTGTTTCTTGTTTACAGTCATATTAAGCGAAAAAAAATAGGCTCAAAAATAACAAAATCTAGTATGACAAAGATTGCGACTTACTCGCGCATACATTGCGAGTCAAAAATGACTAGCTTAGAAGGGAAAAAAAAAAAAAAAAAAAAAAAAAAAAAAAAAAAAAGTGTCCAAAATTTGAATTGCCGTTCCTTCAAAATTTCGACACGATTTTTTTTTTTTAAAGCAAGTCATATCTGACTCGCAATATTTAGATACACTGGTTGACTAAACCAGTGCTCCCCAACATTTTTATCGTCGCGGACTGGTCAACGTCTGATAATGTTACCGCGGCCCGCTGAGGGGGGACGTTGATTGGTTACATTTTAGATTGTTTTGATTTAATAATTTTAGTTTAATTGTACTTAAACATGCCTTCAAAATAAAATACAGTTACACCAAAAAATTAATATAAAGTGATTTAACATTTTAACTCACTAGAACGCTAAATCAACGAGAACCCTGAGTTTGTGGCCCTAAGCTGGCAGCCCGGTACCATTTGATCCACGGACCGATACCGGTCCGCGGCCCGGGGGTTGGGGACCACTGGACTAAACCATCATCGTCTCTACATTTGATTTTAACTGGAGTCTGATTTTTTTCTAGGAACGATTGCTAATGCATCTTTAGTTTTTCTGCACGTAATAAAATTCTACTGTTCTGAACGGCAGACTTCAGACTACCACACTCATCGTGATGCACTTTAACCTTACTACAGGTATTAACCCAACTTTAACTTTAGCACAGGAATAATAATAATTAAAAAAATTCACCCCTCAAAATATAGATGCGATCTATATTCTTCCTAATTTTCATGAAATGTTCATACGTGGTCAGTGAAACAGGAGATCAAGTACTCTTTCTGTTCACAGTGGCGGAGATAAAAACTTGTTTTAAAAGGAAGTCTAGACCGTAAAGCAACACTCTCCCGTCGTGTCAGGTTACTCTCAGGGACGTGCTTTTAAGATATCTTAGCTTTCACGTGTAATAAAAAGGTTAACCAACACTTTCTTATTCTGCTAAAAGATATGAGGAGGGAGGGGGGAGCAGTTAAAAGAAAGTTAATTGGTTTGGAGTGCTATGGTTTTTATTCGGTGAAGAGAGAGCAACTAAAGAGCTTAATTCAAATTAAGAGTTCATAAAAATTAGAATTTTCAAGGCAACAAACCAGACAATAAAAATATTTTATCTTTGTTCATCATATTCTACTAAAGAAAATTGTTTTCAACCCTTTATATATAAAAACTTGTTGCGGCAAATTTAAAATACAGTTGGCTCTCTGTTTAACGACTCTCTACTTAACGACGATCTCTATTTAAAGACGATATTTCCCAGTCCCGGCCCCTCCGACGTAAAAAAATTCTATTTAAAGACGACGTTGTTTCTGTTTAACGAAGATTTGTTTTATATGATAAACTCTTCAACATTTTATCTGCAGGAAGGGAACCTTCTGTGGGGAAAAACAAGTTTGGTTTCATTAACAGACCCGGAATTTCCTTGATGTTTACAATGTTGCAATCATAGACTTGTTGCAGTGGCAAAAACGGGGGAAGGGATCTCGGAAGATCGAATATTCTTTCATGGAGCTCTTAGTGCGGGAGCTGAATCACTCTATTGTCACTACCATCTGTTGTCATGTGACTTACTAACTGTCCGATAGCAGTCCTCTCTCCCTCCTTCCGGGAAGAAGGTGTTATGTTTAGAGAATTCATGGTTGTGTGTAGGAGTTCATTCCAGTATGAATACGAGGTGAGCGGAGCAAAATTGTATCAAAGCGAAAGCATCTTACGCTACTTGAAAAGGTGAAAATATTGAAGACTGGGAAGAAAGAGTTTGAATAACAAAAGTCCAATTCGCAAGACAATTTCAGCTACCCGAGTCTACTCTCAAAAGACATTTTAGCAAGCAAAGAGAAAATTCTTGAAGCAGCACAAAAATTTGGTTTGGGATCCAAATCCAAACGGCGGGAAATTTAATGTGGCAGATCAGAAGAGTTCGATAAGGCAGTCCTGCAATGATTTCATGAATCAAGAGCATCCATTAATAAACAATGAGGCTGACAGTATGAAAATTAGAAAATTTACGATCTTGGAAGCAATGCACATGATAACATCAGCATGGAAAGAAGTTTCTTCATCCACAATAAAAAACTGCTTTCGCCTTGCTGGAATTCACATAGAACTTGTAGTGGAACTGCAAAGTACGGATGTAGAAATCAACGAAGATGACATTACCCCTGAAGAATGGAGAAGTCTTGTTGAATATGAGAATGTTTCAATCCAAGATTGTAATGAATCTGTTTTAACAACAGATTACATAAATGTAGAACAAATTTATGAAGATATAGTAAACGAAAACAATGTCAGACGAAGAAGGTGAAGTTCAAAACACGGAAAACGAGACAATGCCACCGTCTTATACAGATGCAACTTCTGCTCTAGATGTTCTACGACGCTATATTACATCGAATATGGAAAATGACACATTTAACATTCTAGAAAATCTGGAAAAGGGAATAGCGAAAAATAAAGCATTCAACACTTTTTGACCTTTTTAAAACCCAATTTATTGTATTGTTTGTACTCTTTTTTCAATGTAATTTAAAATAAATTATGAATAAATAATAATGATAATAAAATTAACTTTTTAAACACGCCAGTATATTAAAAAATATATTGACAGCCCTAAGCCTGTAAAGAGTGAAGAAAAATGTTATTTTTTCACAAATTCTGTTTAAGGACGATCTCTACTTAAGGACGATTTTTCACGGTCCCTTGAAAGTCGTTAAACAGAGAGCCAACTGTATTGGATTCCTAACAACTTGGAATTAATAACTGCTTGGTATAAAGTTTAGTAAGTTAAACATAACATTTTACAAAAGGAAGGAAGACATCGCTTAAAGACCCCCCCCCCCCCTGAACTAAAATAAGTGAAATTATATGACATAAGAATGTAAGACAGTTTAATTTCTTTGGCATTATGCCAGATGTTGATAAGTCATTTTTTCATGTTTTCGGCAAATTAAAAAAGTAACTTTTTTTGGGAAATATAAAATCGCTAAATTAAGTTTCTCAATCCAAATATTCTTTAGTTAATACTCATATTCAACCCCAAGCATATGGCAGGTCTTCAAAGAAAATTTTCAATTAGAGACTAAAATATTCAATAAGGGACCAAGTATTAACTCTTTTATCCATAACAACATTTGTCAATACGAATAACTTAGTATTATTTCATAATTCCACTATCAACTTCTGCCACGTGGAAGAACCAATTTTAAGTGTTACGTATAAACTTAAAACATAAAATTGAATTTTTCGAACATATCAACATCTGCCGTAACGCCACAGATTTGTACATTAAACAACTTAAACTTACTGAACTTGCAAAATATAAATATTGATTCAACTATTTAAAAAAATAACTCCTATTTTAAAATGAAATACCACTTTCAGAAATAGGGAATAAATTTGATTTGCTAATTTTCAGGTCATGAGCAATCCCTTTTCTTTAAGTAAATACAATAGGTTAACGCGACCCTCCTCCAACGACAGTCTTCCACTTCGTGGCCGAACCCCCAAATTCTCGTGTATCACGGTCTTTTATTGAAGATAATTTTCATAATTCTGCTGAATCTCTCGCATGTCAGCGCCATCTACCGGTAACTTTTTATGGCTGCTAAAAAAATCAGTATTCCTAGTGAGCCCTTTCTTGCAAACCGCACTTTTTTTATCATGATTTCTTCCCTTTTTATGAACTTTTTTAAAAAATGAAGCAAAACCCATGAAAGAACACCAGAAATTAAACTTAAATATTAAAGTAAAATTTGTTTGGATTTATTTTATTCTCTACTGATATAGCATACCAATTGGAATAGTATATTTATCCTTTCTCAAACTTTTTTTTTCTTCATGGAAACAATGACATTCAAAACTGTATTGAACACTGGATGCATACTTCAAAACGAAAACTGCTATTTAATTTTATTTAGGGGGTACAAAATGACCAAGCGAATTAATGCCTTTAATATCAATCCACCGTAGATACAGCCATGAGTGTATAACTATTCTCACGAAATCGTCATCTAAATTTCCCTGAATATAATACGCTGATCAAGTGTTTGGCATGTCAAATATATATATGAACTCTAAGCTTTTATGGTTAATTGTTAAATCTCGTAACACTAGCACAAGGGTACGAGAGGGCATGACAATTTAAACTGCTAATCAGCTCGAGCAGAGGTGTCCGTCCAAAACTTAAAATGTGACATTTCAGTCCCCGGGGAATGGATTCCTTGTACTTTTACCAGGCCCTCCTGACGCCAACCGGTTTTGCTAAAGTGCTGCCTAAGTGTGAAACAATTATGTAGCGGTTAATAGCTACAATTAACTTGGCGTATATCATTAGCTTCTGATGTACACCTAGCTTGTGAAAGCAATAAATTGCAACGATGACCATTCAGTGACTGAATTCCTCCTCTAACAGGGATCGCACAGTTTGGTCACTTTCATTTTGATTACATATTAAAGAGAAATCGTCAAAATGGAAGTCTAATAATCTCTAAACTGATGAATTATTAAAAATACATGAAAATTTTATCTAAATCATCCCTGTTCAATTTATTTTACAATAATACCTGCCACTTTTTTAGTCTACCGCAATCTGCACGGTTGAAAAAGTGGCACGCGGATATACATGTTTTTTAGTCCTTCATTAAGAAACATTTCGGTTTGAAATAAAATATAAGAAATCCCTCCTCCTTCCGTAAAAAACGGAGTTATTCGCGATTAATAAGATTTTTAGATTAGTAAAAATCTCAGATTCTTATTAATTACTCATGCTCTAAATAGAACAAAACTTAAATGTTAATCGTGTTTGTAAATTATAATTACGAACTGCACGTAAATTATAATTATAGATAAAAACACATGGCTTGAAAAAAAAATAGGACATTTTTAAATTTTAAGTATTTGAAACATACGAAATTTTGTAAAACAGACCTAAAATTCTTTATGGTGAGAAGCTACGTATAGTACATTCAGTTTAGAAACGATCCATTTATTCATTACATTATCTTTATTCAAACTGTGTAAATATCTCTTTGATGCTTTTTAAAAGTAATTTTTTGTCATAAAACAATGCGTAGCACTATCTATGAAAAATTTAATTTGAAACTGTTACATTCCGTACGAATCTCTACTTTAAACATAAAATTTCACACAACGAAAACAAAATTCATACCCAATTTTAGGACTGACACTGTACATTTAACTGAATAAAAATTAAAAGTTAATGATTTACGCAGACAATTATATAATATCGCATGATTGATTTTTTTTACTACTGAATAAGAATTATGCTTACGTACAGAAATGTTACGCTTAAGGATCTTCTAGGTGGTCAGCGATTACATGCCAAGGATCAAATTCTCCCCTAGGGAAAAAGGATAGGTTATACGTCAGAACTGAAGTGCCATACTTTATAAATTCCCAATATAGAACTGATTTGAAATCGATAAGGAATAAAGTTAAACTGATATTCGCAAAGATTACAATCGCTTATAGTTTACACTGAAGAAAATATTTCTAAACCGTTATTCTGATAACAATAGATAAAAATTTCATTATTGGCGGAATACTATCGCGACCGTAATTCCTTTTCATACGGAACACATAACATTCATCACACTACAAATTAAACTCCGCCTATGATTCGACAAGAAATACTTTCTAACATGCGTTTAAAAATTAAACAGTGATGAAATGTATTGAATAAACTTTCTATATGGAAATTATGTACGGTATTATAAGTTTTTTTATGCTATTTTTCTAATACCGTTGACTGAAAATAATGCCGTATTGCATCGAGAATATTTGAATACAAAACGATAACATTTGGAAATTTAAAGCAGAAGTTTCAAGGATAACCACTTTTGTGCACAGTGACAGCAATTCAGAACTCCGACTTACAAATTAAGTTCTTCCTCATTTGACGATAAGGAAGCTTTTAACAACTTAAGAGCTCGAAAATATACAATGTGAACAAGAGTAAATATAAAAAAATAAGAAAAAAATATGCACATTCTCGAAGTTGAATATCTATCATTACACATAAGATTCTAGAAGATATATTACAAGCTTAACTACAGAACTACATCTTAAACATATAAAAGCAATATCAATTCTTTATTTAGAAATTCGGAAAATTTTCCACATTTCTCAAAAAACACCAGAGAGTAATGATGAAAAAATGAAGTATGTTACTTATTACATAGTCTGGCTGGTATTTGGAGAGCTACCGTCAATCTTTTGTAGCACGTAAAGTTAACAGATCATCGGTACAAACACCCATGCGCAACCGTGGGAAGAAAAAGAAATAAACAAATGGGTGAAACTCGTCTACAATACATCGACCAAATAATGAGAGAAAATCGATCACTTTTAATAGATGTTAACAGACGAACACCATCTTGTTTTTTATCAACAAAAGCTTACAATAAACGAAACATAAAATACACCTGCATTTGCGGTACTAATTCCGTAGCGAATTCAAGCAAAAATGAAAGGAAGGCATTGCAAAACAAACATTGGGTGCCATTTCTGTGTTCGATTATTTCGGGCAGCAAATTCAGGAGTTTTAAGGACCATGCGTAGAAAAAAATACTTTGAAAAATTTAAATGAAAAAAAAAGAGGTGGGAGGGCATTCTAGAGAATTTAGTAAGGGCACATTGAGCATCTTGTTTGCTTCTACAGGAAATTTAACATTGTTCACTGTGGTGAATATACAGGTTTTCTTTCCTCAAGAATGTCTTCAGAAATAAACAGAGAGTAGTTTCGGAATTCCATTCTCTGGGAGATAGGAATACATTTAAGTCTTTTTTAGTTGAAATTGGGAAATAAATACTTTTCGGGCAGACGGAAGACAGATGTGGAACTGTGGATCAACATAAAAGACCTACATTCTTGTTCACAGAGAAGCACCTATTAAAATTCTCTTTTATGTTAACTTATACTGAATGTAAAAGTACTCTAAACCTTTAAATTTTGAGGTTACGGGAGGATTCACGATCCTTCCCGTCCAGGCCAGTCTGATAAAGCAAGGATAAACTATACTTTGTTAGTTTTAATATACTTATTTTGCTAAGATATAGAAAAAGTATTAAAGTATGTAAATCAAAGAAACTTCTAGGATGTATAAAAAAATGGCCAAATCAAACAGCATGTAAAAAATAATTGATCGTGTCAAAAGTTGTGTGTACAATATTTACATTTACAAAGTGATTAGCACCTGAATATCGGCAGAACATTTTCATGCAAATACACATGGAGCAACAAAGATAAATGTGTCAGTTTTAAGTTTTTGTGATCATTTAAAGGAATTAAATGATTAATTTTAATAAACAATTATAAATTAATATCCATAATAATTTGTCCAATCTTAATTATAACTAACCGGATTTATATATCATAATTTAATCATGTATATATTAGAATATAACCTAAAACACAGATGTTAAAATAGTTCCAAATTAACTGAGAATTTAAATTTTAACATAAAACTTTCAAACTCAATTAGCGATACACTATCTAAATAGCATTCAAGTAAGGAGTTATATTTTAGATTTTCAATGAATCATATTTATTTACCACATAAATATTTTATACTGAATAATTTTATTGTTCAGAATGAAAACAGGGGACTTGGATCTGCGGACTTGGATCTACTGCAAGGGTTATATATTGCAAGAGAAAGATGCCATCTCTGGAAAGCTTTTTAACGTAAAATGTCTTATTTAAAAGGATACAGAGGGATAAAGGCGGAAATAAATAATTAATCACAACGACTTCGTACTTTTAATCATTTCCGCGATTCCTGAAGTCAGCGATGAAGATCACTGTGCTACTGGTTAATACCTAATTAGCCATTAGTAATTTCTGCAACAAGACGGACTGGCATCCTTCTTTCAGTTCGCTGTACTAAGAATAAATACTTCTTAATTAAATCGCTAGAGGACTTAATTTTCTAACTTGCTCCAGGAAGAAAATAAAAAGTGCGTGGGTGTTAATTTTAGATTGCATTGGTATGAAGATCAACAGATGCATGTCATAAAGGAAGAACTCTTTTTTTAAATCTTTTTAAATAAACTCATGAGTTTTGAACACGGGTACAAAGTTGGATAATTTTTTTCATTTACAACAATCTTTACGCAGATATGATAAAAATCACAATAATGCTCGATTCTCTTTTCATACTTTTTCGATGGCGAGTGGGACATTCTGAAAATGTACTCGGCTAACTCGGCCCCAAAATCAGCCATTACGCTTTTGCAGAGATTCAGTAAAAGGCATCAAAGAATAACAAACAGACATCACTAATTTCTTCCCACACCCCCAACACGTGCATGCGCTCAGATATTCTCTATCGTACGATTCCGACAAAAATAAGGCCACTTGTCGCAATATCAGTTCGCATAATAGCCAAATCCTCTACCATGACAGGGTTTTGACTTCAGCTCGCGAGAAAGTATTCCATTAGGCCTTGGCAGATAACACAGTGACATTCATACCCCTTTTCAGACAGATTCCACTTGGCAGATTGCCCTGTCTCGAACTGAGATTTCAATTTTATGCTTGATGAACTACTAATCTTAATTCCTATAAATAGTAAGTACTACACAAAGGACGTGAGTTACATGAATTCCCATCTCGTTAAGACATAGGGCGGACAATGTAAGAACGAAGAAAGAAGTCGCGGAAGTTCAATAAAAGATATTGCAGATACAAAGAATAAGTCCATTCTCAAAAGATTAATAAATTACCTCCTACATTTTATAGATAAGCACAAAAGACATTTGTACAACTGACGCAAGTTGCTTCCATAACAATTAGGCCGTATATATTTTCTTTTCTAGCAGCTTCAAGGGCCTACAGATCGGATTTTGTCCTGGCTCTAATAAGAAATAAGCTGTTAATTGTAACCTGATCAGTGTTTAAAGTAATGTTAAATATTTTCTTAATTTATTCTATTAAAATTCATCGATATTTTCACAAGATTAATTTCTTTTCAGTCAGCAAGTAAATTAATCATGTACACTATACACGCAACCCATTTTTTTACCGCAAATTAATGAGTACTTACATAGTCTACAACTAATAAATGCGCTATTACGACACAGTACACTGTATTATATAGGTTCTTGATGCACAATAAACTGGAAAAATTAACTTCTAAAATTAAACCAGCACTCGGCAAGCAGACAAACAATTAAATCATGACATTACCCCAAAAATTTCCAGACATTTTTTGCGTTTAACTCATAAAACTTAAAAGCATGTGCCTCATTAAATTAAATACAAATTTATAAAAACTATGAAAAACAACAGAAGGGCGTGGAAATTATCGTCCTTAGTTGCAATAATTGCACCTAGTTCATAATGTATCTGGTAACAACACAGTCACAACGGCTTTTAGTAAAAAACTAAAGGATATGGGCAGGGCCCGATTTAGAAAATTCTTGACTATAGGCACAACTCGGGATGGGCCCCATAACACTAATGCGGGCGTAAAATTTCCAAAATTGACACATACACACAAAAAATAATCATGAATCATTGTGAAAGTACCATTTTACCAAGAATTGGCTATTTGAAGCGTAGATGCCTAGAACATTATCAAAGAACAAACAGTAACACAACATATTAACTTCATTAAAACACCAATACAATGCAACCAGAAAAACTTATTAATCCCTTATATACACTATAACATACATATGATGAACTATACATATAACTATACATATGATGAATAAATTAATCAAATTTGAAAGGATAAATAAAAAAAAATTGCTATTAAAACAGGTAAAATTAAAAAAATTGAATTGGGAATTTTTTCTCTTAAAATTAAAATTTTTTGGGGACCCCTGGACCCAGGCCTACCGGGCCTAATGGAAAATCAGAGCCTGGATATGGGTTTCCGAAGCAAGGAAGAGATGGATCATGGCTGAAATATAAAAAAAGTTTGGCGTAATGGGCACAATACCAAAGAAGCGGTCTTTGGTTGGAGAGAGGTGAATATCTCTTTCGGAGAGACGAAAAAGTGTCTGATATAACAGGATGACAGGCGAACGAAATTTGACTAATGTGCTGTTTCTGCGACCAAGTTAGGAGGAGAAGAAGACTTGCTACTGTGAGACCTCTTTACAAGGGTTGAACAGGGCATATATACACTGGCAGCTGTGACAAAAAACAAAAACAAAAAAATACCCCAACTTTTGCAAGTATGACAACTAAAGCCACCGTTTTCCACCGTTCAAGGAGACTCGAGCATAAGCCAAATATATCTCCATATAATGGAAATGCGGCAGGCTGGTACGTTTACCGGTTATATGTTGAAAAACCTATAATATGAGATAAATCGATAAGCACATATGATAATAAAAACTATGAAAGTAAAACTATGAAAAACTATTTCACAAATATGTCCACACACACATACATATACAAATATAACTGCGGCAAAATAAGTAGCATCCCTGCTATCAGACTAAGATGTATACGTTTATCCCCAAAATGTAGTCCATAAAAATTTGGTTGACTGATGCATTTTAATAAAGTAATATAAAAGCAATCTTTTCAGCAACACCAAATTGTAAACGCATATTTACAGTCAATAAAACGGTGATAAAATTTCACCGAATTCTAACAAATTCCTCAAATAACTATTTGAAATTTCAGTTGATGCGTCACAAAAGCCAGTATGAACGAACAATCAACAGGATAACTCAATTTAACGAAGTTGGTCAAAACCTTAAAAAAATAAAATAAAAATATATACAATGAAATCTCTTTTTGCACAGTTCTGAAATAACACGGTCCAAGAAAAAAAACTAATTTTTTTCGCATTTTTTTAAAAATTCTAACATGGTTTTAAAAAAATCTAAAAAGAATAAAACATAGTATTGTATTTCACTGTAGCTTATATTACGCGCAATGTTATCAGAGAGTACTTTAGAGAATGTACAATCATATAAAGAACTATCAAAAACAAAATCACAGCGTCTGATAACCGAATTCGTATTCAAAACCAAGGAAACAAAAGAAACACAAGATGTTAATTTTATTCAAGATACACTTGTAGATATATGGCAATTAAATAGTATTTTCAGTGGTGAGAGTGATTTTTCGACACCGAAAAACAACAGGAAATGACTGAACACGGAATGACTGAAAGATTGTTATATGTATGTATAAATAAAAAATATTTATTTTTAACCGACTGCAAATGCCGCACTTTTTCAATTTAAAAAATATAAACATAATTAAAATAAGATTTGTGGATCTGCTAATACATATTTATTCAAGTTCAACCGATCATATCCAAATTTCATATGAAAATTAACAATTTTTTAAAAAAATTATACTTGGATAGAACCTGTCTCCAATTTTTATATGTTCACTGTATCTTTAATTTTATAAGGCACTCTCTGGAAAGAATCTCCCGTGTAAAAAGAGAATCGAGTGTATGCGTATAAAATCCCACAGTTAGAGCAGTATATATGGGAATTTTCACACAGCTAAATATGTTTGCATACAACGAATTTTTTTTTATAATTTTTTTCAGATCATCACGAGTTTTTGTTTTTTCATGAATTCGTTTGAATACATAACTCAGATCAGAGAAGATGTGAAGTTTCTTTGCATATATTTTTACATCATTTTGACGAAATGCGACACAATATGAAGCAAGTAATTATAAATATAACCTAAATTCTCACGCCTGTCATAAATTACGTGCTGCCCTACATAACTACAGATTAAAAGGGAGCGAAAATTGAAAGCCTCTTCCCTCGACCTAAATGATAGTTGGGCTCCGCCTGCATAAATTTACTGGTCAGTAACAAGGCCTCGTCAACTAATATATCAGTCCCCTAATGGACATCCCGCTGATATATATACAATGATTCTCAATTCAAAGAATTTTGTGGAAAAAATGAGTATCTTTAGTTGTTACGGGAGTGTAAATACCTTCAGCATCGATTAACATTTTATATTCAGAAGATTATAATCGGTTATCTCATTATAGAAAATCAAAACATTGTTTAGGGGAGGTAAGTATTTTTTTTAATGAGTTTTTATAAACAGTGTCAAAGTTGTAAAATGTTTTCACACAAGGATATCACTGCGATGTAACGACCACCACACCCTGGATACGAAGATAAGTAGGATAGGCCCGCGTACTTCATTTAAATTGTTACTACAAAATCGTAGAGAGAATGAATACTAAATGCATCTTGAATTGCCTTGTATAGTTCAGTTGGCGATGGGAATTTATGTTTTCAGTTTTGTACTCTACTATTCCTAATGCAGCTAACAGCCAGCCGGGTGGCGTAGGGGTTTGGTTCACAGGTATTCTCCGAGTGCCTTCAATGCCAGGTTGTGGGTTCGATTACCGCTTGTTATCGAACCCACACAAGCTGAGATTAGGGAGCTATGTTGGCCAGGGCCCGATTTAGAAAATTCTTGACTATAGACACAACTCGGGATGCCCCACCCCCCCCCAACACTGATGTGGGCGCAAAATCTCTAAAATTGACACACACACAAAAAAAAAAAAAAACATGAATTATTGTGAAAGTACCATTTTACCAAGAATTGGTTATTTGAACCGTAGAAGCCTAGAACATTATCAAATAACAAAAAGCAATACAACATATTAACTTCATCATTAAAACACCAATACAATGCAACCAGAAAAACTTAATCCCTTATATACACTATAACATACATATGATGAACTATACATATGATGAACCTAACAATAAAATTTGAAAGGATATATTAAAAAAAAAATTGCTATAAAAAAGGTTAAAAATTTTTTTAACTGGGAATTTCTTTTAAAATAAAGCTTTTTTTTTTTTTTTTTTTTTTTTTTTGGGGGGGGGGCTAGGGCTAATGGAAATTCAGGGCCTGATGTTGACTATCCTACACAGTGCTCCCATAATAAAGAAGCCGACAAATTTATGGTATGGACGGGCGAATGTTGTAAATAAAGCAAGTGCCTGCCGCGTTGGAAACAACTAATGCATCTGAAAGCTCCAACCAATTGTCAGTTCTCGGTGACTTCCATGCTACATTACTTTATACGGCGTAAAGTGCGTCCTATGCTTCTAGATTTCTCGCAGAGCTAATTGGAGGACGTGAGAAGTACCGCATCATGACAAAATATTCAGAAAGTATATTATTTTCGGGTAAGGGAAGAAAGAAAGATGATTTAAAAAAAAAAAAAATGAAGCTTTCTATCAATATCAAGCGTTTGGAGGTTTGAAGGTTTCCGTTTGAAACAGACGGAACGAGAAAATCGCTGTAGATTATCGACGTTTAGAATCGAAACCACGTGTGGCGTGAACAACGATTACGTCTCGTCAAGATTTTCGTCTCGACAGTGACATTCTCATTTACTTTAAAAAAAAAAAAATAATAATAATAAATTCAATGGATATTTAAGGAATTGTTACTTATGGTTATTTAGAAATGAACGGATACGATGGGGGTTGGAGAAATTAACTTGCATCCTAATCAACCAAATTTATGCAAGAAATTTATTTTGGACCGAGGTCAAAGCACTTGATTCTCTGGTCAAGCAGAATGTGAGCTGGTTTCGGGATAATTATTTTTCTTATAGCTTCGAAATCTTTCGCTATAAGAGGACGGAACAGACCAAGATGTTCAATACTCTGAATGGTAACAAATGTCTACGGTAACCGAGGGATTAAGAATCCGTCGTCCATGGTACCGAAAGCCAAATACTGTATCTGTCCAACAAACTGCATTATGAGTTTAGATGAACAAAATTAGACCAATATCGCTATGTACTAAACACAAGATGTCGCTTGATTCAGTGTGTGTGCTCAGCTGTTCGGATACGGGACAACTCAAACATAACTTTTGCAGTACGGATACATTACATTTGTACGTCAAAAGTCTTTCCTTACGATTATGATGATTAGGGATAGAGAAACTGCTCATATTGTAATGAGTTTCTAATAACTTTTGTATCAAAGTCGCGATAAACTTGACCACTTATTATCCCGTAAACTGATAGTTGGTGTTTGTACCACAGGAAAAATAATGTAGGTGTTATCCTACATCAGATTTCAATATCTCTAACAATCCTAATCTACCCTAATATAATTGTGTTTATATAAATAATTGTATGTGTATACAAACAGACACTGAATCGAGCGACATCTAGCGTTAAGTACATAGCAATAATAGTTTAATTTCTTTCTAAACTCAATGCAGTTTGCCGGACAGATAACAGCGTTTTTAATGCGAGATTTTTTGAGTAACGAAATTCTCGATGGGGAAGGAAGAAAATTTATTTTTATTACACAAAATTTGGGGTCAAAAGTGATCACCTTCCCTTTCCTCTATCACTGCATTCGGATGTATTACGAATTATACGGCAAACATTTTTCACCAAGATATCCACAAAAATAAGGAGTGTGGGTAACTTTAAAAAAGCCAAGTAATGCCCCAAACTTTTCTCATACTTTCTGAAAGCAAATGATAAGAACGCTGAATGTTAATTAACAATCATAAAATGCTAAATTACCATCATTTTTTTAATTCAGCATTGTGGCAAATCATTTCATTTCACCGACGAGATGATGCGATGAAGGTTTGTTGATTAGTCGGTTCCCGTAAATGTTTGATAAATACGAAAAAGGAAATCAGAAAGTCCTTGCCAATTGTAAATATGTACTGCTTTTATAAGAATGAGTAGTCAAGACACGAAGTCAAATAATCTCAGTAATGATTATAAATTACGCAATGCAACGTAATTTTACGTTCATTGATCAAAGAACAGGAAACAAAAAATTGGTGAATGACATAGAATGCAGAAAAAAAAGGAGCGGGGCATTGTAATGAACAACGTTGTTTATTAAACTGAAAACTACGATGTCCGAATGCCTAATATCTGAAATTAAATCACTTTTTTTTTTTTTCGTTTTTTTGGGGGGGCTCACTAGCAATGCGGGTATAATAATTATGCATGAAATTTATGAATCAGTATTTCGGCTGTTTACAGTCGGAGAAAAAAAAAAGTAAGAAATGAAACTTTTTCAACTGAACCAACCTACCACATAAAAAAAGCCTTTTTTTATAAACTTAGTTAATATTAGAATTCATAATATCTTACGGGAAAATAATCAAAAAAACATACAGCACTGATTAAAAAATTAAAGGTCGTCTATTTGAGAAAGATTTTTTCAAATTTGGATGTTAACGATCACTAACGGAAGGTGACAGTTATGACACACGGATTAATAATGTTGAAAAAAAAAATTAGAAAATGTGTGGATGCATCATTAAAAAAAAAAAAATGCACAGAACTAACTACACGATAGTTTTCATTTGACCTCCGTAGTCGTGGATCAGCTGTTCAACGATCATTCGCTGCGGCTTCTTTTACAGTCCAAGCTGTCATATGCTAACTAAACATTACAAACTAACTCTCAAAATAGATAATTTCAATCCGTGACACACCCTTTATTTAAGCATCCCTTCAATAGGTCATTGACGATTTGACGCTTTAAGCGAGGCCGCATAGTAAAACATAAATAAGATAATGCAACATAAATCATAAAAAGTATCACATTCATAAATTGTAATTGTGAGAAACTTTCTCCATATATATATATAAAAATTTGAGCTTAATCACGTATTAAAATATGTACTATACAGACAACAACAAAAGTTCTACCGATACCGAAGTATACGCTTTGAATGGCAAGGAATGTCACTTAGTCCGATGATTAATGTCAACAATTCACTCACTGTTTAATACTCTTCTCGATAAATTTTAAAAACGTAAGAAGTCGAGCGTTTAAAATAGTATTAATGAAGTGACACTTAACATTCGAGATCGTTTAAAGGTCGAAAATCAAAAGTAATATAAGCTTTGAAAATTATAATTTTAACTTGTCAATATATGTTTAGTATTTAGCAAATAGTTCATCCACAAATCGCACCATTGGGATAATATTAAAGAGTATTATTTAGAAATTGAGTACTTCATGTGATCCATCGAACTTTTTTAGTTCCAACGGATAAATCTACATAAACACAGTGATAACTATGAGCTACGAGATTTAGTTTCCCAAACATGCTTTTAAATAAAATTATTAAAATATTCCCTTTTTTCCACACATAACCGATACGTTTCACGCATGTCTTTTTTTTTTTTATGAGAGAAAACTTTAGACAAATTATCTGCTCAAGCTCTCATTTTCAAAACAAAAACAAACATTTATGCACGGTTACATGTTATATATAAAATAGATAATAAAGAAGTTACCTCAAAAAGTTTAAGTAGAAACTTGGCGTAATTATCATGCAGGCCAAGAGATCTTCCTAAGGATGCAACAAATAACACAAATATAATAACAAACACCATCTTTATACAATATTCAAGATTGAACACGGAATTTTAAATACTGTTGAAACTCAGAGGATAAATATGTATTGTCCGGAAAATCATTATATACAGTAATGCTGATTAAGTATTGAAAAACCCGACTGAAAAGGAGTCAAGTACATAGTTAAGGAGGTAAATTTGAGTGCGTTTGCGAAATCTAATAGCACCATAGCTAAAAAACGATGCGTGCGTGATGAAATAAAGATGAGACAAGCGGTAACAGAAAGTTGAGATGATTCTAGCATCTTCCTTGATATCAGTTTCATGACGTGCATATGGGTCTTTTGTAATTTTTAAATCGAACGGCCGGGAGAAAGTTACAAAAATGAAGGATTTGATTTATTCTATTATATTAACTTAATTTAAGCTCATTCGTAATTCACGATGTTCCATACCTCAAATTTCATTCATTCAAATTAATCGAATTATCTGATTATCGATCCTTCCTTCGTTTTTCAAAGCCGAGCATAGCAAACGGAAGATGGCGAGTGCTGAATTACCTCCTCCTGTTCGTGTATCACCTTTTATTAGGTAAAATACAAAATTTATTTTTAATTTTAAGCTTTTTTAAAAGTTTCTGTGCGATATTATTTTAACAAAATGAGAATTCAGGAGAAACATGGCTTAGTGTTACAAATTTTTAGGTGAATACGTAGAGGTCACATTCATGTAATATTTGGTACATCGTGTACTTCTCATAGATATAGTATAAAGTTCCGTTTTCAGTTCTTTTGAAGTACGTGAAATACAGTAGAGTTATGTTACTTGACCACTCTTTATTAGAGCTATGCGCAGGGTGAAAACATCTGTATTTGTGTGCTTAAAAGTATTTGTTGTCAGGAGTGTAACTTTCCATGTTTTTAATTTCATTTTGCTAAAGTTTACCAGTAAGGATAGTTGAAAATAAAAATTTATTTATTAAAAGGGTTTATATTTATTTTGTGTAATATATTATATCTAAGAAAAATAACTGAATGAAGGTATACATAAAAAAAGGGAAAGTGACTGTAAGTCTTATCCTTGTATCTTGAAATGCGGGGAATTTGTACTTTATATGTATCTTTTAGTAACATTTATATATGTCAATTATCTGTATATCAAAGCAATGACTTTTTATTTTAAAACTAAAGTAAAATGTATCTATTTTACTATAAAGAATCTTTTTTTTAAGGTAATAAAACTGTTTGAGTATAAATTTTTATGACTGTGTTACTCGCATGAGTATTTCAAGCATTATATTAACTACTATATATTTTTATAGGCCTGTCGTTATGGTGCCTTAGCCTCAGGATTTGCATATGGAGTGTTAAGATACAGTAAGCATTTGCATGTTTTGATTATTTTAATGGTTCCATAATTTGTACTGGGAAATAAGATCATCTTTTTTATTATTGATTTTGTCATTAGAGTTACAGGGTTATATTTTCTGCATCTCAGTTTAACTTAAGCAAGCATATACAATTTTGCCATAAGTATTTGTGGTCTAATTTGAAATTAATGTTGTAAAATCCATTTTTGACTTAATGAAATAGTCATTCTTTTCGAAATCATAATTTATTGATATCTCTAGTTAGATTTTGCTAAGTGGCACCCCGTTAACTGAATAGCACCAAACTTTTTGGTGAAATCAAGTCTCAGTGTGCATGACAATCACAAAATTAACATTAAATGATACTACTTACATTAAATTTTTTTTTGCTTCACAATCTTTGTTTTATAATAGATGTAAAAATGTGCATTAAATGAGAAAGTCATCATTAGCTATGAATGTTGTTCGTAAATAGGTAAAAAGCAACTGAATATTATTACATTGTTAAGATAATGTAATTATTTATTAGAGAATATGAAAAACTCCCAGAATGTTTCCGTTTATCATCTGCATTTGCTATTTCAAAGGAAAATTGGTACAGATGTAGTATACGCAACGAACGCCAAGGGGCGATTTTTTGCCAAATATGATGGTTGTTTGGCAGTTTTTATATTCTGGCAGGGAGGATTTTAAGATCGGATGGTATTTTTTTGCGATAAGCTTTGTTTTACTGACCACTATAGCCAGCGGAAGCTTTTTTTTACCAGCGGTATGTAGCGAAGCCAGCGGCTGGGGATTTTCTGTAAAGTTTTTAAACGGATGTGTAACGGAGTGAAGCAAGGGTATCTGAGCAAAGCGAAGATCCTGTGTGCGCCTACGAGTTTCATAAAGCCAGCAGTAAGTTTGTTTTCCAATTTATTGTTTACATTTCGCAGTTTAAGCCTAACAGGTCTCCGAACGGGATTTTGGCACCGACTTTTCGCCAAATTGGCGATGGCCCGTTGCGTGTACTACATCTGTTCCAGAAAAATTTTCATATTTGATGTGTAAAAGTGTCAATATTTCAATAGCTGTGGTTAATTAGCTCACTAATGTTATAATGTGATAAATCCCACAAGAAAATGGGATGACAGCAGTTTAAATTGGAATTAAATTATGTTTTAGCTGTGTTTGCTTATGTGTAGTCTTTCTATTGTGCTCTACATTGCCATGTGGAAAGTTTAATTGAAGTATCTCTTCTGTCTGGTAGATTGTTTATAGTTAATACCATAATCAAACTGTCCATTACATTACATTTGCTATAAACTTCATTACATATTATAATGACATCTGTTATTAAATACTGGTCTAATTTTCTTAAATATATTTTAATAATTAATGACATAGTAAGAGTAGATAATTATTGTACAGTAATTTGATAAATTTGTACTGTTTAAAATCAACAAAATTTATCATTTAGAAGTTTTCTGTTGAGTAAGTGTTCTAAATGAGTGATCCCTCTCTAGTTTATGACTGTATGATTTTGTATTCTTTCACTTTGGGTTGTATATAAAAGAAAATACTAGCATTTAAAGTGCATTAGAGAAAGCCTTGAAAAATTTTGAAAATATATTGTCACCTTGAAAAATTTACTAAAATTAAGAATTAACCATAGGGTAATCAAAAAGTGTGTGAACCATAAATTGTTGAATATGTTAGCATTTTCCTTTTAGAAACATTGAATAATCTGTGTTATTAAAAAAAAGATTTAAAAAAAATTGTAAGTTTGAAATTGTTCTTAGATTGGTTATTTTTTAAAAATAAGGTCCTATCCTTTAATAGTTATAGAACAGCAACTTTAACTGTATTTTAGACCTTTCTATATTATGAAAATCCAGATTTTGTTTAAGCAGTTATTTTTGTAAATCAAACTATATCCTTGTAACTTGTTTGTCAACAGTGTGAATTCTGTAATATTTGACAAAATTTATCTGGATGCATAATATTTGGATTATCTTACCTCCTTAACATATCTGAATTCATGAAGCCATGTATCAATATGCTGCCTTTTGAAAGGTTTTCATTTTGACTGTGCAACCAGTTAAAGAAGGATAGTTAAATAAATAGGTATATTTTGTTCTCTTAAAAATTAAATCATATATTTTGCTTTGTAGTGTATTTTTTGCTTAACTGTCTCTATTGATATTCAAAATGTTCTATTGCTTAGTTTATCTTATACTCGAAACAAACAAATAAACTAATGCTCTGTTACTGACCTCTTCTTTTGGTTGAGACATAGACTACTATAAAATTTTTATTTACACATCATACCCATTCCCCCTTTTTTTTTATAAAATTTCCTTCTTATTACTCATTACATTCTGATCCTGCTTTATTTCTTGTTGATTGTCAGGTTATATGCTTATATTTTTTTTCTCTGTTTGCAACAAAAAAGTTTTGAATCTAATTTAGAAATTTTATCTTTCTTACGAACTTTTGACCTCAGTATCTTAAAAAAGAAAACCCTGCCATAACATTTAAAAGATGATCTTTAGATTCATTTGTGTCTCATATTTCGGAAATATTTCTTAGCTGTTTAAAAATCTCAAGTTATTTAATGTTATTAGTAATTTCTTATAATATTTATTTTAACTTGTATTATATTTTCTTTTTTAAAGGGGGAGCAATAATTTGCTTATTTGATGGCTTGCATTTATTACTGATAGTCAATTTTTATGGTAGTTTTCACTGATTTTTAATACATATGCACTATTTTTATAGTGAATAAAAATACTGAAAACTTAAGATATACTCAGATGAAAGCAGTAGTGGTTATAATTTCCTAATTGCTTACTTTATAATAAACTTTTCAGTATCTTTCTTAATTTAATTATGTATTGCATTGTCTGTGCTGTTTTTAGCAGCTTTATTTTAAAAAAATTAAAGTATTAAATTATTTCACTTTACTTAATGTAATTTCACTTTTTCTTTAAAAAATACAGCTAATGAGCAATTTCTTACATATCAAGTGCTTAAAAATACTAGTGGTTAGTAGAAACAGTTCAGAATTCCAGAATAAGCACTCCTTAATTTTTTTAGTTAGCATATGTAGTGAATTTTTAAATTTTATTATAAATCTTGTTTTTCTGGGAGGATTTCCAACATGATCTACAGAAAATTCTAGTTAAATACCTTAACTTCCTATCAAATATGTTTTTTTTTTTTGAATGTGTGTGGTATCCACATTGATAATTTCTTTTTCCTTTGGCATATTCATATTTAAAGATTTTTATTTTTATCCACATTTATTGAAAATTTATTTATTGAAGGTAATGGGAATTTGTTTTACTTTTAATTTCTTTATAATTTTATTTAAAAGCTAAATTTTATATAAAAAGAAATTTTGATAAAACTTTATATAATAATAAAATTGTTTTTGGAATTTTCAGAATATTTAAAAAGGAAAGAAACTAAGATCAGAGAGTATGAAAATGCACAGAAGTTATTTTAGATGCTAAGAAAGCTGAAGAAACTAAAGCTAATCAAGGAGTATGATTTTTTTTATAATTTAGTCATTGTTGAAATACGTACATGCAATGATGTAAAAATTTATGAACACCTTTTCCTTATAATTTTTAATTGCAGCTATGTAGTAATTGCAATACAGGACCAAAATACAATATCAGTATTCAGTATTTTTTTCAAATGTTATACCAGGATACCAGTATTAATACCGGTATAAGGAATTTTTTCAAAAAAAGATACAAAAGCACAATTGTTTGTTGCTATATTAATTTAGCTTTTGTAAAAAATGCATAAACTATAAAAATATAATCAGATTAACTATGTACAAATATAAAGGAGCAAATGTTATAATCAAATATTATTAATAATAGCTGTAAAATAATTATACCATTAGAAACAAAAAATATATATATATAAATCACTATAATACAGAAGGTCGTTCGCACTTTATAGAAACAATTTTTAATTTGTTTTTGGCATTTTTATTTTGGGATAAAAATTTGGCAACTTCAGAATAATCATCTGCTTTTGTTTTGCTTTGATTGGATGTAAAATAAAAGATTTATTTTGAAATGGCTCCTAAAATTGATAGCTGGCTTGAAGGTTACGTAACTCCACTTTCCGGGGAGAAATATTAGTATCAACAAATTATAAAGTGGTGTAAAAATTGCAGTTATGGCATTTCAAAAATAGGTATTTATAATATATTAAATCTGGAAGGGAAAAAAGTCTAACTGAAAGTAAAAATGAAAACAAAACCACTAAACCTTCATCCTAAGACTGTTCGAACGCAGGTAAATATCAAGAAAGGGAAGTCTCTGATCCTAAAAGAAAATATGCCGACTCAAAGATCCATTCCATCAAAACTAGGAATGCCTTCTGTCACTGTAAGTAAAATTATTCATAAAGATTTGAAGTTACAAAAGATGTTTAAACCTAAAGTTCATCTGCTTTTGCTAAAACATATTGCTGAAAGAAAAAACGAATTGTAGAAAATTCTATGAAAAACACCTAGCTGCTGCAAAATGAAAATTTGTGGTAACACTCGATGGGGCATAGGTGTATTTAAGTGACTGTAATAAAAAAGGATCAATTTTCTATTGCTCAACTGACGGGAATAACCGTACGAAATGGCTATGTCAGTGTACAGAAAAGTTCTGAAAGGATTTCATGATAATAGCAGGATTTTGTTACAACGGCAAATTAAATATAAAAAAAAGTCTCAAGTAAAGTCAAAATTAATTCACTCTACTATCAGCAGAATATTTTAGAACCAATATTTGATGAATAAATTCCATCCTTATATGGATAGGACATTGATAAACTTGAGCTTCATATGGACAAAGCCTCTAATCACACGTCTAAATCAACTGCCGCTTATTTAGCAAAGAAAGAATGAGAAACAAGAATAAAATGCATCCCATTTAATGAACTACCTGTAAAATTACCTGACTCTTCTCCAGTGGACTTTTGCGATTTCGGTTTTTTAATACGAACCTTAGGAAAACGGCCTCTAAGAACACTGAACAGACTTTGGAAAATGGTCTAAGGGGAATGATGTAAACTGTCATAACATTACTGGGCAAAAATTTACTTTCATGGAAAATTCGAGCTAGAGCTATTGTCACGAACCATGGTTATCAGATAGAAGAAAATCACCACATAAAATACGGCATTTATACATAAAACTTAACTATCAAAATCGTTTCCATAAAGTTCAAACAACTTTCTGTATTATAATAAATGAAGCAAAAAACATTTTGTAACATTTTTGAGAAGAGTAAATATCACAAAAATTTGTTGTGCGGTCTATTATATATTTATTAATAAAGAATAAACTAATTTAACTGCATATTTTTGAATTGTGATCGTGAAAAACATAATGCATAAACATTAAACTTTCATTAAGCTGGGAATATATATTTGTGCACAAATTACCTGCAGTTAAAAATTCATTTTCTGCATCTATGTTGGTTGGTGATTGTTAATAATGAGTGATATACTTAATATTTGACTCGAAGTCCTTCATCCTCTAACATTGCGGTTTCTCGTTTGGCAGTTTTGATTAAATCTCTTTTTTTTAATACTTTTGTATCATTGTTTCTAACAATTTTTTCATTTATAGCTAATACTGGTATTAAAATCTGTAATCGAAATGGAACGAAAATGAGACAGCAAATGATTATTAGTACTGCCACATCAATGAAAAAAATGTACTTCAAATAACAGTGGATGGCCAATAATTTAAGTCAAAACTTTTGATAAAAAATTTTATTATTTATAGTAATACTGAAATACCAGTATTTATGCTTAGTAAATACTGGTTTTACGAAATTGTAAAATGGCACAAAATACCGGTATTTGATATACTGGTATACCCGTATTTCAATTACTACAGCTATGTAATACAAGAAAGGTTATTGCATGTATATTCTGTTTGTAGATTAATCTATTCTGTTGATGCTTTATAAATGCATTGTTTAATGTTCTATATGAAAGTACATATGAAAGTAATATGGTTATGATGAAATGCTAGAACGGGCCTGTACAACATACAGCCGATGGGCCCCATGTGGCCTTCAGTACATGATCTGTGGCCAACAGATCTGTTTGTGAGATGTTTAATAGTATTATAAATCTAAAAGTAGGGAATATTTTCAGATTATAATAATGCGAAAGGAATACCTAAGCAATTGGTATTTATAAATTCTTAAAATAGTCAATTTATATTTTGTTAGATAAAATATTTTTTTGCTATCCCATCCATCCTATTTTCTTGCAACCCACAGCAACTTTCCATAACGTAATATGGCTTGCATCACTTTTTGAGTTGTGCATGCGTGGGCTAGTATATTGTTCATTTATTTTTTTGCCAAAGGTAAGTTGATAAAATGTTACCAGGAAAAATTGATTAACTGATAATCTTGTTATTAAAGGGACCATTGTATTTTTGCAGTGTATATAGCAAACAAAATGCATGACCTGTCTAAAATATTTTATTTTTAAAATTTTATATGAATTACATTAACTTATTTTACATGAAAAATAAATGCTGTAATAGCATAAATATAAACTATAGCACTGTTCCTCATGTGTATGTAATGGTATGTGTGTAGTTTCATCTCATTTGTCTGAGCAAAGTTCATGCAGAAATGAGATTTCTGATTCATCAGAGAAATTTCTTTAGGCATAACTTTTATCAGCCTTCAGAAAATAAACTTTTTCAGAGATGTCAAGTACTCTTGAAGTTCCTTTACAAAAAAATGTTAAGTAGCATTTTTCTTAAAAGAAGGAAGCATTTGCACTATACAGCAATATTCTATAAATGCTGTGGTGATTTTTTGCAATCTTAGCATTTTTTCTACTGTGCTACTGGAAATCTGCTAAAATTATAACATGAGATAGTGTTTGAGTTTTTAAGAAAATTAGAAAATTTCTTTCGTAAACATCCCGGACAAGTAATTGAATTCATATAAGCTACCAATTTTATCACCTAAAAATCCTTATACAAATGATAATTATCAGAATTTTTTGAAGAAAAAATGTTAACTCTGAAAATTCAGGCAATTGACTCCTAAAACAACTCATGAGTGTGCACCCCTCCTTGCCAAAGTTTGAAGTAAAGGGGAATAAAAAGAAATTCACAAGTCTTTATGATCCCTATTGAAAAAAATTTTTCTCTGTTCACCTCAAAACATTAAAATGCTCTTACTGTAATTTTTTTTTCCTGCTGGGATAGCATTTCTTTACTTCTTTTGAAAAAAATGTTGATTGAATCTACCTAAAAATTTAAAGTTGTTAGGGTTTTCTGAATGAATTACTATGATCATGTGTTAATGCACAGAAGGTTAACAAATATTTCAGACTTAAAATAATTAAATAATTTAATGCTAGTGAATGGAGTATTTTTTTGGAAGGATGAAAACAATTATTCCTAACACATTGTCATTCACTTCTGTTGTAACTGAAATTATCGTTCAGGAAATGTGTGCTATTAAAATTTTGTGGATGATTCAGTTTGTAATTTCGATATGTCAATAATAATATAAAAGTTGTTTCTTTCATTTAAATTTTTGAAGTCAAATATATAAGAATTTGAAGTGGACAAAAGCTAGCTAGTGCTCACTTTGGCATATGTTTTCTTATCATTTTACTTAATGTATTATTTTATATTTTGGTAAAATTAAAATATTTGTCAGCATTGAAAGGAACATTTTAGAATTTTTGTGATAAATCTTTTACTCATTTGCTAATATTTATCAGTGTCTCTCTCAGATCATAAAAGGGATTTTTTTATCTAAAACCTACATGCTCATTGATAAAATTTTTTTTTTTCTTTATTATGTTTATAATTTAAATCATTGTATGAAAGCATTAATTTAAAAAAAATATTTGATACCCTGCTTATCTTATGAAGCATAGCAAGCTTTAAATGATTAATACTGATTTTAAAAACTAAATTTTGTCTAGATTAAATAGGTTCGGTAATCAAAGTTCTTAGTTTAAAAGATTCAAAGGGGAAAAGAAATGAGGGAAGGTAAATTATTTTTAAAACAAAATAGGGCCAGACAAGACTTCACCATAGAAATTGTTATAGAGAAA